>OZ010606.1:48837619-48960119 GCA_963932145.1 Acanthosepion lycidas
GGAGTAATGGATAGCGGTTCGAATTGAGGAGAACCGAGTTCGAATTCCAGTTGAATCCATTATATTCACTTACGTGCTAATACCCTTGGGAAAGTTATGAATCCCCTTCTTATCCTCAACTATGGGTAAATAGCAGGACAGACCGGGTTTATAGCCCTGGGTGGTAACTGGTCTACCGCAGAAAGAAATGGCCACCTACTACGAGAAAAAATCTGCCTTGTCAGTTATGTATCGAAAGATACATGATCGCCTAAGAATGTATCACGTATGGCATATAACTGACTGACTGGCTGGCACAGAGTTTCGAGCGTGAATTTAGACTAATGAATATATACTTTCAGCCAGCTGTATGAATAGCGATAGTGATTTTCCAAGCGTTGCTTAGATGTGGCACAAGGCTGAAAGTATGAGGCACCCAATGAGGATCGAACTCACTACTCTCATAATTGATCTAGCAAGACGAACTTGCTAACCATTACACTGCCTCGAGATGCCTAGCATAAATAGTGGTGTCAGGCTACTGACTGTGGTGATTATTGAGTGACTATTGAGTGGAACTATCCAGTCGAATTAGTGTGAATTATTGTGCGTCGATGATTTGGGTTTTGATTTAGGATTTACCGGACGTTAAGCCGAACCGCGCTACTAACAAGGTATTCACTGAAATGGTTAATTATCTTTGGATCACTTTTACTTCTTTGCTCTTGTTAATTATTTATTTGCGGTTGTAATTAAATACTGTTTTATTTTAACATTGAAGTCTTGAGTTATACTTAATTATTAAAGTCGCAAAAATACCCAGAATCAATCAATGAACAAACTAACAAGCTCAGGATATAACGGCGACTGGATGTGATAGTAAGGGGTAAATATTTCTCAAGCTACAAAAGATAGGGATTTCTTCACATTATTTATATTCGGCGGTTGTGCGAAAAAGACATTTTTTTTGACAAATCAATCAATGGAACACAGTCCAAAAGGACATTACATTACAACGGCCGAAACATTTTGACCACGAAAATGAGGAAAGTAGGCCGAATATAAATAATGTGAAGAATGTGAATATTTCCCCCCTTACTATCACACCCAGTCGCTGTTATGTCCTCTGTTTGGATGAGAAAAATATATATCTGTTATTTCAATACACTTGTTCAACCTACCTTCGTCTTCCGTGTCTTTCTTTCTCGTCCCTAAACAGGCCACAACAAGATATATACAAAGCTAGAGTGTTAGTAATAAGCAGATAGAGGTGCACGTCCGAACGATCAGGTTAAAACTCCACTCCCCAACCAACTCCTCTAGTATTTATGAGAAGAGGAAGAGTTCATTCTACTGTAAGAGGGTTTTACCACAACAGAAAGTGAGGCGGATAGTTTAATTGTCATGTAGCATGTTGTGGAAGTATATATGTGTCATTTAGCTTTGAGAGGAAGAGTTTAAGTGTCACGTATCTTTGTGAGGAAGACATTGGAATGAGTAAGGGCATTCCTGTTAAGCCCTGGTGATGTGAATATTGTTTCGGCTTGTTGCCCCCCATTCACTTTACTAACTTGTCTGCTCTGAGGACTTTGCTTATATACGTTTCGAACGGATAAAGAAGCATTTTTTTTTTATTATCGACAGGAACGTGACACATTGCTTAGAAAAGGTTAAATATTTATTTTCGAAGGATTAATTATCCTGAAGGGTCTGCAGATATTCCGCCTCGGAAAACTTTTTTTTTTTTTTTGCTAATTGACTGTGTTTCTTCCTGTCTTCGCTCCACACATGTATGTATGTATGTATGCATGTATGTATGGATGTAAAGTAAATACTGACGTCTGCACATATATTATATTATATTATTAGTATATTATAAATCAGTGAAATGCTGCCTACGATACCCATTTTAAATTTACAAATATTGCCCAATGTTATTTTTGTAGCATGTTTAGGGGCCAGAAATTATTTAGATCGAAATCTTTTCAGCATTCTCTTGTGTGCACAAAGATTTTGAACTCGGTTCTCCGATTAACAAATCCTAACCATTGTCTATTACACGAACCGCATATCCAAGCTTACAGCAGCTGGTATTCCCTAACGGTCACCCATCTAGCTACTGGCCAATATTGACGTTGCTCAACTTCGGTGTTCGTACGGGAACCGATATATCAGCGTGATATGGTCGTAATTTTTTTTTAATTCCTGGGATATATATAACGACAAACAACGGTTGTAGAACGGGGCATTCACATGAGGTATGGAAAACAGGCGGGAAACATCAAGTAACCCCACCTAACGAACTTGCTTAAATAGACGGCAGAACAGGGATTAGGATGGATAGTAATGTGAAAAAATGCTTTGAACTAGAAAGGATATGAAGATGTGGAGAGCCATTATCACCTACATAACAAGAAATGGGATTGAGAGGCATAGTAAGGTGACAAAAATTAATAAGATCTACAAATGATAGGAAATTGTGAAGAGTCATTATCATCTATCTAACAAGCTTTTGTAAATGCATTTCAGAACTGGGGTTGGGAGGGATAGTAATGTGTCAAATGTTGCTTAGAGCGACAAAGAACGGGAAGTTGTGGAGATTCATGATCCCTTGCCTAACTAACTTGTGCAAACGGATGGCAGAACTGGAATGATAAGTTGACAAACATTGCTTAGAGTTACAAAAGATAGAAAGTTGTGGAGAGCTATTATCATCTACGTAACAAGCTCGTATAAATAGATGGCAGAACAGTGACGAGGACAGATTGGTAAGGGATAAACATTGCTTAGAGTTACAAAAATAGAAGGTTGTGGAGAGCCATGATCAGCGACGTCTCATGATTGCAGTGTTTGTTGAAGTTATGGTAGTAGTGCTTGTGACAATGAGATAACGTAAAATCAGTATGTTTCTGGCTTTGGGCTTTCGAAATATATAACTTTTAAAAAAACCTTATTGATATTTTCATTTAGATTCATTCTTGTAGATAGGATTATATCTTGATTATGACGGCGATTTTTCTTCAAATGGGGACTAAATCTCCCCTCTAAACCGTCATGAAATACATTTTCGGGACAAACTACTTTACTAAGCAAAACTTTCAAACAAGCAGAAACACTTAGTGGTAAACAAATAAACTCAAGACATTAAAAAGTAAGTTTATTTTCATGAGTATGTGAGTGTAACCGATACACGCTAACACTGAAATATTTTTAGAGCTACTTTCGACATTAACATATAACTCTATTACTAAATAGATTGGGTTGAGAAATATAAAATCTAAATTCAAATTACAGGCTTTTCGTGTGGCTTTAGATAAAAAAAAAATCATCGTATTTTCTATTGTGGATACAAGGAGAAGTTTGTTTTTATTGCTGTTAATATTTTTTCAGAAAGTATTTTTGGTAATATTTTTTTGACAAAATATTTACTTGGATGGGTGTCAAGATGACCATGCGGCTTTTCAAAAATATTGTCAACAATTATTATGACAAGTCTCAGTATGTTGAAAGAGATATATGGGGATGGGTAAATTGAGAACCTCTGTCAGGCAGGACACGCCTTGCTTTGTGTGAAACTAATCTGAGTCTTTCCACAACTAAAAAACACGGCGATGACGACGATGATGATGATGATGATGATGATGATGATGATGATCATCATCATCATCATCATCATCATCATCATCATCGTCATCGTCATCATCATCATCATCATCATCGTCATCATCATCATCATCATCATCATCATCATGATAATGATGATTTCTATTCAGGTGTCTAGCTAACCCATTTTGCAGTCTCCTACTCAAGATCATTTGTGTTTGTTCAACGTCCACTGAGTCTGCATGTGGTTTATACTGCAAATATGCTGAGCAGACACTAGTTACAGTTTCTGAAAGAGAGCGTATCACGTGACGTGAACAATAATTTGAACAAAGCCAGTACGAGGAAACCCTTGCTCACGATAAATTAGGCATTCTTACTGGCACAAGCAACGACGTGTCAACTCGTGGTTTAGATTCAAGGCAATTCCCAACGAAGCCACGCAGCGAGATCATATCACTACTTCACAAATTGAGATTTGAACAACACACCGACCACCCTGTATATGTAGTCTTACCAACATCCAAATATATACTGAAATATCTTAAATGTAACTTACTCCAAAGTTGTATCAAATTTTCTAGTTGAAGCGGTTGGTCTGCCTTTACAAAAGAGATCCTCCCTCCTAAATGACAGTTGATGCTGGAAAATTTCGTCATCAATGGAGAAACAGCCTTGAAGTGAGTGAGATCTGGTCCTGTAAATGAATATTGAGACTATTATGGACAGAACATATTGTTAATCAATTCACCCAATCAAAGCGATAATACCACTAAGACGTCAGGGATTACTGAGAGTGAATGGGAACTCTTTAGAAGGAACCGGAAACCTAATCTTAAACGGGAAACAAGCCTCTGCTCTTTCGGAAAAAATAAATAAAAATAAATGTAAATATATTTTCATAATTTAGGCGGAGAAGTTAGGCTAGACTCTCCCAGCATTTCCACTAAGCAACTCAGTTCTTAGAACCAACAGCCAGACTGCCTGCACGTATGATTTGATTATAGTGGTGAAGGCTTGTGCAGAACAAACCACACTTTTTCGATGAGCGGAATACAGTATGCCACAAGACTCCGAAATGACTGACCGTAGAGTTTCACCTCAGAGTTTACCTTCTCTTAGAAGGTTCAACACCTAAGTCTATAGGGACCAGTCTATCATGTTATTTAATCCTACCTGGGGAAGAAAAAAGGAATTCAGACTTTTTCCGAAATTATTAAAACGTAAGTTGATGTAATGAACTCGACAGGAATACACTCACAGACACACACAGACACACATACACACACACACACACACACACACACATATATATATATATATATATAAATATACATACACATGCATACATGTAAAATGTGTATGTATATATATATATATATATATATTATATATATATATATATATATATATATATATATATATATATATATACCCAAGTATATGATTGGTGTATATGGAATGAATTCCAATAACCAACAATTACTATTCTTAAAAGAGTGCTCAATACAAAGTAGAGCAGATATAATTATTTATTTTTTTTAAATTTATAACATAAATATGTTATAAAATCACTACAAAAATAGCTATTTTGTTTCAACACCGTCGGTGTCTTATCAAGTGATGACGTCATCACTTGATAAGACACCGACGGTGTTGAAACAAAATGGCTATTTTTGTAGTGATTTTATAACATATTTATGTTATAAATTTTTTTTAAAATAAGTAATTATATATATATATATATATGTGTGTGTGTGTGTGTGTGTGTGTGTGTGTGTGTGTGTAATTATATATATATATATTTTTTTTCATATATTATATATGCGCGGTACTTATTAGAAATCGCTCAATATCAGTGATAGAGCTAACATATTTAGTTGGATTAATGTGCGTTTGTGACCCTGGGTTTCATGCTACTTGTAGTTTGTCTGACGATCGCAAGTAGCGGAAAACCCGGAGTCACAAAGTCACATCAATCCAACTAAATATATATATATATATATATATATATATATATATATATATATATATATATATATATATATTAGGTTGGTGCAAAAATAATGACGTTTTTTGACGTAATTTTAACGTCAAAAACGCAATTATTTTTACACCAACCTGATATATATATATATATATATATATATATATATATATAATATATATAATGGTTGTGTTTACATATGTATATATATAATGGGTGTGTTTAGATATGTACAAGCAGCGATCGGAAAATTGTTTTATATTTTAATTTCGCGCATGCGCGTTGATTGTTTTTAATTTTGTCGAGTGCACTAGGGTCAGTTGGGCACGGCCTTTGAGAAAAAAGACCATCATGACGCAATTCACTCCGCCAGAAATTTGGAAACCGCATGCTCTACTGTTTGGCATTCGTACCGGAAGCTCCAATACGAACATTTCAAAGTGTCTGGGTTTGAGTCTGAGGACATTGCAGAAAATTTGGAAATAGTTGGATTATATATCCAGTCTGAATCCTGCTGTTTGGAATGATGACCTCTTATGGCAAGGTTATGCATTCGTTCACCTTTCCACAGGGCCTCAGACTCAGTACGGAGGCTTACAGCACGTCGCTTGAGTTGGTAGTGTTGTCTTGGGTTATGATGGTGGCTGCTGGAAAAACCAATGTTTGGCAACAGATCTCTGCGTCATGGCACACAAGCATGAGAATGCAGTGATGGCTGTCAGACAATTTCTGCGACCACATCACCTCTTTCTTCTGACCACCAAACTCCCCAAGTTGCAACCTCCTTTGTTTCTGTGCAGGACGCAGTTGAGCGAAAGACAAACAAATTCAAAGATGAGCTGAAGGCAAAGATTATGGCACACACTCACCAACTTAAACAAGGAGACCATCCAGAAGAGATACACAAGATTCCGAAGTCTTCTGAAATGCGTGCTTATAGACGATCGTGATTTCATTGAATACATGTATGTAGTCTTTTCAAGATATTTCGTGTACTCTTGGTAAATGTTTCTGTTAAAATGAGACGTCCGTGTTATTTTTAGTTTTGCATAATTTAGACGACAATTTATTCATCGCAACATTTATATATCAATATAATGTGTGTGCTTACATATATATGTCTATAATGGGTGCGCTCACACACACACACACAGACATGTGGGGGGGGCGTGGCCGAGTGGTTAGAACGTTCGCTTTCTGACTATAAGACCCAGGATCGAATCTCACCGTGGTCGATTTGTCAGGAAGGAAAGTTCCCGATGTTATCGAAAATGGATCGATGGAAAGTTTGGAAGTTGATCCATGCCTTCTGAGTGAAGTTGGTTAGACGGAATTTTTGAGGGCCGTCGATAGCTGTGCTAGCACAAATTCACAAGTCATCGTGACCGAGGGATTGAGCCTTATTCAAATTGTTGATCCCGCTAAATAACACGCTCTCTCGCAGAAACTTTAACTAAGGTCTGCTAAACATATTAGGTTGTTGCAAAAATAATGACGTAATAATGTCGTTTTTTGACGTTGCGTCAAAAAACGACATTATTACGTCATTATTTTTGCAAAAACCTAATAGTTGTGGGTGTTGAGCAATGGTCTGAAATAGAGATTGTCTAGCCGCGCTCGAATACGCCTTGTCAGCTGTATGTTTATATAGGATGTCCGATAAATTAATTTGCTTTAATACAGTGAAATAAAATTTACGATAAAGAAATCAAACAAATTTTCAAGATTTAAAGAATACATGAATATAAGAAATTAAAATGAAAAATTTGAAAAACTGAGCTTTACTTGAAAAATAACAAATTTTGTGACACCCAGTAGATTTGAGGACACTGAAATGTTCTCGGGTTGAACCACTGTAGAAAACTTGGCAAAGTGACCAAATAGTAAAACTTAAATTGGAAGAGTTTCTCCGCATGGCCACGATAGTTTTCAGTACACGCACAAAACTCACACGTGTGTATGTGTGTATGTGTGCAGGCGGGTGTGTGTGGCAAAGGGACAGATGAAGCCATCATCGAGCATCGTTGTTGCAACTGATCATTATTATATTAAGAATTTCAATTCGTTTGTGTGTGATTCTGCTGATGAATGGAAATGAATTTCTTTGATTATAGTCGTGCCTGTATGCAAGTAATTAAATAATGCAATTAATAGAATCATTTAGAACAAAAGTCATATCGATATTCTGGATAAGGTTTCAAAGATAGGCGTAAAGCAATGTGATGATAGAATGGCACAGATAAATAAAAGAGCTAGATAGATAGATAGATAGATAGATAGATAGATAGATAGATAGATAGATAAAAGAGACAGATAAAAGAGATACATTAGAGTTTCAGATAGATAAGTTATTCAGATAGAGGCAGAGAGATAGCTAAAACAGCTTCAGTTAGATAAAACTGTCTTATATATATGTAAATATATATTTATATATATATATATATATATATATATATATATATATATATATAGATAGATAGATAGATAGATAGATAGATAGATAGATAAAAGAGACAGATAAAAGAGATAGAGAGATAAGAGTTTCAGATAGATAAGCTATTCAGATAGAGGCAGAGAGCTAGATTAAACAGCCTCAGTTAGATAAAACTGTCTTATATATATATGTAAATATATATTTATGTATATATATATATATATATATATATATATATATATATATATATATATAGATAGATAGATAGATAGATAGATAGATAGATAGATAGATAATGGACAGCATTACATATTTAGTTCATATATACAATTAACTGAAAATGTCTCATTTGACAGTCATTTCTGTTATAGTATAAAGAAATGTCACCAAAAAGACACGAAAGAAGAATGAGACTGAAAGTTTGGACGCGTTGGGAAAATGAAGAAGCAAAAAAGGTGAAAACAAGAACATTTGCGAATATTGATTATGGAATAGTCGAATAAATATAGTAGAACTTCGTGAAAAAATGTAGTTCCTTTACAAAAATGTCGTTTTGAAGTAATGTCAAATTATATCATTTTTTTTTTACCTTCTGTGGTGTGGCTGGAGTTTTCTTTTACATGATCGAATTTGATTTGTTCCACATTTTTTTATTATTAGTAGTATTATTCGAATTATTATTATTATTATTATTATTATTATTATTATTATTATTATTATCATTATTATTATTATTAAATGCAAGCTCATCCATTAAGTGTTCAAAACTACCCTTGTTCGGCGTGTTAAAAGGAGAAAATTCAATAAATTTAAACTTAATATCCCCACAAAAACTACAAAATTCTCGTCTACTTTTGCATTAAAAAAATCTCTTAAATATGACATTTAGTCGTATGTTAGTGAAAAATCAGTTCTCTCTGAGAAGCAGAAGAATTTGTTGTGTTTTTTCTTCCCTTTTAGTTAATCATCTATAAGGAGAAAGAAAAATAATATTCATGTGCAAAGAGATGTTTCCTGACAGGCCTATTTCGGAAGCAACAGACTCTATGATTCCGGCTACAAAACACCGCTTTACTTTGTATAGTTGTTTTCGCATAGTCACTACTATTAAGCACGGATTTTCGCCAGCGATTAACAAGAAACGGTAACATTGGCCCAAAAGAAGGAAACTCCAAAACATGGTCATTACTTTTCTTCATCCGGAAAACATATGAAGCCAGGATTGAAGAGGCGCGATCGGTAATTCACAAAGGATCATAAAATTTTTCTCTTGTCCTCAATTTTCGAGGAGTGAATGATTAATAGAAAAAAGAAAAAAAATCAAGAAAGAAACAATTTTAAAAGTGAAAGATTCCAAGATTTTCACTACATATACTCTTTGTATTGTCACTACCATCGCCAGCATTGAAAGTGAACCGTCTGGAAATGACTCACATATCAGTCGGCAATGGTGAAGCATATTATCCACCAATTAACCGTGCTCACATTCGCTGTTTGGTTTCCGTAAACGTTAATTAACTGTCGGTGAATGTTTATCGGGACAACTCTGTCCGCACGGAGGAATTCAATAACACACGTTTGCTTCGTGTGGCCCTTCATGTCAGATGCCGTTTTGCTGAATTGCTCGTTTAGCCATTATGCGTACCAAAATCAAATTAGTACTAACTCGACTGGCATACACCCAGGATCCATCCAGTATGTCATTATACTAAGTGTATGCGATATACCAATTTACGTTGTGCATCGAGATAATAAAATCTGTGGTATTACTTTCGGGGTCACACGGGCATATCTTTTATGTCGGGCACAGTTCAATTTTTATCTTTTACTAAATAATTCGACAAATAGTGAAAGAAATATATATTTTAATGTTGTATTTCTATCTTCATAGCACCTCTTGATAAGTCTTCTGTAATTAAATTATTTCGTGTTGTGATTGGCCCCAACACTCACCTTCTCTATTCCGATGAAGGTTTGGTTTTCTGTCGGGATTTTCCTTCCATTAGATGACCAAGTTTTCCCACACGAACGAATGCTATCCACCCAATTTGGGCAATTCAGAATGATTCTTTTGCTAAACTGACTGCCAGCCAAGGCTCGAGAGACATGATATTTAATTCATAACCGGGGAGACAAGCGACGGATTCATAACTTTCTCCAGATTATTTGAACAAAAGGGAACGAAAAGAACTACCGTAATTTTCCATGAATAATACGCCTTAATCCATAATACGCATCACTAAATTTGTGGGAAAATGCTTCTACTAACGCACGATACGTTTAAAACAGAATTATATTATTCTAATTTACTTTTATAATAATTCTTATCTAATTTTACATTTGTAATTATGGTTAGGTACACACGATTGTATTTGACATACTTATGGGGTCGCAATCGCCGAATGTCACTGTCAAATTGTCACATGTTTGTGGTGAGTAGTCATTTCGCAACTGAAATCGACCTATGAAAGGGCAATTTTTTAAAAATATATTACATAATAAGCACCCATGTTTTTACTTGCTATTTTTTTAAGAAAAAATTGCGTATTTTACATGGGGGATTACGGTAATTTACACTATTTACATTGTTGGGTCTGTTTTCCTCATCTTTTGCATATTCACGACGTTTCAGTCATTGTGCACTCTGGCCTTCATCAGGTGATTGAAATTTCGGAGCGAACCCTTTATTTTCGTCCTTATTTCGAACTCTTTATTTCGTGCTTATTTCGGGGTAGGTTGTTCTAGGGTTCGGTTCGAAATTTCAATAAACTGAAGTAGGCCTCAGGCTAGAAAGTCCGAAAGGTAGTGAATATGACAAAGATAAGGACAACAGTCCGAACAATGTAAATAGTGTAAATAGTTACAATACCTGATCTCAGAAATATAGACAGATATTGAAAACTCACAAGATTCTTAGTTCTGATAGAAATTACATTACATATACATTAAGATAAGGTTATTTACCTCACCCCACGCAAGATAGCATTGGCACAAGGCCGTTATTTAATGGGTGGTAGGACCGAGCCCGTGGGCTCGGGCAAAAATTCCCGTAGACCTCGTAAGAACGGGGTCGGATAGCTGTCTAGCACCACAGAAGAGGCTCTGCCGAAGGGCAGAACCTTGTCTGGGTTCCTCTTCGCTCGAAGGCTAACTGCCGAAGCAAGCCCAAACATCCGTATAAGAACCATTATAAGATGACATAATTGAAGGAGATTCCGTGTGATGTGTTTCGTCGTTTAGGAATTGATTTGACCAAATCTGTTACGTTGTAGCAACTACACACGCTAAGGAACATGATGGGAATTTTTTTCTTTTTTTTTTAATATAATCTAACCTATCTAATTTCGATTTTTTTTTTCTTTTTGCTTCCATCACTTTTGTTATTAGATATTACTGTGATAATAGAAGATCTATCAAGAATCGTAAAATATTTTAAGATCCAGGTACTAAAGTTAGTGTGGATGACTTGCGACCAAGGCACTCTGTAAATATTTTCGCCTTAGTGAATTGTTTTCTCCCAGCATCCATCGTTCATGATCATGCATAACCGCACCATCTTAACAAATTTAGTCAATGAAGTCCTAAAAGATAAAATGCCTCATACAAAAAAAGATTTTCAAATTTGTCATATACGTTTACCTCAATATTGTTTTTGATATATAAAAATTTATATATCGTTATCTCAAGACTATATAATTAAAATATGACAAGAATCTCTGATTGAATGGTTCGAATTGGTTATTCACACCTGTCTCTAACTTTTCATTAGCGCAAAATTAATCCACGTATCTCCTGCAGCAGAGGTGAGTGGACATTGAACAATCCACCCTCTTCTCTAGGTCTTAATATTTCTGCAGTCCTGAGGGCTATTCCACGTGTAAGAATTGCTGAGAGTCCTCCTAAATCTTCCTTCGCAAAGTCAAGTTATGATTATGCACAATTTCCCTCCGAGAACACGATTTCTGTTTTGTTTTGTTTTTTTAATGCTGAAGATTCAAGCAAGCTTTATTTCTTTTTCTCTTTTTTGAAATGATTTTTGTCTGCATATTTTCAAGATTGGCCGCCCTGCGTTCAGTAATCTAACCAGATTCGGGAAAATAAATTGCGATCTAAATTATATCTGAGAAATTATAATTTTAAACATCAGGTTTCTGACCTTTTCATTAACCGGCCAAAACATTCGTTTGGCAATGAAATAATGGTCTTGGCCTGATTTAATACCTAAAACGAATTCTAAATCCAATTTATTGGCTATGATTTTGTTGTTTCCATTTCCTTTAAAAAGGAAAAGGGATTAAAATTCGTGTATTGTGTCGGTTTAGAAATAAAGTACCTTTCTTTAGATTGTGGAAACGATTATTAACTCAGTTTTATTGTGATCAAATTTCTTCTGATATTATTATTATTATTATTATTAGGTTGGTGCAAAATAATGACGTAATAATGTCGTTTTTTGACGTTACAAAATACGTCAAAAAACGACATTATTACGTCATTATTTTTGCACCAACAAAATATTATTATTATTATTATTAGTAGTAGTAGTAGTAGTAGTAGTAGTAGTAGTAGTAGTAGTAGCAGTAGTAGTAGTAGTATTGACACATAAAAGAACAGCGAGATTTTAAAAAGAAACAAAAAAGACACAAAGTTCAATAATAGTTCAAGAGTAAGTGAAGTTATTCTTCAAGTTATATTCAAGTTTTTAATTTTTGTAAAAACGTTGCTTGTCATGCAATATAAAAGCGGTTGTAGTGGTCAGTCAGTCAGTCAGTTATGTGCCATGCGTGGTACACGCTTAGGTGACCATGTATATTTCGATACATGACTGATGAGGCAGATTTTTTTTCCGCAGTAGGTTGCCATTTCTTTCTGCGGTAGACCAGTGGCCATACAAGTAGAACCCAGCCTGTCCTGCTACTTACCCATAGCTGAGTGGAGAGAAGAGAATTCATACATTTCCCAAGGGTATTACCACGTTAAGTCAATGTAATGGATTCGACTAGAATTCGAACTCGGCTCTCCGATTCCTCAATCCGAGGAGTCGTAATCAACGCATTAGACCGAATAAAACGCCGCTATCGTGAAGCCATGCAACTAAAACGTGCATAATGTGATGATGATCTTGCTCATCAAGTAATTTTCTGTTAGTTGATTAGTTACTAAAAGGAAATAATTAAACAGTTTAGTATAAATCATATGGAAATTTACTGTCAAACTTTCCGTTCCCCCAGAGTGAAAAGTTAGTAACTCACCATTATATTACGCACGTTTTAGTTGCATGCCTTCCCACTGGTGGCGTTTCATTCGTTTTGATGCGTTCGTTTCCAGTACAGTCTTTTTTTTTCTTTTTTTTATTACAAGACAAGCAACATTACTACAAAGACTTATATTTTTTTGTAAATTTATATAGTTTTATACTTGATTTTTTTTATATATAACTTAAAGACAGACATACTGTCGAAATATTGTTGAACATTGTCAAACTCCGTGTCTTTTCTTTTATTAAATTGAGTTCTTCTATTAAGTGTTGTAAAACATTGGAAGAGTTACGTCAATCATTATTATAACGTCAACCGAAATTCGGAATAATATGTCTGCAACTTCTATCTAATTTATGCCAGATCATGTAATAGCTATTTTGCCATCCTTACTAAATATCATGCAAGGTAAATGCTATGTAAACATATATATATATATATATATATATATATATATATATATATATATTTCTGCGCTCCATATTTTTCATATTTTAAATCAAGTTCATAATTATTTTTCTGAATTTCTAACTTTTTATCTTTTCAAACAAGACAGTAACGCCACAGGAGGACAGTATAAAACAGGTTTCAAGGAAACAAGATGACGATTGATATTGCATTTAAATTTTGAAGATTGTAGTTGACAGGAAAGCAGGAATCCGGAAAAGAATTCTTCAAGTGAGAAGTGTCGCAGAAGAAACGATAAGACTTGTCATCCCAATTGTATCTAGAACAAACCGGTCCTGTGTTTCCATGTTTGACAGTGGTGAAAGCGGACCCGTTTCTAAAGAGATGAGAGGATCTTGCTGCCAATCTAGCACTATGCATAAATTCATAGCGTCCAGGTACCATAGAGGAGAGTTTATCAGAATAATTACCATGAAAGAATTTATAGAAAAGGCACAGGGAAGCTACATTGGAAAGTGACTGAAGCCGAGATGCCAGGTCTGGACCAATGACATTGCTGATTCCTTGGTAGATTTTATCATAGATTTTTAAATATATAGCAGGAGCACCGGACCATATGTGGCAGATATCTTTTACGCATGGATGTATGGTAAACTTGTAAATATGTAAGATAAATTCGAACGAGAAAAACTGTCTAGCATGATACAGAGGACCACTTTAATATTTACACATGATGACAGATGGAAACGTTAGCCCCCAAAGATGTAACGAGTCGCTCTCGTGGGTATTAGTATTAGACATGATGGCGGAAGCAAGAAAGGGTTTTCTCAGACGATTAATCGAGAGCAGTTTCGTTTTAAAGGCGTTATTTTTTTATTTATTTTTTTAAAAAGAAACAGTCCTTGACCCTGTTAACAACAAAACATAGGTTACTTTTTTACATCAGCTGTCAATTTGATATTATAGAACTGATCAGACTTAATAGTAAGACAGGGATAAATATTTATGCTAGATACCAATTTGAGAACTGATGCCATCAAGAAGGTCATTAAGGAAAATTAGAAACAATGTAGGTCCAAGGAGAGACCTTCATTAATGCAATAAACATCTAGAGCAGTGACCGTTCAAGAAAAAATTCATTTCACGATTTGATAAAAAACACTGAATCAGTTAAAGAATTCATCTATATATATCATAACCTTACAGTGTGTGGAGAAAACCAATATGCCATACCCTGTCAAATGTCTTCGAGATATCCAAAGCAAGAGACCGAGCTTCAATATTCTTATCTAAAGCTTATGGAACCTTTCAGCAATAATTATTGATGCATCAGCAGGTGACGTAGGGAAGCGAAAGCCATATTGCTTGTCTGAAAGAAGATCCTGCGAAGTGAGATGCTTAACCAATTCAGAGTTGATTAGAGATTTTAGCTATTTACCAAAAAACAATTACAAGCCTAATAGGTCGATAGTTAGAAGGCTTAGACGGTTCACCTGACTTCTTAAAGACTAGAACTACAGAAGAGGATATCGAACACGCAGAAAACAAGAAGCAAGGATCTTACTGTACAGCTTAGAGAGAAGAGCGGCCGTTTCAAGAACACTTTCCTTAAGAACTATCGAAGGATTATTATCAAGTTTACGTGCATTGAGGGGATCCTGTTTAAAAAAGATAGCAGAAATTATAAACGGACTTATATGCATATATGCCAACAGATACACAGTTTGAAGTGGAAAGTCAGCCAAAGTTGAGTCAACATTAGAATTTGAAGAGAAATTGTGAGCGAGACATTCTGCTTTATTAGTAAGTTAATAACACTTCCACTTGAGTGAGGGGGGAGAGATAATTTAAGACACTATTGAAATAGGCAAATACGCCGTCCCTATTATTACCGTCTGAATTACTGGGATTTTTTTATCATTTCACCACAAGCAAGGCAATGAAGCCACTAAGACGCAAGGGGTTACTGAGGGTTATTTAGTATGAGAGAAAAAAAGAAAACGCTATTAAGAAGAGAAAATAATGAATGAACAAGAAATAAAAAGGCAGAATATAACGACTGATATTACATTAAAATATTTATTGATCAAAGTTGACTGGAAAGCAAGAATCCAGAAGAGAGTTCCACATGCGAGAAGTGCGAATAGAAGAAACTGTTGACAGAAAATTTACGGTTACTTCTAGCCATTTCAACTGTAAAATGATGAGATCTTGCTGCCAAACTCGTACTGCTATTAAAATCATAAAGTCGAGGTACCATAGAGGGAAAGTCGTTATAAAAATTTCCCTGAAAGCATTTATAGGAAAGGCACAGGGATGCTACATTACGGAGGTGAGAAAGTGACTGAAGGCGAGATGCTAACGAATTATCACATTATTTACATTATTTACTTTCAGACTATTGTCCTCATCTTTGTTGTTGTTATCAAAACGTTTCGGTCGTTATGCTCTCCGGCCTTCAGAAGGGGAAAATAAGTGGATTAAAGCGTTGATTCATGAATCTAATGCCATAGTAATTTTGAGTTCAATTCCCAGACCAAGGAGGGAAAACGAGGCTTAGAAAAATTAAAAGAACAAGACGAGATATCCTCAGACATGAACACTGGAACGAGAACAGTCTACGTCCGTAGATTAAATAAAGTGTTCAGTTCCGAAATCCCTGTATGTTACCCAGATCGATACACACCTGATGAAGTCTAGCAGGTAAAATGCCGGAACATTGTGATAACAAAAACAAAAATGAAAACAGTAGTTGCTATATGGGAGCCTTTTGTATGTCAGACGCCCAAATCTTTCCACAAATTAATCAACGTAACACAATCCAGAAGGACGTTACATCGTACCACGTTACTGATTGACCAATGATAGATAAAGAACGTATTCGGTCGGAAGAAAACAAATATTAAAATACCTAAACAAAATTCTAGTAAAAATAACTACCAAAACAACAATTAGGACTGTCGGGAATATAGACTAACTATGAACAACTCATCGTAAAGTCTTGCATAACATTATCTTGTACATATTGTGAATAACATGTTTCGAATCTACATGATAAAAACTGCGCAGAAATACATTTTCCGAACATTTGCCAATCTTTAATTGACTAGTTTTTATTCGGATGTCAGCGTGGTCAGTCAGCAAAGAAAGCCAAAATACATAATTCATCAAAGTCCGACTGATTTTCACTAAAGCCACTGGACAATCGATAACCTATTGTGCTCCTTTGTAGTGGTCATTGGAGATTATTATTCATTTGACTCTCTGACTGAAAGACAACCTAAATACGAGTAACCTCCCGTGCTCAAAGCTATATCCGTAGATAAAGACCAAAAAACCTTAACTGTTGATTTGCATTTTCTCTCAAATAAAGGTACTGTCTGAATTTCTGAAATGAGGAGATTTTTTTTTTACTAATGATTAGACAATACAATGCACAAGAGCCACTCAAGGCAGAGTGTTACTGTTTTGAGTTCTTCCCTCTAATTACTGCACTGTGGAACTGATTCAAATGAGTTTTTCACCAGGCTTTGTAGTGGTCATTGGAGATTATTATTCATTTGACTCTCTGACTGAAAGACAACCTAAATACGAGTAACCTCCCGTGCTCAAAGCTATATCCGTAGATAAAGACCAAAAAACCTTAACTGTTGATTAGCATTTTCTCTCGAATAAAGGTACTGTCTGAATTTCTGAAATGAGGAGATTTTTTTTTACTAATGATTAGACAATACAATGCACAAGAGCCACTCAAGGCAGAGTGTTACTGTCTGGAGTTCTTCCCTCTAATTACTGCACTGTGGAACCGATTCAAATGGGTTTTTCACCAGTTTCTACAATATTAACCTTTTCAAGTCTAAAATTAACAGTTATCTTTCTCTCTTATTGGTATAAACCGCTTCTTAACGTAACCCTTTATCTCGATTCGCTCATGGAATTTGTACAGGATGAAGCTTTCTGTAATAAAAATGGAAAAAAGAGAGAACCAGTGTTAGGTCTATAGAGTTGAACAAGACTTTCGATGAAATCAGATACGCCATCCTAAACAATAGACAAGCGATGAACTTCTACTCATCATTATTTTCATTATTCATTGCAGACTAATGTCCTCATTTTTGTTGTTGTCATCACAAATTTTCAGCCGTTGTGCCATGCAGGTTTCATCAGGTGTCTGTTAATCTGATAATTTCGAACTGGGCCCTTTACTTCATCGCCAGAGGAGTAGATTGTTCCCGGTTCGCTCGCAACATTTAGATACATCTCAACATCTAGATACATCTCAACAAGTTCTTATTTAATACTGAACGGTCCGTTTCCACCGAGTCCAATATGCACAACTCAGATTGAACTCACGACTATTGTGTCATCAAATTCACGAAGCAACGCTTTAATCACTAGGCCGTGGAATAATAGAATAACACCACCAAATGAACGAAACAAATCTAGTCCTGTAGATTAAGAAAAGTGCTCAGTTCGAAATTCTTTTAAGACTACACGGATCGATAAATTCCTAAAGAAAGCAGGAGGGATTAACAGTCGAAATGTTGTGACAAAAATACGATGAAAACAGTTCGGTTGTATATAATAAAGAAAGGAACGATGTATTTGACTTCATCTAAATATAACCTTATGGTTTCTGCTTAGGAAAGATATTTCTTTGATTTTGTTGACTGGTATCTTTTTTATGGCCTATCAATCTTTTTCAGTTTATTTAAAGCCAGAAAATATTTTTATATTGCGAGAATTCTTTTGAAGACAATAATGATTTAATGATAGAAATCTTACTAAGTAACCCATAGCTGGAAAAGCTGGATTCATACTTTTCATAAGCGTATTTGTTCGTAATATTCGTGAATATTACGAAATCAATGGGAATTGGAAAACTACTCTCCGATTAATAATTCTAAGACATTATACATTAGACAGCCAACACTTCCAACCTTACAGCACCTAGTAACCCCAAACATTCACCAATGTAGGTAATGGCCATGCTCTATGTTGCTTAACTTCGGTGATCTTACGAGTACTGGTGATTAAGTGTGATGTGGTGTTAAGCGCAAAAGCTGTCCATATTGGTGGTTATGTTAGTATTTCAATCATTAATTTTTAGGAAAAAGTCAGGTTCAGTTTTCTATTATATTTCATTTTTTTTAAATACTCACATATTTTAATGGACCGACGCATCCTCATAAGAGCAGTGAACAGCATCTAACTGCCTCGTTCAAGTGAGTAACTTTTGATACCGAAAACAGTTCAAAGGGCCACGTTGCTTGCGTTTACACGACGCCAAAAGTCATCATGACAGGTTTTGTTTAAACTGGTGATCAAGGCAGATTATGAGCTATCTCACAGAAACAGTGAGGCGACAGAGGTCAGTATAAAATATTGGTTGCCTATGTAAATTTTCTCTTAGAAATACAAAGATAACCACGATAGATAGATAGATAGATAGATAGATAGATAGATAGATAGAAAGAAAGAAAGAAAGAAAGAAAGAAAGAACGAAAGAACGAAAGAAAGAAAGAAAGAAAATGATCATATATCTCCGCCTAACAGAGGAAGAGAAAAATAGATTGACAGTAAATGAATAGCCATGGATAGATATAGAGTTACATTGATAGATAGGTTGAGTAAAAAAAAGAAAGACAGAAAGATGAGCACCCATGTATAGATAGATAGATAGATAGATAGATAGATAGATAGATAGATAGATAGATAGATACATGCATAGATAGTAATGGAACAGCGATAGATAGATAGATAGATAGATAGATAGATAGATAGATAGATAGATAGATAGATAGATAGATAGATAGATAGATACATGCATAGATAGTAATGGAACAGCGATAGATAGATAGATAGATAGATAGATAGATAGATAGATAGATAGATAGATAGATAGATACATGCATAGATAGTAATGGAACAGCGATAGATAGATAGATAGATAGATAGATAGATAGATAGATAGATAGATAGATAGTAATGGAACAGCGATAGATAGATAGATAGATAGATAGATAGATAGATAGATAGATAGATAGATAGATAGATAGATACATGCATAGATAGTAATGGAACAGCGATAGATAGATAGATAGATAGATAGATAGATAGATAGATAGATAGATAGATAGATAGATAGATAGATAGATAGATAGATAAAAATAAAGAAATTCGACAGTCACGGAAAGAATGAAAGAATTAATGAAAAAAGGAAGAAAGAAATAAAGAATATATATATATATACATACATACATATATATATATATATATATATATATATATATATATATATATATATAGAGAGAGAGAGAGAGAGAGAGAAATAGATAGTATTGAATAGAGATAGATAGATAGATAGATAGATAGATAGATAGATAGATAGATAAATAGATAGGTAGGTAGGTAGGTATAAAATGAAACAGATAGATAGATAGAAAGATAGATACATTGATAATGAATGTAAGTATATCGTGGTAAATATAAAGAATGAAACGTTTTTGTCCCAATGATGTTATTCATAATTCTTGCTCCTATCATACTTTTCATTTTTAATGTCTTTTAGTTGATGAAGCTGTCTTTTTGATTTAGTCCTTCCTGAATGTCTTTTTTTTTTTCTTGCCGGAAATTCCTCCCAGTCTCCAACTAGAATCGCCAAATTTGATTAACTACTTGGTGAATTTACCATTTTGCAAAGCACCCATTTGTCTGACTAAATAATGTTGTCTTGATTGTTTTCGAATATATATTAATTTCTGAAGAATATCGGTTGACCCACCAAGCGCCTCGGTGCAAATTGTTCGATCAGTTTGCCACCCAGCAATAACTCCATACTCGTCCGACATTACCAATCGCGACCTCAACTTGTCATGCGTGAAGGGAGGAGGCGACCTCTTTCGAGTGACGCCTAAACTGATAGAAAGAAACAAAAGAAAAAGTACAATTAAGCGCTTTATTTTCTTGTATGGGATTATTTAGGATGTCAGATTAAACATACAAAATATTTCGATCAAACTTCAGTTAGTCTTGCTTCCTTTTTTTCATCATATTAAATTTTAATTTTTTTTTCTCCTCTACTTGTTTGTGTGCGAGGTCTGTATGTGGGCTTTGATTTCTCTGTGTGTCAATGTGTGGTTGAAGGAAGGAGGAAATGCTTGGTTGGCCTCTTAATGCAAAACATACGCCATTTCTACCCAATTCAGAAGATCGAACTGAAAAGACAGCGAGAAGAAAAGACAAATCGTAATGGAAGACATACAAAGTCGACAAGAGAATTAAATTCAAGACAAAAGAAAATTGGTAGGAAGAGATGATTGCAGATGTGGAAGAGGAGAAAATTTGATCTGCAGAAAAGATGGGGGTGCGTAAAAAGATGGGAAAAAAGGGAAAGGTTTTTAAATCTCACAACGACAGAATCTTCAGAGGAGGGTAGAAAGAAAACAGAAAGAGCAAAATAGTTGTAGTAGTAGTAATTTTAGTAGTAGTAGTAGTAGTAGAATTCCACAGAGACGGAAGACGAGGGAAAGAAAGAAATGCAAAATCATAAAAAGAAAACAAAAGAAATGAATGAGAATAATATGCACGAAGTGATATTGAATTAGTATGGAAGATCGCTGAATGAACAAAACTGTTTGGAAAAAGGAATTAGAAAACGCTGAAGCCAGGGGAGAAATGAAAGTCGAACGAATTCGAATTAAGAGAATGGATTTGCAAAAAGAAAAATAAACCATCGAATGCTCAAACGCAAAGACAAATCAACAGAGAAAGGAATGAACCCGGGGATAAGAAGTAAAGAATCCGAAAACAATGTGTAAAAAGAAGAAATTCTTGAAAAATGAATAATAGAAAGGAAATAGAATTCTACTGTTTACGATGCTTAAACTACACAATACGTCGCAAGCGGACATTTACCACTTTTTGATCATTTCACACGTGCTACATCTTGGTTCAAGATTTTAAGAACTTGCCTGTGTCCTACAACTGAAAATCATTTCTTTCTCTTCTATGTCCCGTGTCCTTTCATGAAATTAACGATCATAGTTCTCCACTATTTCTAGTCCCTTGTAGCTCTTAAAAAACCTTTGTCTTTTTGCCAACTCTTCCAAATCCAGCTCCACTATCCATTCGCACAAACCCGCCAGGTAGGTCGTGCGTTGTTTCTCCTGTCTCTCTTACCTGGAATATCAAATTTTCCAAGTCCTCTTTCCTCAGCATGCACCACAGAAAATTCTGTGCTAGCTATGTGTCCGTTTTGTTGCAATTATCTCTAGAACATGGTCCTTGCGCAAGTTCAATCAATAGTATTCTCAGCATCCTTCTGTAGAGTCACATTTCGGTTGTTTCTAATTTCTACTTCATCTGTGGAGAGATTGTCCAACATTCACAACTATAATGGAGGATTTATACTAGATAACAATTCAGTACATTTTTTTTCTTTGTTTATAACAATATATTTTCCTGTTTCTTAATTTTTTGCTTAATTTTCAGAAGGCATCTTTCGCTATCTAGAGGCGCCTTCGGATCTTCCTGTCGTTCTTTCTCTCAAATTTTAATACGCCACCCAGTTACCTAACGTGTTGCACCTGTTTGTTTTTGCAGTGTGCTTAATTTATAAATTACACTTCATCATATATATATATATATATATATATATTATTATTATTATTATTATTATTAATTATAGAATATCAAACACTTAAAATCACACGAAATAATTTTTATTTCAGAAGAGGTTTAAAAAACAGATCTCAATCTTCAATGCATACAAACAATTAAAATGAAAAAAGTTACTCCAGGTTAAATCGGGAAATATTAGCATGTCATTTGCGCAAGGGGGAGGGACAGAAAGTGTCCAACTTGTCTGCTCAATCTTCAATGCATACAAACAATTAAAATGAAAAAAGTTACTCCAGGTTAAATCGGTAAATATTAGCATGTCATTTGCGCAAGGGGGAGGGACAGAAAGTGTCCAATAGCAAATACTTAAAATTCCGATTCTGATTTTAAGTATTTGCTATTCTTTAATTAAAAATAATTTTGCTCTCTCTTTTGACATAGAGATCTTTCTGGATTTATATTCTTCTGGAAATACCATAGAGATTACGATATTGTATTTAGTTCAGCAAATTATTTGTAAATAATATTAGAAAAGTGTTTTGTTAAGAATATTTTTAATTAAATTTTTCAAAATTAGCGACGAAAGTTATAACTTAAATTTAAATTAGTATAAGCTTTTTTATATAATTAACCAAGGAAATTAAAAGGAAAAACCTAAGAGATTTGAATTAAATGATTATTAATTATATTCAGAGAAAAAGAACTTATAAAGATTATATAAGTAGAGCTCTGGAATTTTATATCCGAGAGGTATTTATTAAGATTTGACAGGATATGAATGTACTTTAAATAAAGGTAAGGTCAAATCGTGATTAATCCCCTAGTGTAGATTAACAAAAAACTATTCTAATATTTTCAAATAATTTGTTGAATTAAACAGATCTACATTGGAATTTTAACCTTTGACAAGACTAGACAAGATGGATATTTTCTGATCTCACTTCCTCAAATGAGATACTAATGGGAAATCTGAAATCAGAATATCATTTTAAGTGAATACAAACATTAAGCCTGAGAATGAAATCGTAGGACCTTAAAAGTAATGTTCCCTTATATGGAACTTAAACTCAGATCTCTGTGTCCATGCCAACTCTCTAAATGAGATAACAATATTTCCTGATTTTAACCTGGCGTAACTTTTTCCCTTTTATTTGTTTGTAGATCTTGAATATTGAGAGGTGTTTTTTATAGCTCTTCTGAAAAAAAATTATTACCTATGTGATTTTAAGTATTTGATATTCTTTAATTAATAATAATTTTGCTCTCGCTTTTGACATAGACCTCTCACTGGATCTATATTCTTTGAGCGTGAGTCGACTGATGATAAATCGGTCGTGTTTCGATCCCAGCTTGAAGGAATCGGACGTTTAGTCACACTGACGAGCTGTGATACAGTGAAACAGTCTGTCTGTGGATGACTATTTATGCTCTTGTTATTCGATCAAGCTCTTCGAAGAAAAGGGTAATTTAAAAAAAAAAAAAAAAAAGTGGCTGCTGCTGCTATTAATGTATTGCTCTTCAATTACGAATTGACCTCACCTGGCTACTGGCGTTTGTATGCATTTCGTATAGAATACGTTAAAATTTCTCTTTCTCTGTCGTGCTTATGGGTAAGATCTCTGACTGATGCCAAATCTGTCGCGTTTCGATCCCGGTTTGAGGCAATCGGACGTTTAGCGACACTGATAAGTCTGTCTGTTGATGACGATATATATATATATGTAAAAGACAATAGGAAAACTGTAATAGTTGATGACGCGTTTCGTCCGATGTGAATTTTTTCAAGGCAAAAACAAAAGAATTTATTAAACAAAGTAACTAATAATAACAAAACAAAATGTCTTTAGCAACTGGAAGAATTTAGAGAATGCTATTTTCATACTGTTAATTGAAAATTACATCAATTACTGTCACGTGTGGAGATATTGTTTTTATTGTTGTGTTGACGGATTCAACCATTTTCTTTTGCTTGGGAGAGTAGTAATTCTGTTAAGAAAAGTGAAATTGGGAAAAGGCCTGGGCTTAGATTAATATTGTAATCATTATAATAATTGTAATCACGGATAAACATATTTACTAACAGATGAGAGAGAGCTCATTAACAATGATAACATCTATGAAAAAGTAAATGAAAACAAGGTTATAAAAGAAACACAAAAAATTACAAGCGACATCAAAAAGCTACTAAAAAATGAAAACTTCTCTTTTTCATATATATATATATATATATATATATATATATATATATATATATACACGACTGCCAGTGACTTTTTTATCATTTCGACTAGCGCCTTCTGCAGTATGTCCGTCAGGCGTAGCCCTCTCCATCTGCTGAATCAACCGAAAAGATTTGTTGTAATTGTCATCCGCTTGTTCTCGCGTTGGTGTTGGTCACGCTTAGTCTGGGTCTTCGTCTTCGACCTTGCCACCAAGCGTGACCTTACCAGGAGTTTAGAACACCCGACGGCGTTGCACTCAGAGTCACTGAACCACAAAGGACCTTACCCCACAAAAATGATCGACCATCACTATACATATATATATATATATATAATTTTTATGTATATAATTATCTTGTATTTCTTTTAAGATACATTTTATTAGATATAATTATTGATGAAATGCTTTTCCAGTTTTCATTTCTCTCTTCATTTATATATATATATATATATATATATATATATATACATGTTATGGTTCGGTTCCTTGTACCACAGTGATAGTCCAAGGTAGAACCAATAAAAAAGAACTCGATTACGTATATGCAACAACACAGATATATTACAAACGGGAATATATACAGAGAGGTAGAAAAGTGTTAGTACGAACAATCAGGTTTAGTAGTAATTGTCTGAACGCGACTCTATTTCGGACTGCCTCTGACTCGGATGACTGACCTGCTCTGACTGATTGACAGACTCCTGACGGACCTCTCCAGACTTCAAACTAAACGGTATTTAGTCACACCCCACTCACGAGGGCATCATGTGGCACAAGGCCGGTTTAACGTGGGATCTCTGAGCCCATGGGCTCCGCCAAAAATATGCCCATTGAACCCGTATAAACAGGTTCTGGGTCGCTTTACCTCCCCGAAAGAGACTCCGCCCTCAGGCGTAGCCTCGTTCGGGATCCCCCCCCCGCCCGAAGACAGAGAGTTCAACCGATCAGCCGGTCGTCCGACTTCAGACTGAAAGGTATTTAGTCACCCCCTACGAGGGCATCATGTGGCAGGAGGCTGGTTTAACGTGGGATCTCCGAGCCCGTGTGATCTCCGAGCCTGTGGGCTCGGCTAAAAATATGCCCATTGAACCCGTATAAACCGGTTCAGGGTCGGTTTACCTCCCCGAAAGAGACTCCGTCCATCCGCGTAACCACTTTCGGGTTCCTCCCCGCCCGAAGGCAGAGAGTTCAACCGATCAGCCGGTCAGCCCGACTTCGGACTGAGCGGTATTTAGCCACACCCACCCACCACGAGAGCATCATGTGGCCCAAGTTTAACGTAGGATCTCCGAGCCCGTGGGCTCGGCCAAAAATATGCCCTTTGAACCAGTATAAGCGGGTTCAGGGTCGGTTTACCGCCCCGAAAGAGACTCCGCCCTTCTGCGTAGACTCCTTCGGGTTCCTCCCCGCCCGAAGGCAGAGATTTAAACCTATCAGCCGGTCAGCCGATCAACCGGTCGTCCGACTTTGGACTGAACGATATTTAGTCACCCCCCCCTACGAGGCCATCATGTGGCACAAGGCCGGTTTCGTGGGCTCGGGCAAAAATATGAAAGAGACTCCGCCCTTCGGCGTAGCCTCCTTCGGGTTCCTCCCCGCCCGTAGGCAGAGAGATCAGCCGATCAGCCGGTCGCCCGACTTCGGACTGAACGGTATTATTCACCCCCCCCACGAGGGCATCATATGGCACAAGGCCGGTTTAACGTGGGGTTTCCGAGCCCGTGGGGTTTCCGAGCTCGTGGGGTTTCCGAGCCCGTGGGCTTGGGCAAAAATATGCCCTTTGAACCCGTATAAACGGGTTCAGGGTCGGTCTACCTCCCCGAAAGAGACTCCGCCCTGAGAGTTCAACAGATCAGCCGATCAGCCTGTCGCCCGACTTCGAACTGAACTCCCTGCTTCCTCTTGAGGCGCAGCATTTACTACGTATGGAATAGTCCATTATGTTATTATGGGTAAGGTCCCATAACAATATATATGCTACGAGCATGTGTAGAGTTACTTAATATCCGCCACCTTAGATATCCATTTGGCTACATGAAATATATTTTCTGCGGATAACGGAGTACTACGAGGAAAAAGGAGAGATGTGAATATAAGAAGAGCAAGGAGATGGATAAAGGGAAGCCGGTGTCGAAAAGGAAATTTGTAAGTTACCTAAAGAGAGATTAAATAAAGATAAGCGATTGACAAATAGAAAAGTCGGACAAAACACTGTAAAAAGGAAATTGGGAAGGTAAAAAGAAAATAAAAATCAATGATATGAATAGAAAAGTCTTAATGGTTAAAACCAAATCGCAAAAATAATGGCGAAGAAAAAAAAATGGTGGAATGAAGAGGTTTTTTTTTTTTGTGGACAATATGGAAAATAGGAAGAAAAAAAGAAAGTAAAATGAAAGAAAAAAGAAGCTAAATTTAAAAGGAATATGGAGAAAAAGAAACTGAAAATATATAGAAAGAGGATAAGTGGGTAATTATTATTTTTTAAATAATCAAAGAGACCAACCCCCAATAAACCCCTCATTAAAACAGTATGAAGCGAGATGATAAGTCAATAGACAAGTAAAGATGATGAAAGATGCATAAAAGCAGAGAAATAGTGGAAAGAAATCACAAAGGAAACACAAAGAATAGAGATCAAAGAAAAATCCGAAATTAGGAAAAATAACGCATAAAATTTTATACATGCACTTAATCTTTCAGATGTTTACTTTTTCAAACGAAGGAAAAATAACAGAAATTTCAGGTTAAGAGCAAAATCTTGGAATAAAAGCAAATATAAATTTTTAAGACTGTTCAAAGCAAGGAACAGTTTGACATTATTTTTCAATTTGTTTTTCTTTTTTTTTTAATTTCCTTCGAATTCTTTTAATAAAGAAAATTGCGGCATTTATTTCTTGAACATCAAATTAATAAAATATCAGTGAAGATTTATTATATATTTAACTCCTTTTTGATCGTCTTAAAAGTATTTTTAAAATCAAGATAATTGTTTTCGGATATCGGAACGAAAAAGGTATCTAAAATAAACGTCTCTGTTGAATTGAGACAACTGACACAAGACTTTTTCTTTTTTTTTTTTTTTTTTGTCTTCATTCAAATAAGGAGACTTTTAGCTCTGACAACCATTTAACCGGTGGTAGAGAAAAATGATTTAATGCACCGCAACCGTTTAACCGGTGGTAGAGAAAAATGACTTAATGCCCAGCCACCGGTTGATCAGTGGTAGAAAAAATGATTAATGTTCAGCCACCGGTTTAACGGTGGGTAAACACCTGTAACTATTCTTATATCTGCCGTGAAACATTTACATACCAATTATTTGCGACTTCTGACTCAGGACCTCATGCAGAAGGGTTAAAATTATTCAGGAACGCAGAGCTCAAAGGGTTAAGATTTATAAACATGTAAAATCCAGTACTACGGGGCGACTATCCGGTTCCACATCCACGCTAGATGTCCGGCAGGATTATAGACTAGACACACCATCGCTGTTTTCTTGCTAGGCTGAATTCATCGGGCAAGACGGAGGGTTTACACGAAGGAATCAACGGCCGCGCTACGCATAAATGATTACGTTTACGTCTTTTACTCGCTACTGGTCAGCTGTTCATATTCACAGTGACCCTACGACCACATCCGGTTATGATGATGATGATGCTGATGATGATGATGATGATGATGATGAAACTATAACAGCTAATCAGTCTGAAGACGGAGCGAGAATGGATGGAAACTCTTTTCAATGATAAATTTATTCGAAGTAATTTTAAGGTGCAAAATACTTGCCTCATATAAAGAACACATGCAGCTCTCTCTCTCTCTCTTTCTTTCTTTCTCCCGCTCTCTCTCTCTCTCTCATTCTCTTTCTCTCTATCTCTCTCTATATATATGTGTGTGTGGGCGTGTGTGTATGTTAGTGATTAAAGACAAAAGAAACACTTCTTTACCAATGCGTTTTGTCTCCAGAGGCATTTTCTGATAAAGTCCTTTAGGGTAAAGAAAAGTTTTTCTCTTTTGTAGAGATATAATTTATATATCTGGACAACTATATACATATGCCTGAACACACACACACACACACACACACACACACACACACACACACACATATATATATATATATATATATATATATATATATATATATATAAAAATTTACATAGAGTATATCTGTATAAGGACAATATGAAAAAAAAAGAAAAAGAAAACTTATCTAAGCCGAAGCGTTTCGGTCCTCTGAGGAAATTTTTCAAATTTGTCTTGATAATTCCCTCAGAGGACGAAAACATGTCGGCTAAGGTAAGTTTACTTTTGTTATTTTTCTCTCTCACACACACACACACGTGCACTCGCGCAGATATATATATATATATATATATATATATATATATATATATATATATATATATATGTAAATGTATATATATATATGTGTGTGTATATATATGTGTGTGTTTGTTTATAGATGTATATAGATGCATAAATGCATGCATACATACATAAATGTTGTTCGCGCTAAAGTTTAATGTATTTATTTTTCAAATTGATTTGGAATATCTGTAAAAAAGTGAATGGTATTGTGAAACCGAATAACTACAGTTTTAGAGATGTCAAAGTTAACTGACATGGAAGATTGGAAGCCACCAGAATATTAGAAAAGGTTAAGCTGATGATTCGTGTCAGGCATCAAAATACTACAATCATGACACCAGCTCATGAATTTACACATCGCACCCTTCTACCATGCTTCCATGCTTATAATATTACTACCATATATTATCCGGCGCGCCTGTCATATATCAAGAGATCCTTGAAAAATCCAAAAATGAATCCGCAATATCATTGATGCTGATCTTGCATCTCTACTCCAGTCACTTTCCCTCCGCCTTAAAGTTGCCTCCCTGTGCCTTTCCTATAAATATTTTCATAATAATTGTTCGGATGTGCTCTTCGCTATGATAAGTAGACTACATAAATATAAACGCAGTTCTAGACTTGCAACGTGGTTTCATCGATATACAGTTGTGTTGGCTAGATGTAACAGTATGTTCTATGCTAACAGTTTATTTACTCGCACTTCCCGCTTGTGCAACTCCCTTCTGGCTCCATGACAACTATAAACTTCAATAATTTAAATACAATGTCAATCGCTATCTACTGTCCTCCTGATTACTCTTCTATTTACTCGTTCCTATAATGGCATCCCAAATTTCTAGGAACCAGTTCTATAACGGCAGGTAATCTTTAGGAAACTATTCTGCTTATTTTCCTTTCAATCTGAGAATGGAAACAAATAACTTTATAGTATCAAAAAGAATTAAGCCATTTTGATAATTTAATAAAAATTATTATTTATTAAGATCTTCCCATATTGAAACTCTATTCTCATTATAAGTATCATGCTCTTTGACTCTAGTGCCAACAGCTGTGTTATGGTTTCTTAGCCAATTGAATCGCTACAGTTCCAAATATCCAATGGAAGACCTATCAAATTTATGACTGGAATATTTGCCAGATTTTTAACTTAAAGATTATTTCTTTTGTCAAAATGAATTATGTTCATCACAGAAAATCTCTCTCTCAGCCGCTGCAGAACTTACTGCAATGTTATTAATTATATTGGTAGCTATTATATAACGGCTATTCATATATAAGATTATTTTCGGATAACCCAACAACCGGTTCGCTTAGCTGTTTTAAGAATCGATTCATTCGAACAGTTGCGAACGAGCAGGTTGTCACGTCTGACTTGCGCCTCGTGTTTCCTCCGCATCTTGTAACATCTTTTGTCTCAGTGGTTTTTATATCTTGCTTGAGGTGAACCTGTGTAAAAAGAAAAGGTAGGGTTATTTCTAATGCTAGTATCATAGTCAATAAAATTATAGCTGCATTCAAATATAATGATGCCGAGAAACTTTAATTATACTGGCACTTTACATAAAAAAAACTTTTATTTGAATCCCTACCCGAAACAAAGTTAGCTACCTATGAAATTCAAAAGTCTCGTTAATATGTAACTTACAATTATACAAAAAAGATAACGAGTGTAGCAGCAAAATTGTCCAAGTCGTATAAAAGCGACATTTCTAATTGTCAGATTAAGATTTGCACAGTTGGAACTTAGAAATGATTAAATATATCTTATTGGAATTCTCCGAGATTTTTATAACACTTTCGGACTCTACTTTGAACAACAGGATTGTATTTAGCTCTGAGTTAAAATGATGATCCCTTCTGCTATTGTGACATCTTAATCCAGTATTCCTCTCTACTGTTCCCTCACTTTAAAACTTATTCACTGTCCTTTTGAGGGTTCTTGAATAGACTTTGAAGGTGGAAGACAGAGTATGAATGTTGGTAACATTACTGAAGGTCTGAATGATCTTTTTCCTCTCACCATTTCTCAATTGGAAAGACGTAGTCGGTGTGACACAAAACGATTTTGACCTGTTCTCTTTCTAGCTGAATAACTCAAAGGATTTTTCAGTGATTCTTACGACAAGATTCGTAAACGTCTTATAAGAAAAAAATCTTAGTTTAGGGATTTGTTAGATATCACACACTTTGTGGAATGGACAATTATCGCATGCTGTTGGGCAATTTTGCTGTTACACCTGTTATATAACCAAATATTTACAAATAATTTTATGTCATACAGTAACAACATTTATCCAAGAAAAAATTCAAATAATTTATGTCGTAAATAAACGCCTGTTAAGGGAAATAAATTAACGACTTTTAAGAAAACGAGGTGATCCAATTCACTTTTCTCAGACACACGTTTATCATTCATTTTGACCTGAAGACGCCTATCTAGAACAATTAGGTGAAATGCGTTCTCTGCCAAAATCTTTCGCAGTTTGTCTCATTACCTGCACTTTTATTCGGATACCATTCTAAATCGTACTAACACACACACACACACACACATATACACAGATATCCCCCATATATATATATATATATATATATATATATATATATATATATATATATGTGTGTATGTGTGTGGGTGTATATATATATATATATATATATATATATATATATATATATTAGGTTGGTGCAAAAATAATGACGTAATAATGTCGTTTTTTTACGTATTTTTAACGTCAAAAAACGACATCATTACGTCATTATTTTTGCACCAACCTAATATATATATATAATGAACATTTTTCACAACACCCGTTCCATCAGACCAATATATATATATATATATATATATATATATATATATATATATATATATATATATATATATGTATATATACGTATATACATATATATATATATATATATATATATTTGTAAAATCATAGAATTGCATAACAAAACTTTGATATATATATATATATATATATATATATATATATATATATATGGGATTGACGTTTTTGACACACAATCACACACATTCTCTCACACAAACATACAAACACCCCTTCACACCCAGAGACACACGCACCCCTCATATATATATATATATATATATATATATATATATATATATATATATATATATATATATATCACTCACACACTCTCACACACTCTCACACATGAAACACGCGAACACACACACATATAAATACATGTGTGCGTGTGTATCAAAAGAGGAATAAGCTCTGTGACATTATAAACTTAGATGAAGAACCATTTCACGCTTAGAGGTCAAGCTGTCAAGCATTTTGCAAACAATTATGATTGATGATCATTGTTCATAACAGACGCAATGGCCTTCTGCCTGACTGACCCTTTCCTTTCGATCTTATACAAGCGGAACACAATTAAGAACACTTGCTCTGTTCAATTTAAATAATTGTCTCTTCTTTTTTTTAACTTAACTTATATTGATTATGTTTCCTTTCTTCATATAAACCAATGCATCTTATCACAAAGTCGCCGATAAAGGCACTTCTTTTTTTGGCCTTTCTCAAACATTCTATCGATCCGAAATATAGGAATCAATCGATTAAACGACATGCACACGAATATTATTTGACTTCGTGCCGTATATCAATTGGGATCCGAAAAAACACGCCGGATAAACTCATGTTTCTTCCTGCAAATGGAGACGCAGGTTCGAATCACAGGCCGGTAGACGAAATATGTTCCGTTTAAAATAAACTGAGCGTCTGTTCAAATAAGGCTATCCACTAACAAAAGCTTGAATTAATAAAAATATCAAGTAAAGATATATATATATACATATATATATATATATATATATATATATATATATATATATATATATATATATGAAGAAATATAGTCTTCAGGTGTGCTATATTTATGGAATAAAGTGCTCAATATCAGAGATAGAGCGTGTGTAAATATAAAAGTGAACATAGAAGTCAACACTAAGAGGCGACAGTCTGTTTCATGCTATATTCAATCGTCAGGCCTGACGATTGCATATAGCATGAAACAGACTGTCGCCTCTAATGTTGACTTCTATGTTCACTTTTACACACATATATATATATATATATATATATATATATATATATATATATATATACAATAAATCCTGTTGACGCAAATATGGAGACTCGGTGTAGTCATGGATAGCGGCTTTTATGGCTGAATCAGCTTTTTATGGCTGAAACACTTTTTACTGAGGATACCAAATAGACACTTTTTACTGAGGATACCGAATAGTCACTTTTTACTGAGGATACCGAATAGTTACTTTTTATTGAGGATACCGAATAGACACTTTTTACTGAGGATACCGAATAGACACTTTTTACTGAGGATACCGAATAGTCACTTTTTATTGAGGATACCGAATAAACATTTTTTGTTGAGTATAGCTAATGGATAGTTTTCTGGTAGCAAGGTGTCCTAGCTATTTCGTAGCGCCTAAAGAGCCTATTATGATCAACAGTCACATAATATCAGGGTTTTTGCAGGACAATTTTATGCATAAATAGATGTCAGTGAAAGCACCTCCGTTGGGCATGCCTGAGGCCAGATTATGCTGTAGTCTTCGCCACTAGGCGGTTGGCTTGTATTACCTTAAACTAGGGTTTCTCAACCACTGTTCACCGGAACACTAGGGTTCCGCAAGATGTTGCTAGTTGTTCGGTGTGAAAATTATATTTCAACCTCTTATATTATCTAAAATCATAATAATCATAGGGAATGTATTTAGCGATCTTTATACGGCAGATTCTTATATCATTGTGTGACTCACACAAGTTCAGAACGCAATCACGGTATCCATATATTATGTTTATCATATGAACTACGATGCAAAACAGGTAGTCATTAATAATGATATATGATTAATTTTATGCAAAGCCTTGTAGAGCTTAACTTCTATATGTCAGTGGATCAAAACCAAAATCTTGAAATGTGTTCTCGAGCCTACGACGTGTCTCAAATTACTTATAAATACTTGGCGACATCTTCTCTCGATCACTTTTCTACTCTCACTTACAAGCAATGTAAAGCTATGTGGAGAATTTGCGTTTTTCCTTTTTTTACGAACGTTTACTCCTGATGAAAATATACGCCATCACACCCACACACGTTTTTTCGTACAATTTTGAAATTGCTTAATTCTCTTACAAGTAACACTACATTTTACTAAAATTCTCTAAACTCACACACCTTTTAAGACACTTCACTTTTTATGAACAAGATCATTTTCCTCACTCAAAATTCCAAGGACAAGTAAATTTCATCATTTCAAGCACAACTTAATTCCTGTTTTCTACGATTGATGTCAAACATATATGTTATGGGATCTTACTCATAATAATAATAATGGACTATTCCATACTTAATAAATACTGCGCCTTAGAAGTAGGCAAGGAGTCAGTCGTTCACTTTCTGACCGACTGTTCGGTTATACTCTCATCCTACGCCGAAGGAGACTCCGCCCTTCGGCGTAGCCTCCTTCGGCGTAGCCACCTTCGGGGAGGTAGACCGGCCCTGAACCCGTTTATACGGGTTCAATGGGTATATTTTTGGCCAAGCCCGCGGGCTCGGTGTGCCCACGTTAAACCGGCCTTGTGCCACATGACGCCCACGTGGGGAGGGTGACTGAATATCATCAGTCGATCATTTTCTGACCGGCTGATCGGTTGTACTCTCTTCCTACGGACGGGAGGAACCCGAAGGAGGCTACGCCGAAGGGCGGATTCTCCTTCGGGGAGGTAGACCGGCCCTGAACCCGTTAATATGGGTTCAATGGGCATATTTTTGGCCGAGCCCACGGGCTCGGAGATCCCACGTTAAAAAGGCCTTGTGCCACATGACGCCCTCGTGAGGGGTGACTGAATATCGTCAGTCGCTCAAGTCTTGAACAACTGTTCGGTTGAACTCTGCCTTCGCGCGGGGGGGGGTCCCGAAAGGAGGCTACGCCGAAGGGCGGAGTCTCTTTCGGGGAGGTAATCCGGCCCTGAACTCGTTTATACGCGTTCAATGGGCATATTTTTGGTCGAGCCCACGGGCTCAGAGATCCCACGTTAAAAAGGCCTTGTGCCACATGATGCCCTTGTACTTCAAGTCTTTACCGGCTGTTCGGTTGAACTATCTGCCTTCGGGCGGGAGGAACCCGAACGAGGAAAAAGCCGAAGGGCGGACTCTCTTTCGTGTAGTTAAGCCGTCCCTGAACCTGTTTATACCGGTTCAAATGGCATATTTTTGGGCCGAGCCGATGAGCTCGGAAATCCCACGTTAAAAACGGCCTTGTGCCACGACGCCCCAGTGGTGGGTGGTGACTAAACATCGTCAGTAGTTCAAGTAGAGTCAGTAGTTCAAGTCGAGTCAGAGGCATTCCGAAACAAAGTCGAGTTCAGACAATTACTGCAAGACATTGAAATAGTGATACTTGTCGAGAGTACATTGTTCTCTCTAATAAACCTGATTGTCCATACTAACACTTCTACTTCTCTGTATATATTCCTGTTTGTAATATATCTGTGTTATTCCATACCTGTGTTCGAGTTCTTCTTTATTGGTTCTACCTTGGACTATCACCGTGGTACAAGGAACCGTACCATAACAATATATAAATTCCATTTACTTGTTGAACGTGTTTCTACTTAGGGCGATCCGCTGACTCCTACAGACCTGTGGCCCCTACAACCTCCCTCCTGAGAAAAGTAAACTATTTTGCTGAGGGTAAAATTATTGAGAAACGCTGCTTTAGATGATGGTAGTGACTGTTATTCTTGGTCTTATTAAAAAAAAAAAAAAAAAAAAAGCACCAAAGCCACCAAATCTTTCCTTCTCCAATATTAGTTTTATTTGCACCAGTTTCTATAGTGAAGGATATTTTCACTTGGGACGCTCTCCAGACATTCTCGTGTTTAGTGAATCTAACTAAAACTTGTCAATTGGCCATAGTTATCTTCCACTCTATCGAAAAATTTTCTAGGGTTCACATGCATGACATCGAGAAAAATTACCATTAGCAAGGGAAATGTCTCTTGAGCCTTCGGATTGTTCTTATTTATTTTTTCTGACTTTAACTATTAAACTCGGTTATCAATTTTTATTTTATGATTCCTCTTCTTCTCAGAACTTCTGTTAGAATATCTCAGAGTACAGAAATGTTTCACTCTACATTCGTCTTCAAATATCTTTGTGTTTGGCAATTTCAATTTTCGATTTCAATTCTCGATTTCCTTACTTTTTTTCCTAGTAATACTGACGGACACGGTTCTTTATTTGATCTGTTGCGTGCCACCTATCCGGAATTTTATAGCGCTTTGAAAATTTGTCCTCTTGACACCTCGGATTATGCCATCTTATCTCTAAATATTTTTATTTTCACCTATCTATTACAAAAGAATCTCTATTCAGAAGACATAATTTTGATAAAAAAGCACTGATTGGGATTCATTTCGTTATTTTCTTCGTGACGCTCCTTAGTTTGACATTTTCCCTATTATCCAAATTTGAAAATGTCACCAAGTGACATCCTAGTGACATCCAAGTGACATTCGATCCCGGCTTTCCTAGGAGAAAGCCGGGATCGAATCTCTCACGAAATCGCAGAAATACCAAGAGAAACCGCAATCTTCTTGCCTATTCAGACGTTCTAGCCCACAGGAAATATTTCTTCTGGATATACCATTGTGATAGTTCGGATGAGAACAGACATCACTTTGTAACTGCTTGTAATAAATGCAAGTGTTTCCTCAGTGAGGCTAAGTAGCTGTTCGCTGATACAATGAGATACAGTATAGCATCTCACAATTGTGGCTCTCGGGATATTGCATTAAACAAGGGGAAATACACAACAGCTTTTCTTTTCAATCAGTTTAAAATATTACAATCTACTGCTCATACTGTAGAATGCTTTATTCGCAAATTCTCTTCCAACTTCACCTTTGGCTGATTTTCCACCTTGAACGAAATACCTACTGAGCAATATAAGCATATAACTACGTCCATGGTTTTTGCTATCATCAGCAAACCAGTCCCCCACAAGGTATCCACACTTAACGGTATCCGTGCAATTTTACAAGTATATGTGCTCTCTCTCTCTCTCTCTCTCTCTCTCTATCTATCTATCTATCTATATATATATATATATATATATATATATATATATATATATATATATATATACATATATATATATATATAACAAATAGCTTACTGTCGCTTGCTTCCCAGCTTATGGAAAATGCACTTCTGTAGTTCATGTCTTTAAGAACTCTGGTGAAGCTTCCCATCCCTCGAATTATCATTTTATTAGAATTTTACATCTTTTTGGAAACGTTCTACAGGATCTAATCAACGACGAATTGGATAAGCATCTCACATCGTATGACCGTCTTTCTATTAGGTTGGTGCAAAAATAATGTCGTTTTCTCACATAGTAACATATGTGAGAAAACGACATTATTTTTGCGCCAATCTAATAATAAAAAATATTCCTTTATTTCTCAACCACCAGTGTTTTAACGTGTATTATAGAATTTGCCTATCAAGCTTTAGATAAGATTGGGCCGTCGTCTTAGTTATCTAAAAGGCGTTAGACAGGGTTTGACATGATGACCTTCTTCACAAGCTGAATATTTAACTTGATCCAATATTTCTTAACAAATCGGATAACGGGAGTCAAGTTGAACTGTGTCACTTCTCAATCCTTTCACATTAATGCGAGGGACCCCAGGGCTCTGTCCTTCGATTTACGTTAATTCTTATCTTCATCAAGGAGTTACCAAATCGGTATTAATGCTGATGGTGCAAGTCGTTATTCCTGTCTTATCACTAAGTTTGTTATCTGATATAGAAAATGACCTCTAATCTGTCTTCATAGAGTCATAGAGAACTAATTTTGTTTCCTTAAGCAAGTCTGATGCTAACCATTAGGACAGCAACTGATTTTGCCATCTTGATCTCAGGTTTTCCACTGATATGAAGTGGAATGGTTTTATTGAATCAATTGCAAAATCTGGTTTATTGCATCGTGCCAAACAGTTTGATTCCATTTTGTATGTTTATAAAATTACCATTCGCCAACGCAATGCATATTGTTTCCCTATCTGGCCTGGTGTTCCTGCTAAATTAAAAGATTCTTGACAAAATTCGAAAGACGGGTTTGTAATATTATCAGTCATGATCTGGCATCTCGACTTCAGTAAATTTCCCAACACCGTGACGTGCCTCTCCTCTGTATTTTCTATAAATATTTTCATGACAACTGTTCTAATGAGATTTCCATCTTAGTACCTGGACAGTATAAATTTAAGCGTGCTGCTAGATTAGTAACTAGGTCTCATGGTCTTACTGGGGAAATAGCTAGATCTAACTGGAACACGGGGGATCATGGTGCATTAATTAATAGCAGCTCAAACTGAGGAATCGGAGGACAAGATTCGATTTCCAGTCGGCTCCATTACATTCATTTACGTGCTTGGGAAATGTATGAATTCTCTTCTTCTCAACCCAGCTATGGGTAAATAGCAGGACAGAATAGGTTCTTTAGCCTTGGGTGGCAAGCGGTCTAGGAGAAAGTAACTCTGAATTCAAAACTGTATGTAGCCCTACCATAGCACATACTATACAGGTAAAGGAAAGCATCGTTCGCATTGGCTCGATGATCGCGACCGCGGACGACAAATGATAATGAGATATAACCGTAAGTTCTATTCTAATGATTTCTTTAATGAGACTTCTTGCCTGGGGAACTCTCTTCCGGCCTCTTGCTTCTCTGCCACCTATGATCTTCAAAAATGTAAATGCAACGTCAATCGCCATCTTCTCTCTTTCTGAAACATGTTCGTTTATTGTCCCATCTCTTCACAAATGACTTCTCACTTTCTTTCACTCTCAATGACCCCTTACGTCTTGTTGGGAGAGAATGACTAAACAAAAAATTAAAAGGTTGCTGACAGGTTCACCAAGAAGAACTTCTTTAAAAAACATTCTGATGTCTTATTATTTGGTCAGATTTTGGTCTCGTGATGTGGGTGATTCAGAAACCCTTCATTTACACACACTCACACACACGCACACACAACACAACAGAACACAACACAACACACACTCTTGTAGAGTAGACGTCCTTTTTACACGGGTTGCTATGGCCTCTAGTAGTGTGGTTAGATTTCGTTCTGACTCGTGTGCGTTTCTTCAACTCCCACAGATATAATCTCTGGTTTACACTGTAACTATGCTGTGAAAACCTTGGTTACTGTTTCCGGGAAAAAAGTGCACAATCCAGCGTGACCACTAGTTCAACAAGACAATATACTCACGACCTTCGGTGACAAAGTCATCTAATGCACCGCCATCAACAGATTTCGCGCAGTTTCATGTAACAAATTTCACTAACAGGTTTTACGTCAAACCACGGCATATTTTCAGACATTTTTCAAGCACATTTTTCTAGAAGAAATCCAACACGGAAGCTATTTTTCTGGCAAAATCTAGGGAGTAAGATCTTTGTAAATATTTCCTTTCTTAAAGGAAATACTTCTTTCTCACGTCAACATACATGACTACAAATAATTAAACGAAAACGGTTAATACAAGATTATAAATAAACATACAAATCATTTATGAAATTAAAATAAAATAATAAATAATGTTTATTATTATTTATTAGTTATTTTATAGCGTTCTTAATTTTGAAATATTTTTCCACTATTGTATTTCGTTTTATAAATATATGTTGTAAAATAAAATCTTTACATTTACACTGATAAAGTCCCTAAACGCGCTGGTATATATATATATATTATATTATATTTGGGCACCTCGAGGTGGTGTAATGGTTAGCAAGCTTGTCTCGCTAGAACAATTACCACTGAGTATTGAGTTTGATTCTCACTGGGTGCCCACTACTTTCGGCCTTGTGCCACATCTAAGCTACGCTTGGAAAATTATTATATTATATTAGGTTGGTGCAAAAATAATTTCGTTTTCTAACATATGTTACTATATGAGAAAACAAAATTATTTTTGCACCAACCTAATATTAACGAAGCTATCTCTCCTTTAAACATATTTTGTTGAATAAAATCGCCTTTTGACTAAACGCCAAGGAATCTTTTCGGCAATTTCCCTTTCCAAAGGCAGACATTGTATGATGGTTTTATCCTTTCTCTGTTTCCAAAGAGGTACTAATTTTTAAAATGGCTTGTAAGTAAAGAAAAAGATGGTAACTTTGCAGTTTTTCTTTTAGTTATATCAACACTTATGTAGTTTAGAGCTAAAAACTCCCTAATGTTATAAATACAAGGGGATGCTGAAAGTTTCTTAGCTCAGCTCACATTCACAAATCTCAGATTGTATGTATTGAGTGTAGCTGGACAGCAATTTCTTACCTATGCACGCTTAGATGAAGGTCAACAAAATTCCTTTTTTAATGACATTTTTTATTTATTGATTTTTTGTTCAAGAGACGTTTCTGGATTCCAGGAAGAATTTAAACTTGAATTGCCCACTGTCTTCTGAGCATTTCTGGCTAACATAAACTTTTTATCAATGAAATATGTGTGCATATTTTTTTTACTATAAACATGCATTGTGTGTAATTTGGTACACTGCGAATGTTTTACATCGGTGAGTGTAATGTTGGGATTTTCAATTATCACGTCTTTCCACATCAGTTTATTTCGTCCTACGTTTTTTTGCGAAATAGATATCTTGTATTTTTTCCTAAATTGAAGGAAATTTTATTGATGCTGGATGTTTCTTTTATTATTAAAGCTTCTAATATGTGTAGTCATTCTTCACATTTTTTTTTATTAAACATTGCTGAATTTTGTTATGTTCGGTTTTTATTTAACTTCATAGCGGAGAAATAGCAAACAGATCACAAGATAATTTGGTTCGTTTTCAACCAAATATACAAAAATGTTAAAATATAGTACGTATCTGTATATATATATATATATATATATATATATATATATATATATATATATATATATATATATATATATATATATATATATATAAGATATAAGATATCTCATATTGAATGCTGTTATTAAAAAAATAGTCCTCGATGTAATATAACAGAGCTATTAAGTATATGTTAATAAATATATATTTTTCCTTACCGGTAGAATAACTCAAAGTTTCAGGTAAAACGCAATCTTCAGGTGCTGGGTAGAGTCTGACCGTTACATGATTTCAATTTTAATAAAAATAATGGGTTAATTCAATACCGGCCAATTCATATATCATACGGATATTAACGTTTATTTAATTTGTATTTAATATAGACGGGATTTATATTCTATATTTAAAATAAACCAGGAATGTGGTTTGATATATATATATATCTAAAATAAATGGAGATTACTGGGGATTTTTTCAATTCTGAAATAAAAATAAACTTGCCTAAAACTATAAAACAAAAGTTATATATATATATATATGCTCGACAGAAGACAATTAAAAATAGAAAGGTCATAATCTATAATACAATTTAATCCGGATCAACGTATTTCAAAAGGTATGTATTTGTATGCCCAAATTCATTTCTGTTGTTTAATAAGTTGGGGTTATTTAAGTGTTTTAAAATATTACCTGAAGATTGCGAGTCGTACTATCGTTGAATATATATATATATATATATATATATATATATATATATATATATATATATATATATATATATATATATATATATATTAAAAAGAAAGAAAAGTAAGATATATGATTCGGTGTTCGTATTGATATTTTTATTTTTACAAAACAGTGCTCAATTTAAATTTACAGAGCATAAATATTATAAATTAACTGATTTATAAATATGGTCCCGTCGCTACACGGGAATTGCCATGTTTCAAAAACCGAAGCTAAAAACTATATTATATAATTAAATTACCAGCATTAGTTCTGTTTCATTATGAAATAGAACTAATGCTTTTAATTAAATAATATGATTAAATTTAAAGTTTTTAGCTTCTGTTTTTGAAACATGGTAATTCGCCCATTCTTAGAATATTGCTGCCATATATGGTCTGATTCCCCTGCTGTTTACCTGGAGCTCCTTCATAAGAAGAATCAGCAATATTATCGCTTCTGATTTGGCGGCTTGTCTTCAGTCATTTGTCCACCATAATGGTACCGCATGAAGTTAAATTAATGGACTGTATTAATTTAAACTCATTCCTAAAATGGCGCTGAGAACTTATCATTCTACAGTTGGCCTAGTTAGATGTAGTCGTAAGTACTTTGCTGACAGTTTCTTCTCTCGCACCTCTCGTCTGTGTTATCCCAATCCGGTCCCATGCCTTCCAGCCAACTTTAATCTGGCAACGTTTAAAAACAATATCAATCGCTCTCAACTGTCCTCGTGACAATCCTTTACACAGTTTCTACTCATTATTAATGTTTCTGTTTCTAATTCCTTCACACCCTTTAACCTTTGATTGTTAGTGATTGCACTGGCTTGCTTTGGATGATACCGATTTATATATATATATATATATATATATATATATATATATTGATTATATAGATTGAGGTTCGGTGTTCGGAATTTTCTAACAGGCCCGTGTTCTTCATCAGTGGATACGAGAAATAAACAGAGGGACGGTGGAAACTATCCAACATAAGTTGTTTTGTTTTTTTTTTAAGGTGGGTAGAATCCACTTGTGGGTGGAATTATTAGAAAAAAATCCGTTCCCTGTTTGATTTCTTGCTGTGCGAAACTTAATGTGAAAATAACCTCAGATTTAAAAATTGTGATTGGTGGTGGGTGATAGGGGAGTTAGATGTTGAAGATAGGGGAAATGGGGCTGTAAGACCAGGTGTGGGGCCGGTATTAGTGTTGAAAAATTTAGTTTTTGTGTGTTAGGATCAGTGTCGGAACACAGTGAGATTGTCAATAAAAGTAAAATGAAAGAGATAAAGAAAAAAGAAAAAAAGAGAGAGGAAAGAAATGGCACAAAAAGGATGAAGAATTATTATAGGAAAATCACTGTAAGAATATGGGAGTGCGGAAAAAAAATGAAAAACTAAAACTAAAACTAGGAATAAAGGTAATGATAATATGAAAAGGGGAAGTTGAAAAAACATACAAAAATAGATGTGTTGTATGTCGACATAGGATCAGAGTGTTATATATATATATATATATATATATATATATATATATATATATATATATATATGGTGTAACAGCAAAATTGCACACATTGTGTTACAGCATAATTGTCCATCCCACGATATGTCTAGAAATTCTAAACTAATTTTACAGGTTTTCAGATGTTTCGTCATCTTCATACCATTTGTCGTAAGAATCATTGAAACAACCTACGCGTTATTTAGCTAGAAAGAGAACAGGTTATAATCGTTTTGTGGCAGTCCCGCTGTCTTCTTAACTGAGCAATGGTGAGAAGAAAATCATTCAGGCCTTCAGTAATGATACCAACTTTCATACTCTGGTTTTCATTTTCAAAGTCATTCAAGAATCATCAAGAGAACGGTGAATAAGTTTTAAAAGAGAGAGAACAGTAGACAGGAAAACTGCATCAGTAGGTCACAGGAAGAGAGATAATCATTTCAACTCAGAGCTAAAAAGATCAATTAGAAAAGTTCCAACTCAATCAAAACGTTGTGTACGTGAGAGAGGACTTTCACTTATGACAATCCAAATATCAGTGAAAAAAGACTTGAAAATGAAATCCTACGTGAAAACTGTGAGGCACTTTGTTACCACAGGAGAGAAAGTTTAAAGATTAGAGAGGGCGAAGATCATCATAAGTTAGGAAATGGTCCGAGAATTATATATATATATATATATATATATATATATATATATATATATATATATATTTGAACTTTGAATCCTTCATGTGCTTCTGATTCATAGCTATTAATGATGAACAGGCTATTTTCGTTTATCATCGATTTCATACCGTTTCATCTGCTAATCTTGGAGAGTAATTAATTATACATTTTTATTGCTCAACGTATAGTACAATAGTTTTTTTTTTTAAATTCGGAGATTTACAGTAATGTTAATCTTTAGTCATTTCTAAGATACAATGGTTCAAATCCTAATTTTGCTGTTACACGATTTGGACAATTTTGCTGTTACAGCCGGTATATATATATATATATATATATATATATATATATACGGAAGTGTCTGTGTGTAAAGAAAAGTTAAAAAATCTTCAGGTTTCACAGATATACTGCTCGTCATGGTCGGATATATCATTTAACTATCTAACAAATAGCCACAGTCAACTGACCGTGATCACCGGTATATCGTCAAAACTTGAAGTCATTTGAACTTTTCTTTATCTATTATTAACTATTCTTCCTTTGTTTTGTTTTTTTTTGTTTTTTTGTATCTTTTTTTTTTCCTATTTGGAGCGCGCGTTTTGTTTACAAACCACTGCTCGCTTCTATATGCGTTGTACTTCATAAATTTACTACAATACGTTTATATTTGTTGTTGTTAGGTATTAACGATCTGTGTTATATGAACACACATAAATATATGACATATTTAGGTTGTAGAACTTCGTTAAAACATGTTTTGCTGAATAGAATAGTCTTTACACTAACCGACTGTCAATGTTTGCAGCATTTTCTATTTCCAAAGAGAGACATTTTCTTTTCAGTATGTACTTGAGGTGCTACCATTTTGAAAGAGTATTATGGTTAGGAATCAAAAATCAATCTCCAGGAATTTCTCACTCGATATCTACCAATTTTGTAGCTAAACAATCTAAGGAATTATGACTAAAAACTTTAGAATTAAATTAAAACACTCATTAATTTTGAACGACCACCGCAACTTATTGAATCCATTATACCTTTAAGGCTGGAACGTTTCTCTGAACATGCCGCTCTAAAGCAACTTCTAAAAATCATTTGTACGCCACCATGCTCCACTATTATGATACTATTTTTTTTTAAATAGTGAACGATTTTATTTCCTTTCTCCAAACGTAAAGTTGTTGGTTATGTCGAGAAAGTTATATTTCTGTTTGATCTAAACACGGAGTTGTATTTTAGTAACCATTCGACCGATAGGACAAAAATCTTTTCTACCAAATATGAAATGAACCTTTTTATGTGTTTTCTCCAACAGTCGATTTTTTTTTTCGTGCAAGCCGTCCGTGAAATTCTTGTCGCTTCAATGTTTTACGAATTGTTGAGAAGTGTACATCTGTTCGAGCGTTCTTAACATCTGTCTAGATATACTTTCCGCACGATTTAGGGTTGTCGAAAACATCCGTTGTGAAAATCTTCGCTTGACGACCCGATCTTGCAAGTAGTGATTAGGTAGCAATTCCTTTTTATGGGGAATTGATAATTCACTGGAACATCGTATATCATCACGCTAGGAAATCTTTTTATAGCTTTTTCTTTAATTAATAAAACTCCACTTTTTTCAAGTTCTTCTTGATTATCATCAGGATATTAAAAATAGCATTTTAATTTGTAAAATAAATTTATATAGCTCTTTCAATGTGGTGTTGGGCATATTATCGACAGGACATAAAAATGAGTCAATTTTAACTCTTGTTTATCGCTCACTAAAACGTCGAATACTTATTTAAATATTATAATTCTTAATTGTAGAATGAACTCTCTTCGAGAGTACCTAAACTCTATGAATTTAAGCACTGAAATGATCTCATCAGTTTACATTTGAAATGGTTAAATATAACCGCATGTTCTATGCTAAGAGTTTCTTCACTCGTACTTTATTAATCTAAGTGTACTGCTTGATTGGCGGCATGGTCTCATCAGTTTACCGCTGAAATGGTTAAATATAACCGTATGTTCTATGCTAAGAGTTTCTTCACTCGTACTTTATTAATATAAGTGTACTGCTTGATTGGCGGTATGGTCTCATCAGTTTACCGTAGAAATGGTTAAATATAACCGTATGTTCTATGCTAAGAGTTTCTTCACTCGTACTTTATTAATCTAAGTGTACTGCTGAATTGGCGGCATGGTCTCATCAGTTTACCGTTGAAATGGTTAAATATAACCGTATGTTCTATGATAACTGTTTCTTTTCTCTTTAGGTTTCTTACTTTCCAGTCAAGTTTGATCTTCAAAAATTTAAATGTAATGTCAATTGTTATCTTTTGTCTTCATAATTTCTGTTCTTTCATTGTTCTCTTATATTCTCATATTCTTTCACACTCAGTAACCGCTGTGTTTAGTGGCATTGCAACCACGCTTGGAGTGAAATAATTAATATATATATATTCAAACATATATTGTTAAATATAATAGACAACGAATGTCTATTATGTTTGATCATGAGCCGTTCTAAGCTTCGTACAGTGGTCTTAGATTCGGGACAAATTAAAGAAAGAAATGTCCAACAGGTGGATATTTTTATTATGTTGTAGCTTGATCTAAGCTTTTGGCTCACATGAGCCATCACCAGAATGGTTATATGGACATTACAACAGAGATGTTCACCATCAAAGATGATATCCTGTTATGGTTACATAGAAGTTTGCTATGCGAATAGCAGACATAGGTTGTAAATTCGTAATGCGGTCCTATGACGTCGTACATGACGACGGAAGAGAAAGAAATTAATCAACAGAATTTTATCGAAACTAAAGCAACTATACAAAGCTTAAAACGGCTCATGATCAAATATAATAGACATTCGTTATCTGTTATATTTAACAATATATGTTTGAATAATGATCTGCTTCCCCAATACACCATATATATATATATATATATATATATATATATATATATATATATATATTATAATAATATTTTTTGTTTAAAAATATGATTCCTTCGCTACATAAGAGTTCTCATGTTTCAAAAACGTGAGCCGAAATCATCCAAATAATTAATAAAATTAAGTTGGATTGAGGTGTTTAGTCACGTTTCATCTTCAAGCGAAATTTTAGGAATAAGCTATATCTCGGTTTACGTGTATTTTTACAGAATTTGTTATTGTGGGAGTGGCTATACTATTTTCATTCTTTAAGTGGTCAGGGAGTTAATTCTTATCAGTAGATTCATCATCCTCTGAGAGGTTTTGCTAAGGTTGGGTAGGGTATCCATTTCAAGGCTAATGTTTACGGTCATCCTTTAGTTGGTTCCCAGTGAAGGATATTTTTATGGCGCGCCTGCAGTCGTTCTGTGTCTGGAGAATTGTCTCTTATTCTTGTCTATCTGATTATCTATATATATATATATATATATATATATATATATATATATATATATATATATATATATATACGCACAGAAACATTTTTTATTAAATGACTCAGACAAAGTCAGTCTATTCAAATTTTTCTTGTCTTTCCAATTTCCGACTGAGGTGTTTTACATCGGGATTCAAATTTTAATAAACTGTCCTAAGCTTATGCTTCGTTATTTTGTTTCTTTTTCTTTTTGTGACATTCTAGTACTTTCGTCTGTCAAATATATTGTTCAAGGCTTGTGATTGATCGCTATGTTAGGCAAGATGCATTTGACTAAATTATGGCGTTTTTAATTTGCTGGAATTAGAATTTAAGTCAGTTAAAAGTGATTATCATTTATAACTATCAAACGAAAAAGCAAGTATCGATATAAAATGGTACCGTTTTCTAACGGTTTCTCACGCTGTGATGACTTCCACATGGCGATAGTATCAAGAAATCAACTTCCGGACAAATCGACAATGCTTTCACCACTTGGCTGTATCTATGGAGAAAAGATGTATGACAAAGTGGAAAAGGTTTTCATGTGACGCTTAGGACTTCATCGAACGTTTGTTTACCTTGATCCGACTACACATGCGCACGGACGAGGGACGCTGGGAATTTGAAATTTACATTTTTTTTTAATGTGTTTTGGTTATATAATCTAGCAAATTTTAATTAACTTCTTTTTCTTTTTATTTATGTTTCTATCATTTTTGTTATTAAATATCCCACATTTTGGTGATAGAAGATCTGCCAAGACTGGTGAAACGTTGAAAGAAACATTTTCGTTTCAGTTAGTTATTTTTTCAATTAGTTTAGCATTTTTATGTTAAAATTGTGGTCAGTCTTACAACAAATTCTTTGCAGATCGTCCGCTACCACAATGTCGGCTATATAATAACAAAGATCATGGAAAGAAAGAAGAAAAAGAATCTAAACAAATTTGCCTACATATCTAATGAAATTGACTACAAACGCATAAAAACGTCTAAATTTAAAATTCCTAGCGTCTCTAGTTCGTGCGCATGTGTACTCGCATCATCTTAAACAAACCGAAGTCCTAACGGAAAAAAACGTATATCGCGAAAACTTTTTCCACTTTGTCATACATCTTACCTGTAAATAAAGTACCGACTTGTGCAAATGAATTGAATCAACTACTATAGTTTCCTTTCATTCATCATAAGGTCAGTTATAGACCCTCTGAAGTTGCAGTGTGTAATCGATTTCTATTTTTCCTCAGATTAGGTCATTTGTAGAAAGTTTGCAGTAATATGAATCTGATTTCGGTGTGTTTGATGAAATTTGTTTGGCCTTGAAAAATATTGCGTCATCTGAGATGGCAATCAGATTTCTATCGCGCACAAACAATATTGTCTCGATTGTCGATTAGTTCTCCTACGGCCATTGTCTATGATGGAATTTACTCCAAGAAAGCGTACATTGTAACACTGCCCTGGCAAGCCTACCCATTCAGCCAATCAAAGTTGATTCAGTCCGTAGTTCACTACTGACTGTTCGGTTATAGTCTCTTCCTACGGACGGGAGGAACCCAAAGGAGGCTACGCCGAAGGGCGGAGTCTCCTTCGGGTAGGTAGACCGGCCCTGAACCCGTTTATGCGGGTTCAATGGGCTATATTTTGGCCGAGCCTACGGGCTCGGAATACCCACGTTAAAAAGGCCTTGTGCCACATGACACCCTCGTGGGGGGGTGACTGAATATCTTCAGCCAATCAAAGTTCTATAGACTGACCCAGAAACTCCCCTGGTTTAAATCCAATCGAAAATCTGTGGTCAATCTGCAAGGAACAATTTCGTGGAATGCACATACAAAGTAGTAACATGTGCACTGCGTCATGATTCATTAGAAAAATACGAAAAAAGTAAATAATAATGGAATCATAGGGTTTGTTTGAATTAATTTGCACAAGGCTTTATGTATGTATGTATTAGTCATAGATAAAATTCATACAGAGTATAATATGCTTAATGACACGGGGAATAAAATCAGCGAAATGAGTTCGAATTCCGGCCGGCTCGTCATTCGCTCACTTAACACTGAAGCCGGTGAAAAATTGAAAAAATCCCCTTCTCTCTGTGATATGGCTTCTTCCCACATATCTCAAAAAAGTTCTCAGCACTGACATGTCCTAATCGTAAAAGAACGGGCATAAGTGAGCTTCTCAGCATCTCCCTCTCCCATAAAACCCTGGCGTAAGGTTTTGTAATACTTTGTTTCTGTCGGTTTGTCCATATAAGCACATATACGAACCTGTAAGTAAACGCATATATATATATATGTGTGTGTGTGTGTGTGTGTGTGTGAGTGTGTGTATGTGTGTGTGTGTAAATTCCGTTCCCCACTTGTGCTTTTCGATGCTTAGAAAAAAAATAAATCGATAGATTGAAGGTTATTCATAATACTTTCGATATTATGTTATATACTTACACACGCTCACACACACATACATACATACACACACACTCATATAAATATATATATATATATATATATATATATATATATATATATATATATATATATATATATGACGGATGTAACAGTAAAATTTCCCAAATTGCTTAGCAGCATGGGATAAATATCCATCCCAGAAAAGGTTTAATATCTAAAAAAAAAAAGCACGAAAATAACTGAGTTGCTTTTTTCCAGATTTTCAGATAAAACGTTTAGCCATCGTGATACCATTTGTCGTAAGAATCACTGAAAAATCTTACGAGTTATTAAGCTAGAAAGATAACAGGATAAAATCGTTTTGTGTCAGCCCCACTGTCTTCTCAACTGAGCAATGGCAAGAGGAAGAAATCATTCAGGTCTTCAGTAATGATAGCAACATTCATACGCTTCCGTCTTCAAAGACCACTCAAGTACCATCAAGAGAATGGTTAATACGTTTAAAAAAGAGGGAGCAGTAGAGAGGAAAACTCGATTAGGAGGACCCAACAGCAAGTGGGATCATTATTTCATCTTAGAGCTAAATACATTTTTATTGTACAAAGTAGAGTCCAATAGTCCCATAAAAGCCTCGGAGAATTCCAATAAGACATCTTTAATCATTTCTAAGATACAACGGTTCAACTCTTAATCTAATAACTGGATGTTACACGTTTTGGACAATTTTCCTGTTACACATGGTATATATATATATATATATATATATATATATATATATATATATATATATATATATATATATATAGGTCCTCGTCGACTTATGACTTATGATTGGTTACGACCAACAGGTTTAAGTCAAATTCTGCATACTACAGAATAGTTGGTTTAATATTTGCTGAACATAATAAAACAAAATACAGATGCTGAAAAATAAACAGAAAACTATTCAGTTGCAAAACATACGAAAATACATACTCTTGACAGACATTTTGGTGGATATTTGAGTCCGGGGAAAGTATTTTGCATCGATGCTCCTCTAACAGAGCTTAGAACGCGAGATGGCATGCTAACGCTGCCGGGGGTTGGGGCGGAAATTGCCTTACAGCAAGCTGGGAAACACTCACACTGCAGACGTAGAGAAGTCATGGCCAGACTTCTAGATATAGCAATTCGCGGCCGTAGTTGTAAAGACGAACAGTCATATATCGCATAGCTCTTAAGTCGACGACAACCTGTATATGTTACTAAATATCAGCCAATGCGAGGCCCGAGGGTCACCCATTTTAGGGAACTAATGTTCAAATGATATTGATGAATGCATTAATAGGAAGTGGTAATTCCATACACGCACACACACGCATGCGAGTGCACGCACGCACGCAAACACATACATACACACATATATCGTTGTCGTCGGCTTTACGTCATATTCAACATTTACAATTCTTTACTAACTGCTTCCTTTGTGATGATGACGTTGATGACGAAATTCGCCGCCAACGTGCAGGTTCAGGAGTCGAATCTCCCAGTTTCACCAAAACATGCTCACGTCATCCATTCCCTACCGTCGTTTGGTTTTGCAAGAGTTGGTTGGAGGTGAAAGAAAAACAGAGGAAAAGAAAATGCCCATGACATGAATTCCTTTATGCTGGAACTCAACTTGCCAGGAAGTGACCCCACACACTTGATTTCGTGACCTTCTTCTGCGGTATATACGGAATGAGACTTGCAGAATCCAGTTAAAGAGACTGAAACCGACTGCCAGTGACTTTGTTATCATTTTGAGTAGCGCCTTCTGTTGTATGTCCGTCAGGCGTAGCCCTCTCCATCTGCTGAATCAACCGAAGAACTTTGTTCTAATTGTCATCCGTTTGTTCCCCCGTTGGTGTTGATCACGCTTAGTCTGGGTCCTCGTCTTCGACCTTGCCACCAAGCGTGACCTTACCAGGAGTTTAGAACACCCGACGGCGTCGCACCCAGAGTCACTGAACCACACAGGACCTTCCCCCACGACAATGATCGACCATCAAAGGTGCATATATATATATATATATATATATATATATATATATATAATTTTTATCTATATAATTATCTTGTATTTCTTTTAAGATACATTTTATTACATATAATTATTGATGAAATGCTTTTCCATTATTCATTTCTCTCTTCATTCATATATATATATATATATATATATATATATATATATATATATATGCCTGTGCAAGTATTCTATTTATTGATCGATATATTTTATCTATCTTCCTCTGATAGCTCTAGCCTCTTTTTCTCTGTCTATTAATCATTTATTCTGTTACTTTCTCTGATATGTTATCTCCGAAATCATCCTCGGTTTGACACAAGCTAACCAGAATTAATGACTCGTGGGTCTCTCCATGACCTGTACCCTTCCTCTAGAATTATTAAAGCCATCATACTGCCCTTCTTTTCCCACCTTCTTTCCACACAGTCTAACTCCTTCACCTACTAAAAATTGGTGTCTTCTGACTGTTTGGTTCTTTCACAAATATCGCCCAAATTTTACAGCTGCGTTTTCAAGTGTCTTCCGAGGAACGTCTGCTGTTTTATCGGTAGATGAATAAGTAGCACAGTAACAGGAAGGATGTTGTGAAGCGCCATTATCGTCTAATTCCTGAAAGGAAATGGTATATCGAAGAAGAAGAAGAAGAAGAAGAAGAAGAAGAAGAAGAAAGAAGAATAAAGAAGAAGAAAGAAAGAAATTGTTATAAGCTTATGTGAGTGTCTCCGGTTCGAAAGTTGTAACCGGTCGAATGATTGCTAGAATACAATTATGTGTTCGAATACTAATTTTAAAAGCACCATGATACATACACTTAAGCTTATTTTACATTGTATGGATTTTTGCCGTACTCACTTGAAATACACACACAGACACACACACACACACACACACACACACACATATATATATATATATATATATATATATATATATATATATATATATATATGTATGTATATATATATATATATATATATATATCTGAGATAACGAATAACGATATGTAAATTTTTATATACTAAGAAGAATGTTGACGAAAATGTATGACAAAGTGGAAAAAGCTTTTCGTGTCAGGTGTTTCGTCCTTTAAGATTTCATCAGACTAAATTTGTTACGTTGATTCGACCACACACGAACTCAAACGAGGGATGGTCTTAATTTTAAATTTAATTACACAGAGACACACAGACACACACACACACATATACATACACACACATATATATATAGCTTTTTGAATTTGTAGGTCTGATGAATTGGATCGTAATTACGATTCCAATGTAATAAATTATAACCATGGAATATTAATGTTTAAGCCTTTTTATTATATTCTTACTCTCTCCTGGACATTGAGTTCTACCTGGATTCTATCCTCTTGGAAATTTATACATATATATATATATATATATATATATATATATATATATATATATATATATATATATATATATATATGTGTGTGTGTGTGTGTGTGTGTGTGTGTGTGTGTGTATGTATATATAATTATATATTTTATATACATATATATATATAAACATATATATATATGTATATTAACCACTAATATTATATATATATATATATATATATATGCATATATATACATATATACACACACACACATATATATATATATATATATATATATATATATATATATATATATATATATATATATATATATATATATATATATATATATATATATATGAAATTGACAAGTCCGGCAATTATAAACAGAGCATTTACTTAAATATTTATATCTATAAAAAGAATGATACACATAAAAATGCCTTAATATATATATATATATATATAATCCACCCGATTTCTTTTAGATTCTTTTCTTTTTATTTTAGATATTTTACACTGTGATAATAAAAGATTAGAAGATCTACTAGGAATAAGTGAAATGTTGTACGAGCCAGGATGCAAATTTACCTTGCGATCCAAAACACTCTTTAAACAATTTCTTCGAAGTGAATTCTTTTCTCTTTTGATCAGAATAGCATTTTTTATATCAAAATTGTGATTAGTCTCGTTACGATGGACAACTAACGCATTCGATGTATAGGTTTTGTAAAATGACCCTTTTGTGTTCATATGATATTCTATTTTGATTCCTTCAGGTTTCTCCTATGTATTTTTCTCACAATTATTACAGGCGGTCGAATTATTTCCTCCTTCAAGTTTTGCCTTATTTTTTTATTAAAAAAATAATTTAAAATTCCCAGCATCCTTCGTTCATGTGTATGTGTAGTCAAACCATCATAACAAATTTAGTCCGATGAAATACTAAAGGGCGAAACACGCGAAAATAATTTGATGACATTTATCTAATTAATTAATATAAAAAATGCAATTTAATAATAATAATAATAATAATTCGTAACAAACAGGAGCGAACAAAATTATTAATCATTAATAAGAAAACTAAATAAACCGCTGTTCGAATAAATTATGGTGGATAATTGAATAACAAAACTGATAAAATTTCATGGGATATATATATATATATATATATATATATATATATATATATATATATATATATATATATATATATATATATATATATCAAGAACACTTTTAAGGAAAGGAAGTATGACAAAGTTTTCCTCTGACGCGATTTGTCCTCTAGTTCTTCATCGGACTAAGTTTAATGCTTCCGTTGGCACGACTACACATGCGCACGAACGACAGACGCTGCGAATTTTAAATATGAAAATAATATATTTTAAATATGTACTTTGGATTTATAATCTAGCCGGTTTCATTCAGATTCTTTTTCTTTTTGTTAATGTTTCCATCACTTTTCTTATTAAATATCGCACATTGTGGTAATAGACGATCTAACAAGAATAGTGAAATGTTGTAAGTATCTGGAAGCTTATTTACAATGGATGATCTAGCTAGCGATTATAGAACTTTCTGAATATTTTCGCCTTGGTAAAAAAATTTTCTTTTAATTAGAGTGGCTTTATTAAAATCAAAATTGCTGTCAGTCTCGTTACGGTGAGCAACCAATGCACTTAATGTGTTGATTTATAAAAGATACCATTTGTGTTCATATAGTCATTTATTAAAATTGATTGATTTTTCACCGATGTATTTCATATGACAATTATCACAGGTAATACAGTAAATTCATCCCTCAAATTTTATTTTGAGTTTAGATAATTCTTTTCGATTATAATTGTGATAGAGATATTGGGTATAAGAATATAATTTGGTTCGTTGGATTTATCAAGTAGGACAGCTCTCTATTTTGAAATATTTTATGAGTCTTTTCTTTCGATGTATTATGAAATAGTTAAGGTATTTGAGGAGCTTGAAAATATATTCAATGTATTTCTGCTTTCATGTAAATATTGAGGGCTGCAAATTTTGAGTGCACTTAAATAGAATCCGATGATTATTCCGAATTTTATTTGTTGCGCTGATGAGGACAGAAATATATTAGATCATTTTTGTTAGCTGATCTGTTGACTGTATGTTTTAACCTGCTGTTAACACGGTGTAGCGCATGATATTTAGGAAAAGTTTTTTTTTCTTTTGTAACGTGTTTCGTACTTCAAAGGGTTTTCATCAAAATTGAGATAATGCTTCTATTGATGGAATCATATATATAGTTCATGTGGGAGGAGCGAAAACATAATTGTGTACGTGGCGTCAATAAATGTTACGGAACAGGGTACAGGAGAGTTAAAAAAACACAAAATATTTTAGAGCTAGTCAAAAGGACAGGAAATTGGGAAGAGCCATAATCGCCAAAGTCGTGAAGGGCTACGGCAATTAGAAGTAGAAGAATGAGTAACATACATTCATGTAATTATTAGACGTACAAAAATCTTCTTTTTATCTGCCGTGTTCTTTCGGAATGTTGGCGATCATGGCTCTCTGCAATTCCCTATCCTTTATAGTTTTTAATAAATGTGGTCTTTTTCCTTTCTACTAAACCCTGTTCTGACATCAACTTCCTCCAGCTCGCTATGTATGTTATGCGTTGTTTTCTTCTGTCCGTCTTGCCTCAATCAATCCTGTGAGCATCAAATTTTCCAAACACACTTTCTTCTTTATTTAGCCTAAGAATTCAACTCTTTCTGAGGTTACGCAGTTGATTAAAAATACCATAAAATATTGTAAAAGAATGTGTGAATTTAAAGTTAATCGGATAGCTAAAGTCCTTGATATTCTGTAGAATATACGTTAAGACATTTTAAATACGAACCTGTGAAAATTCTGAGCGAGCGATTTCGTTTCATTATTATTTATTGTGATACATTAATATTTTTCAAAATAACACCGGGTATATATATATATATATATATATATATATTATATATATATATATATATGATCATTTATTCGAAAATTATAACATAAAAATGTTATAAAATCGCTACAAAAATTGTTTCAACACTCTGGTGTCTTATCAAGTGACGGTGTTTAACACCCTCACTTGATAAGACACCAGAAGTTATAATTTTCGAATAAATGATTATATTTGCTCTACTCTGTATTGAGCACTCTTTTAAGAATAGTATTTGTCTGTTATTGGAATTTATTCCGTATACACCAAACATTAACTTACATATATATATATATATATATATATATATATATATATATATATATATATATATGTATATATATATATATGCATATATATATATATATATATATATATATATATATATATAAGTTAATGATTGCTGTATATATATATATATATATATATATATATATATAATATGGTGGTTGCCATCTCGTGTGACAGTACGGCCGGCCATTACTATATATCGTTTTGTAGAATATCTACTGATGTGCGGAACGAATGAGACTCTTTAGCCCAGCAAGGGACCTACATACTCTGGCACAAACAGGACACTTAAGAGCTCCAACAGCGGGTGGTACATTATCATTCAATTTAAAATGTCTCATGAAACCGTTTCTGAACCTACATGTCTTACCGGAAATATTACTTTTCATTTGCTGGACGTCTCCGGTTTTATAGTCAGTTACCACCTTCCGTCGGTGCGCTTCTCAAGTAACTCCTTAGACCAGACATCGACAAACATACTCTACCACAATCTGTACACATCATATCGAACTGCCTGCGGGTGTCATTAGGAAGTTCAACGTGGATGCCTTTATGCACACCTCTTTTAAGCTTTACGTGCATCCTCTTCTCAACTTCAAAATGACGCCTTCCACTCCTAGCAGCCTCATTCCAATTATATATATATATATATATATATATATATATATATATATATATATATATATATATATATATATATATATCACTTTAAACGTTTCTTTTCGTATTTGAGTAAGCGGTTCGTTTATTTATTAAACACTATATTTATCTATATTCGTCTACCGGCCTGAATGTTCGAGAAATATTATCATAAACGAGGCGTTTACTCAACAAATACGAGTATCCACTAAAAAGAACGTTTAGAGCGATAAAAAATCTATCAGATTAATAAAAAAAAAAACATTCTAAAATTATCTTTGTTTACGCTTGGATACGAAACTGAGTAGAGAGGAAAAATTTCGAGAGGTCTATGACAGGAGAAATTTCACTTGAAAGGACAAAACTTGAGCTCACCTGACCGACTGCTCTTCGTGGCCAAGTTAGTTAAGACGTGCCCGGTTGAATTTTAGCTGTTTCATTTCCTCCTGAAGAAAGTGCAAATTTTAGCTTAATACGATTTTTCGAACCTTCAAAAGGGTAGACTAAAATAAATAAATTACTGTTTAATAAATAGAGCGCCTGCTCAAGTACGAGTATCCACTTCAAAACATCATCTAAAATGATAAACATCTGTCGGGTTAATAAAAAAATGCATTCTGATACATACATAGATACATACATACATACATATATATATATATATATATATATATATATATATATATATATATATATATATATATATATATATATATATATATATTACAGCAAAAAACAAAAATTACCTCAACATCGGAATAGACTATTTCAAAAGGTTCCTCAACAGCTTTCGTGTTTGAAATAGTCTATTTCGATGTTGATCTTTTTTTTCTGTAAAAAATTCATATGCTCTGTTGAACTAAAAACATCGGGTTCTCTGCGGATCAGTTTTAATAATTAATATTACTAGGATCCACCCGGAATATATACTAACGGATCGATTACCTGTACTATATATATATATATATATATATATATATATATATATATATATATATATATGTATGTGTGTGTATATGTGTGTGTATATATATATATAAATATATATATATATATATATATATATATATATATATATATATATATTAGGTTGGTGCAAAAATAATGTCGTTTTCTCACATGTTAATATGTGAGAAAACGACATTATTTTTGCACCAACCTAATATATATATATATATATATATATATATATCATGAAGCATAGAAGAAGACGAATGCGCTAAGTGAACACAAATTGTCTCAGTCGGAAATTGAACTCGGATAATCATTTCCGTTTTTTGTTTTATTACCTGCCCACCCACGGCAAGAAGCATGATACTTTTAAATGATGTGTACATGTAAAACAAAATGTTTCAAATATATTTCATAAATGTTTCTTTATTTAGAACATTTAACCTATAACATCCGGTTGTATGTTCCAAAAAGCGGTCAGCGTCATCGATCGTCGACTGTTATCCAAAAGCATATTTAATCCTTTCTTTATGTGATCGATATTCAATCAAATATTGATAAAGGATCAGTTCCCAAAGAAAAGACAAGGAAATCTATCTATCGCTATCGGTAATTGTTAGCTACATTTTAATTCCTCCGGCTTCATTTATCCGTCATGATATCGCTGTTACGCAAAACACTTGCGTAGCTATCGATGATCGATTCTTACGTTTTATTTCATCATCGTATCGATCGTCCTGACGTACTTTTAGCAAGCCAATTATAAAGACATTTAGCATGTTTTCAAATTTATTGCTAATAGGCAGGAGGAGATTTATTGATTCGTTTTCGTAAATAATAAAGACATGAAAGCATCTACTTATCTATTTACTTAGCTGCATCAGCGCACGAACCAATTTACATATGTGAAAGTCGATTACGTTTTTTATTTTATTTGGTACTCACTCTTTCTCTCTCTCTCTCTCTCTCTCTCTCTATCTATCTATCTATCTATCTATCTCTATCTCTCTCTCTCTCTCTCTATATATATATATATATATATATATATATATATATATATATCACTCGCTCTCTCTCTATTACACACTCACTCTCTCTCACTAACATAACCGCGTACATCCCCTCTCTCTCTCTGACACTCATATACACACCCGCACTAAGTAACACAGACTTAGTTTCTAACTCTCTCTCACATGCATTCTGTATCTCTCTTTCAATCTCGCACTCACTGTCTCACATACACACTCTCTTTCCCTCTATCTCACTAAAACACACTTGGTTTCTAACTCTCTCTCTCTCTCTCTCTCTCTCTCTCTCTCTCTCTCTCTCACACACACACATAGACTCCCTCTATTTCTCTCTCTCCATATATATATATATATATATATATATATATATACAGTGTAACCCGGATATAAGAGAGTTGTCGGGACCGGAGAATAAGTCTCTTATATTCGGGTTTCTCTTATATCAGGGTTTGGTCTATTTATATATATAAATAGCATACACTTGTTCTCTCTGTCTTTCTTACACACGCACTCTCTCTCTCTCACTAGCACAAACATAGTTTATAACTTTCTTTCAAATACACCCTCTCTCTCTCTCTCTCTCTTTCTCTCTCTCTCTCTCTGACATACACACACACACTAACACAGATTTTGTTTCTAACTCTCTCTCACATACACTCCGTCTCTTTCACACTCTCTCTTACATTCGCATTCTCTATCTATCTATCTCATTAACACACACTTAGTTTCTAACTCTTTCTTACATAGACTCCTTCTCTTTCTCTCTCACTCACTCTTACAGACACCCTCTATGTTTTTAAATGTGATGTACACAGTACGCATTGCTGTCACTCTTTAAACTAGGGTTTGTCGAGCCAGCGAAGACGGAAAATGTTAATAACTTATCGTAGGTTTCCTGATGGAAATTCCTTCTTTGCCAATGCCTGCGATGACTTTAGTAAGCACTAGTATTCACATCATAAACGACATGAATTAGGTTATGACATATACGCTTGTGTTTTTCTCCATATATGTGTGTTATATAAATATATAAACGCGCAGTCGTTTTTAAATTATTATGTACTCATACAATTCAACATGAAATATTAGATGCTTGAAATTCCTGATTTTGAGCCATTTAGATACACTGAAATAGACGTGTACAATAATGTGTACTTTGCTGTTGTAAGTATGGCTATTATACTGTATTAATAGGTTAAGGAAAACGAGACGAAAGCACTAGCTATTAATTGTAAGTAGAATTAATGTATAGTTGCCAGCAAATGAAACATCCCAACATGCAAATTAAAAATTGGAGATGCTAAGATAAAACAAGTGCAAAAATTTAAATATCTAGAAAGTGTTTTCGTAGAGGACGAAAAATGCGATGCAGAAATCCGAAGTTGCATTTAGATAGCGAAATATGCCTTCCAGAATGTAAGCAAAGTATTATGAAACAGGAAAATCTCATTAGCAACCAAGAAAAGAGTACTGAATTCCAATGTTAATATCGCTCCTCTTATATGACGCTGAACGCTGGACGATCTCATCACAGTTTTTTTTAGCACTTCACACCAAGCAAGTCGGATGTGCCTTTAGCACGCAAGGGATTACAGAGAGTGAAAATAAAGGTAAAGAGGTGTGTTCCGGAAAAGGATAAAAAGAAGAACGGGGATCAAGATCAAAGCATCAGAAGATGTCGATTGACATTATATTTAAACTTTTGAAGATTATAGTTATCAGAGAAACAAGTAAGAGGTAGGGAGTTCCACTGTCGGGAAGTGCGAGAGAAGAAGCTGTTTAACAGTTTCAACTGTAAAAGGGTGTGACTGCGATGCCAACCAAGTAACACGCTTAAATTCATGCAGTTGGAGCACCAGTGAAAATTAACTCGACAGAGCAGTTCCCATGAAAATATTTGTAGAAAAGAGGAAAGGCACATCACGTCTGTTAGAAAGTGACTGGAGTCAAGATGCCAGGTTAGGACCTATCACGTTAAGTGACATAAGGTAACAACAATTTGCTTCTACAGAAGCATATTGAGAATAATATGGACGGAATACGTGAAAAGAAACAAAGTTTTAGAGAAAATACAAACAAAAAGGGCAATTACACGTAGCATCTAGAAGAGAGAGGGGAAATTTCTAGGGCACATAATGAGAAAAGAGCGCTTGGAAAATTTGACACTCCCAGGACATATTGAATATAAGAGGAGCAGAAGAAAGCAAAGCATAACTTACCTAACGAGTTTGTATAACACGGATTGAGATATATGACAAAAAGATCAACTTTACTAAGAGCTACAAAGGGGATGGAATTGTGGTGAGCCATGATCTGAACGGATACAGCACATAGTAAATATAATAGGTCCGTAACTATCGGATTGACCGAATTTCCTGATTTGGCGCTATCAAGACGGGTTTAGGTAAGTGAGTATATTTTTAAGCAAGTTCACCTCAAGCAAGACAGTAAAGCCACTAAGACACAAAGGGTTAAATAATGTGAAAGAATAAGAAAAAAAATACGAAAGAGCGAGAAAATACGAGAAGAATCAAGAAGACAGTAGATGAAGATTGCATTAAATCTTTGAAGGCTAAAGTTGACTGAAAAGTATGGAGCCGAAAAAACGTGCCATAATCCAGAAGTACGAGAAAAACCGGTTAGCATAGAAATTACGATTACATGTAGCCAATTCAAATGCAAATTGACGAAACCACGTCGCCAGTCTATTACTGCGCTCACATTCATAAAGTCTAGGTACCATAGCGAAGAGCGATATTTATTTGTAAACAATACAAAATGTGGCACAAGTCCAAAATGGAAAATAAGGGTAAAAAAGGACGGTCTTCTTCTGTCTTAAATTTAACCTTATCTAGCCACAAACACTAACCTAAACATACCACACTATTCCTAACACTAAAACAACGCATTCTTACTTAACATTCTTACTACATTCCACATAATACCTCATATCTCTGATAGTCCTAAGTAATCGCCATATGTACAATAATTTTAAAAAATCTAAACCCCAATGTGTATTTACAATACAATAGCTAAGAGCTCATCCGAACAATTGCCATGAAATGTTTATAGAAAAGGTACAGGGATGCAACTTTATAGCGGTGAAAAAGTGACTGAGGCCAAGACGGCAGAACAATAACATTGTATCATTTACCGTTGTTGTCATCAGGCAAAGGAAGCGAAAAGTGGATCAACCAAAACAGACTTGGGGCGGATGTTCTGACGCACAGATAAAGGCGGCCGACACAACATGGGCCGAGCTGAAGAGGATCGCCCGGAACCCTGCCAGTTGGAGAGGGGGGTGTTGTATCTCCCTATGTTCCCCCCAAGGAGTAAAAATTCATAACATATACAGAATATATTTCCAATTTTGGAAATTTTTTTTTATTCCAATTTTGTACTGGTCGTTTTTAATTGCAATTCACACAATATCTATTTTTTTTCAATTGCACTTCACCAAATGTCTTTTTTTTAATTGCAATTCAAATGCCTTTTGCCCTTCTTTATGTAACGCGTCGCCTCACGAAGTAAGCGATCATTGCTCTCCACGACTTCCTGTTCCTTGTAGCTCTTAATCAACCATTTATTTCTGTTATTTCAACTAAACCCTGATCCGTCATCCATTTACTCAAGCTTACTATGTTAGGCTTTTCCTTCCCTTGTTTCTCTTGCCTTCAATCTGTCCCATGAGTATCTGATTTTCCAAGGCCTTTTTCCTCATAACAGACCCTAGAAACTTGTCTATTCGTGATATTAAGGAAGTTCCGTCGCTGCTCACATATTCGGTCCATGGTATACTCAGAATCCGTCTGTAGAACTACTCTTCTTCATCTTTGTGGAGATTGTCCAACACTCAGTGCCATACAAGAGGACAGATATCACGTAACATTTTAGTACTAATTTCCTTGTTTCTAGTGAAGTTTTTCTATTTCTTTGTACTCTGCTTAACTTTTGGAATTTATCTTTAACTATCCCAATAGGCCTTCGGATTTCATTGTCGCACTTTCTGTCCTCTGTTAAAACACTTCCAAGATATTTACATTTCCGCACTTGTTTTATTTTCGTATCACAGATTTGCAATTTACACATTGGACTAATCTTTGGAGCAAGAGAAATAAGGCGAAAGACTTATAGTCTAAGAGTTATGACCCATAATAGTAGAAATAAGACAAAAAAACGGGGCAAACATGAAGGAAGCTGTGTGAGTTATGGCAAAAAGAAAGAAAAACAATTGAAATACCTTTTACAAAATTCGGTCTGAGTGTTGCAATACGCAACAAAAATGCAACGGAAACAAAGGTGTGAGATTTGCAACAAAAAGCCACATTGAGATGAATAAAACGACATCTAAAGTTTGGGGTATGAAAAAAATCAAGCGAAACAACACAAAACAAACTCTGTCCTGAGGGTACAAAAAGCAACAGAAATAAGATGAAATAATAATATACTAAATCGATTTTTCAGCACGCTCACGTCGCTACTGAATGTGACACAAGGTCAAGATTTAAAGTGGGCCTAGCGGCAATACCGTGAAAAAGATTTCTCAGGCGCTTTTGGCATATCCCCTTTTGGGAACGCCTCTGGTGCCGGGTAAAAGAATAAACAGTTTGTGAAAGAAAGCAATAGAAAATCACGGAAAAATTATTTTCTTGAAGGTTAAAAAAATCAACAGACATAAGACAAGAGAATGAAAATCTGTGAATTAGAATAAAATAAACAGAAATATTATTAAGAATGAAAAATCTGAGAATTCTGATGAAAAGACAAAGGAATAAGATAAAGGATTATCGGTCAGAAAATACCGTTAATCCCTACATAAAAAAAAACATCTCAATGATATTCTGATAGGGAGATAATAATGTAGCAGCAATAAAATGAAAGAATTTAGATTAGAAAGTTTTGATAAATATGAACAAAAATATGAATGAAAAATGACATTTTGAATATTGAGAAAAAATACACAGAATTAAGATGAAAAAGTAACAATACAAGATATATTATAAAAAGTAAAAGGAATAGAACAAAGGAATGAGAATCTGAAAGTCATGACAAAATGGCGGTTTGAGATTCCTAATAAAAAGCAAGATAAATGGGACGAAATTATGGGAAATGTAATAAACACGAAAAGAAATAAGACAGTCTGATGTTGTGATAAAAATAAAGTTCATAGAAGATAAAAGCAACAGAAAGATAAATGAATGGAGGTCTGAGAGTCTGAATAAAAAGACAAAGAAATGCTACGAAGCAATGATTAGAGATTTATTATTAAAACAACAGAAACGCGACGAAAGAAATACAAACCAACAGAAAAAGAAATGGCGACAGAATGACATTCTGAACGTTATGATGAAAAGCGCAAGTGTAAGATCGAAAAATGAATGTTGCGGTAAAAATCACCAGAAATAAGATCAGAAAATGCGTGTCTGGCATGTCTGAGAAACAGCATCAGATATTAGACGAAAGACTAATGGCCTCAGAATTCTAAGAAAGAATAAGACTTGTGGTTTCATTGTTGCGATAAGAAGCAACAGAAATAAGACGGAAGAATAAAAGTCTGATATAGAAACAATAGAACAAATGAAAGTCTGAGATTTGTCGTTAGAAATAGCAGAAATAACACGAGAAAATAAATATTTGGCAATAAATAGCCTCTGAAATAAAAGGAATATCGAAGAATTGCGTTAAGTAAAAACAAGAGAAAAACTACAATATGACAATGGATTCATCATCGTTTTTAAGAAGACAAAATGTATGTTTGTTAGCAAGAGGAACAGTCGAAGATGCCGGCTTGGAGATGTCGAAATCAAGCAAGAACAGAAATTTAAATACATGGGAATTGTTTTAACAGACGATGGATAATGTGATACCAAAATCCCAAGGCAATTTGAAATAGTGAAAGTATTGCAAAACAATAACAGGTCATTAAGAACAAAGAAAACTACAAAACTGCTTTTATATCAATCTACCTATATGTTGTGGATGCTGGACAATTCTCTTACTGATGGGAAGGAGACTTTAGACAACATAGATGTCGCTACACAGGAGGATTACTGAGGAGATACCATTGACGAAACATGGAAGGAGGACATTTTAAGGAAATTGGAAACAAAAAGAAGTTAGACTCGGAATCCAAAAGAGAGGTTGAAAATTTTAGGATACATAATGAGGAAAGAGGGCTTGAAGAATTTAACATTCTCAGGACATTTTTAATTTAACACACGCAGGACGTTTTGAAAGACAGAAGAAACAGTGGTAAAATCGAATACCTCACCTTACAAGTTTGTTTAAATGGACGGTAGAGTGTGGGAAGAAAAGTAGAAATGAAAATGTTGCAACTACAAAGGACACAATATTGTGGAGTGTCATAATAATTCACGCTCAGAAAGAACACGATAGATAAAAGTAGTCACAATTAGAGAGAAGAAATAATTTTAAAATTTAAAGATAATTTAACAGTTTCATATGATTTATTAATCATACAACTTCTTCGGGGGAGTTTAATAAGATATTCTAATACAATGGAAACAAATATGGCATTTAAAGATACCACAAAAGATTTTAAAATAAGATGTAAAAATATAGTTAATTGGATAGGTAAAGTTCTAGAATATTCGTGTAGAACTTATTTTTAATAATTTAAGAAGACATTTTAAATTCAAACTGATAAAATTCAGAACAACGGATTTAGTTTTAAAGAGAACGTTTGTTAGTTATTTAGAAACCTTCTTATATGCATTTATAAGAAGCCTAGTTGTATAACCAAGTTGCATCTTTGTAGTGAGCAAATTGTTTTTGTCTATATGAAAAAATTATAAATAATTATTGCTCTACTACCAGTATCGAGCCCTCTTTTGAATTAATGCTGTGAACGTTAGAATTTATATATTATTTTCATTCTCATTACATTCGAAAATATATATCATTTCGATTACTTTATGAAAATAGATAAAAAATAAAATATCTCCTAAATATCCAACTATATCCGTTCCGTGTGATTTATTTCCGGGTTAGGGAGTTCTTTATTTCCTATCTTTCTTTCAACAAATTACACAAAAGCAGACGATATCGCTACAGATGACAATGCCATAATGAGTTCAATGAAGTTAATGTTGAATATACCGACAATGCTGTTATCAAAGCCTATTATTCAGAATTATAAAACACTATTTTTAACTCTATGGATTTAATATTTCTATGTATATGTATTTTATATCTGTAACAGTTTGGAATATGGTGACAACAGATGAAGAATAACATTGCACACCATAGATACATCCTGTTTATACAGTGTAACCCGGATATAAGAGAGTTATCGGGACCGGAGAAGAAGTCTCTTATATCCGGGTTTGGTCTATTTTGTTTAGGTAAGTATGGCTCTAATTTGGGACCAGAGAAAATCCATCTTATATCCGGGTTTCTCTTATATCCGGGTTACACTGTATTTAATTCACGTCGTACGCAGATAAAAGAAAATGTTACATCGAAATCCGAAGGCACATTAGAACTAGCAACAAATGCTTTCCGAAAGCTAAGTAAAGTAAGAAGTAAGAAAATTTCATTTGAAACAAAGAAAACAGTGCCGAACTGTTATTTAAAATCAATGCTTCTATATGCTAGTAAATGTTTGACTATTTCACCACAGATAAAGATAGCAGGTTTTTGGTTCTATAGAATTATGTTGAGAACAGCTTGGACTGAACTTGTAAACAAGGAGCACGATTTAAGATAAATGGAAACAAAAAGGACACGTATTTAGAATCAAAAGGTGACAGTTGAAAGTTTTGAGAAAATGAATGAGGAAAGAGGGCTTTGGAAATATTGATAGAGAAAAATAGTGTGTAACATGACTAGCGAGCTTGTGTAAATGGGAGATATAAGAGAGAACTGAACGGATAGCAAAAAGAAAAAATTCCTAAGAGCTACAAGGGATAGGAAGTTGTGCTGAGACATGAAGGAGCAGTTCCTAAATGTACATGTCACATACATATTTATATATAAGTAAATTCTGTCAGCTGATTGACGTTACCTTCAGCATTCCGACTCAAGAGATTGGTCGGCGGAGCTGTCCGTCTCCTTTTCAGGAGATGTCAGCAATTTAATTATATTTATGTATTATTTGGAGATAGTTATGTCTTGTTTTGCCAAATTTATATATATATATATATATGACGAAATATGGTCCACGTATGCTTCTTATATGTAGATTTAATAATTCCGATTAATCAAATTTAAAGAATAAATAGACGACAAAATGATAAAAATATTGTCAATGAAACTAATGATATTTATTTTATATTAGTCTGCTTACTGACTAAACTGAAGAACGAAAAGAGAGATTTTAATGTCGGAATTTTTGGAAACGCCTGTATCCTTTTATCAACGAGATGAGAAATAAACAGTGAGCTGGAACTCACTTTTCCGGGGAATTCTATTTGATAGTTTTTTTTTTCTAGTAGTTTGCTACAGTTAGCATTGTAAAGGGTTTATAGAAGGCTTTCTGTGAATACTTTATTCTCTGAGTAAGCCTAAATTCCTGTTTAATCTTTTGATTTGTGATTCTATTTTGAATATATATTTTAACTCGTGTTAAGTCCGAGTTAAAATATATTTTCAAAATAGAATCACATATTAAATTAAGCCGTCAGTATCGGATTAATTAGAGAAAACAATTAGAATTGATTCTGGCCTGAATGACAGTGATAATAGACCTTTTTCCTTTTCTATTTTTTTTTTTTTTTTCGTTTTTTTTTTTTTTTTTTTTTTTTGTTCTCATGTCCTTTCAGGGCGCGGACGATCACAATTGTCCTCAACGTTCTTTCTTTTATTGCTCGAAGTAAATTTTCCCCACTTGCCATCGTGTCCTTCTACTGCTGTCCGTACTCTCATGTTAAGCATATAACTTGCTCTCTCTCCCCGTGCTTCTATGATCTTCAGTATGTACCGTGAATATTAAATTCTACAAACTGTCATTGATATGCCCCTTAAATTTACATCACCATTTTCTGATTATAAGTGTTTCCTCCAAGTGTTTTATTCACTTTAAAACTTCCGAATGCTTCGAATATTTTGCTCATTTTCTTCGCAGTCTTCGGTGGTGGAACTGTATTACTGTGGCTTCAAAACTTCTTTTGAAGAGGATATTAAATAGCTTTCCTCTTTGTTTCTGCCGTCATTTAGCATATTTTGATAAGTTTCTTAATATTATCTTTCGCTATTCTTACGGCGCTTAGAATTGCTATCACCCTACCCAGATAGTTCTCTTCCAGTTACTGCTTGATTTTGACGTACGAAACACAACCATAACAAACTATCGCTGTTAAGCGATCCACTCTTTGTTTCTAAGGATAGACAATATTAAGTGTATTAATAACAAAATCTGTCTGAAGCGATATGAGCACAACGAATAGAAGATTAATATTGATGAAAAAATTTTTCTTTTGATCATCAAATGGAAAGAGATCGCCTAAATTAATAAAAACTAAACACTTCATCTGAATAAAAAAAATATTGTATTTTTGGTGCCGTCGATGCAAAATATAATTTTTTTGTATTGAATCTTGTTCAAATTGCATTGTAGAGATTTCTTTAGCTTAGTAATAATACAATACATATAAGTTTCGATATATTTCGAATCCTATTTGACTTTAGTTTGCACAAATGTTATTATATGTATGCATATATATATATATATATATATATATATATATATATATATATATATATATATACATACATATATATTACGCACAGACCTACACATACACACACATATATGAATAGTATAGTTTTAAGTTGTCCTATATTTATGGGGTAAAGTGCTCAATATCAGAGTTAGAGCGTATGTAAATACAAAAGAGAAACGTGAAGTCAAAACTCACAGGCGACAGGGTGTTCCATGCTAGACGCAATCGTCAGGCTTGACGATTGCGTCTAGCAGGAAACAGCCTGCGAAAGAAACAACCTCTGAGTGTTATATATATATATATATATATATATATATATATATATATATATATATATATATATATATATATATTGAACAATAAAAAAATTAAAATCTTCAGACACACTGGATTGTAGATTAATATTCTTTCGTTTTTTTTTATTATTATTATTTCATTTAGATTCCTCTCTAGTTTTGGCCAAAATGACCATCGTCAGGAGAATAAATATTTCTGCTTTCTGTTATCAGTGAACTACAGAAATGAAAGTCTTTATGGAGAAAATGAACTTTTGTCTGTAGTTTTCATTTGTTTTTTGTTTTGTTTTTAATTTTTTATCTTTTTAACAAGAATCTTTTAACATTCCTTCTGTTGGTCAAACAGTCTCTTTTAAGTTGTTATTTGAGATAAGAGCTGGATGGATCTATGCTGCTCTGAATTCCCCTGGTCAATTTGACAGTTTTATTGGTTCCTGGAGAGGGGATGTGTCTCTTTTAAGTGTGTGTGTGTGTGTGTGTGTTATTTGGTTCTTAGGGAGTGAGTGAGTATGATATGTGTAAGCGCGTATATTGCTGTGTGTGGGTGTTATCGTTTGGCTCATTAGGGAGGGAGTGACTATGATGTGTGTAAGTGTGTATGTTCGTGTGGGTGGGTGGGTGTATAAGTGCGAGGCCTCAACACCTCTGTAAGCATGTCTGTCTTGTGTATGTGAGAAATGTTGGTAGGTTTTGATTTATAGGGTTATATATTAATACTATCTATATTGTTAAATTTATGGTTTAGCCCGGCTGGATAGCGTTTTTTTAGATGTTGTATCCACTTATTTTCATGGAACTCTAAAATCTTTCTAATGTTATCTGCTCTGAACTTTTCTATTCTCTCAATTATAGTGAATTTGGCATGGGTTTTGAAATCGTGTTTTTCTAGGCGGAAATGTTGTTCTACAGGTAATAATTTTTCATGGGGATTCGACTTAATTCGATTGTGATAATTATTAATTCTGTAGTGAAAGGGCCATTCAGATTTTCCTACATATTGTTTCTGGCATAGTGTGCATTCTAGGAGGTAAATTATGTTATGACTTCTACAGTTAGAATCGTGGTAGATTTTGAAAGTAGATTTAGTGACTGAGCTAGTGAATGAATTCGTGTATTTAATGTCGTTGCAACATAAACTTCTTTTGTTGTTACATGGTTGGGAGAATCCTGTTGTTTTGTTGTTAGTTTATTACGGATTACCTTGTCCCCTGAGATGTGGTTACTACCTATGATTTCTTTTAGGTTCTTAGGTCTACGATATGCTAGAAGGCCGGGTTCCTTAAACAAATTTTTTAGGTCTGGTTTGAGATGTAGTATTTCCCATCGACTTTTGATTATTTGAGATAGTGGAGGTAGAGTGGGGTTGAAAGTGGTTACTAGAGGAATGCGGCTAGATTTATTTTTAATCTTGTACATTAGGGTGTCTTCTCTAGGTGTGGAAATTGCTTTGTTTATTTGTTCCCTGATTAGGTGTTGTTTATAGCCACGTGTTGTGAATTGATGATCTAGATTTTCAATGTGTTTATTTAATTCTTCATTGTTGGAACATATCCTTCTGAGTCTAAGTGCTTGTGAAGCATCTTTGAGGTGTTTAGGGTGGGAAGACTTAAAATGTAGATAGTTGTGGGTGTCGGTGATTTTAGTGTGTAATGTCGTTTGTAGTTTCCTGTTTTCATCTATGTAAATGCGGGTGTCTAAAAATGTTACTGATGTTGTGGATTTTTCATAGTCAAGCTTAATTGACTCGTGCACTGTATTTAGGGTCATAAGGAATTGGATAAGTTTGTCATCACTACCCGTGTATATCGATATAAGCTTGCCGCAATACATGCATTTCACACACACACATATATATATATATATATATATATATATATATATATATATATATATATATATGTATGTATGAAATGCATGTATTGCGGCAGCATGTTTTCATACAGATAGCTTTCGTTAAATAATTTAGACACGTTCTGTCTACTTATTTTCCATAGGAACCTTTCATATTTAGTGTCACTAATAGTTTTTACTTTATCCAGCTACTACTCACGTCCGGAACTTTTATGCAGCATACCTAGTTACCTCCCCTTAGATGGTGTCTGCCAACCACCAATGACACAGCTTTCGTGAAGTCAGATAAAAATGGTAATCTTCGAATGACAATAAATATTTGTCCTTTTGAAACAAATCCCTGAATCAATTTTGAATTAAACAATTTTAGGAGATAATAATAATTTAATGATACAAGTCCTATTAATTAACCTATAACTGGTGTGATCAAGCGGTAGATTCATACCATGCCTGTGTATGTATATATATATATATATATATATATATATATATATATATATATATATATATATGTAGCATAATTGCACGTTGTGCATGAAACTCAGAGTTTTACTACCAGTAAGGAATGTCTATTTATTATAGATAGATAGATAGATAGATAGATAGATATTAATAATTAATTATATATATATATATATATATATATATATATATATATATATATATGTATGTATCTTTGTCATGTTGAATTGATAATGTTAATTATATTTTATGAATATGTCCTGAAGATGGTTTATTAGACCGAAACGTCCGACGTTGACATTATATTAACATTAAAACAGCATAATTGCATATAAAGATTTTTGTTTGTTTTTTCCGTATATTTTTCTTCATATATATATATATATATATATATATATATATATATATATATCCTGTCAGCTGGGGCTTCAGAATACGCCGACTTCACCTCTGCAGTGGAGTAAATCCCACCAACAAATGTGCCGTATCCTGGGTATGACGATAAACTACACCGGTGTCCTAGGAATGAACTACACTCTGCAGCAAGGCCTTTGATCGAGCGGTTTTGGGGATCTTGGAACCACTTCTACATTGCTGGTGTTCCCTGGTACACCTTTACCCAGGGCAGTAGCACCTGTTAGTGCCCCAGCTATGGGCAAATAGTTCACCTCAAAACTAGTGTCAAAACACTATGAAATTGCAATGAATACACAGGGTTCATTAAAAGATAAAAAATAAGGATATCTTTCCTCATCCTTTCTCGGACAAATCTTATATGTTTTATCACCCTTCGAGCAAAAAATCCTTCTTACCGCCAGTCCAAGAAAGATATTTGCGTTACCAACACACAAAAAAGAGTATGTTTAACATCGAAAAACATAAGGAAAATTAATTCATTCGAATAATAGGTAAAAATATCCACTCTTTGCCTGGAGAAGGTCGCGAGACCCGAAACCCGTGTTGCAAAATTATGGTGAATAAAGCATAACATATATATATATATATATATATATATATATATATATATATATATATATATATATATATATATTTTAAACCCACATTGCAACAAACAACGTTTGTAGTTTCTCTCTTCTTTTTAAAATATACATATTTCTCTCGTTGGAATGACTATAACCTCTTCCCTATATATTTAGATAGATAGATAGATAGATAGATAGATAGATAGATCGACATTTGTTCTAAAATCTCACTGATGCAATAAACTGACTGTACCCATGCAGCGCTGATTCCTATGACGACAGTGTAAACGCTTTTATCTGATAATGGATATTCTCTCCTCACACATACGTATGTGGTGATACTATATATGTATCACCAATTTTGAATTCCGCTGCCTTTCCTCTTATTCTACGAAGAAAATCTGTGACTGATACTTTAATATTTACAGTAAGAAAGTGATAGCTGGAATTCCTTTGACACATCACGCGGAAAGAGTGCTTAGAGAAATTAGCACAAATAGTACATACTTGAAGCAATATATGTAAGAGAGGATTGCGAGTAAGTAAATAACGAAATAAGGAAAAAGAACGATGGTAAAGAGTTAAAAATTATTTAAAGCCAAGGAAGCTGTGGATAGCCATGATCGTTTCACATCCTGAAGAGGAATGGCACAAAAAAGAAAGGAAAGTTAAACAATGAATCCTTCCTCAACGGAATAATTCTCTTTCCTCCTGTAGATTAAACTAGGGCTATGTTCTTAAATATTTCGTCAGGTAGAAACTCATATAGGTATAGCGTTCAAGTTGTTCAGAAATGTGTAAACTCTGATTTGTATACAACCGTTTTCTCAGATCAAAGATTAAAATACTTTCAACCAAATAAATCCGTGAAATTTTAAAAACGATCCTTCAACAGAATCTATAAACTGGGGTTTAAAAATCACAGAAGAGATTTACAAAATAACTGTTGAAAATTTCCAAAAACGCCAATAAACATGGTTAGTGTATGAAACTACCAAAGAAAATAATGATATAATTAACCTGTTAAATTTCCAAACTGCAAAAAATGAAAGGTTTGTATAGAAACTCCCATCACCAATAGAAATGGCTATAATATTTATTGAACTTGAGAAATCTAATTTCCTGAAAAAATGTTTTGATAAAATGATTTTATCGAGTTTAAGCCACGGTATCACTAACTTTTATCGTCAATGAATGCCGAATGTTTCCTGTGTGAAAACGGTTATTCGAAAATTATCATTTCAAATATGCGTCTTATGTCTCAACAAATACAGTATTTTATAAACGCAGAAGACAAAATGAAAGACACTTGCTTTCGCGAACACAAGATACACTATAATGTTGGATAGACAACAAACATATATACTTTATATCAAAATAGGCAAAGTTTAATAAAAGTTAAATAGTGAGCGTATGTTTTGTTTACGCTTCACTATCGCATCTTGACAGCAATGACTAAAAAGGATTTTTTTTTTTTAAAAAGCCAAAAATTAATATCCTTAATGCACCTGCCAGCAGGGGATAGAAAGAGTTTAGCAATAAAATCTTGTGACTCGCTCTGTGGACAACGGATTTGAATCATTTTGGCGTTTTTCTCCTGATTAAATGGACTGTTTTTCTTTAAAAAAAAGAAACAAAAAAAGCGTCTACTCTACCTCCAAGGGCGCCAAAAGTCTGCGCCATTATGAGGACACGGACGATAACTCTGACCTCTTTCTTGTCTACCACAAACTGTTCGTATCAATGGCCGAAAGCTGCGATTTTTCAGAAATTTGGAAAAATATATTTGCTGATCAACAATAACATAGATTGCTAGCAGTAAATTACACGAATTTACTAATGAATTTTTAATGCTGCACTCTGTACTTTTCGACCTATCACCGTTTTCAGATAGTTATATGAAAAGAGATATATTATATGGCGTATCCCTTCGAGGCATAGACGATCATAGCCCTCCAAATCCTGTTCTGGCATCTTTTCTCTGTCACTGTTCCCTTCTGTCTGTCGTACGAGCATCAGGTTTTGCAAGCTCTCCTTCTGCATTACGTGTCCCAGAAATTTCAACTGTCTCTTCCTGTTGTTAAGTATAAGTTTCCTTTTTGTCTCCATTTTCTCCAAAACCTCATCGTTTCTTACATGTTCGGTGGATGCTATCCTCAGTTTCTTTCTGTAGAAATAGTTTCTCTTCAAAATACAGAACTGACCTCAACAAATCGCTAGGTGAAGAAACATTAAGAAAATTAACTCCTACCAACAAAAAATCGTCTTTATCTAAGATGTCCCTCTCCAATACCTCTCTGTGTCGCACTCCTTTTCCTATATCTCTACTTTCTTCAATCTCTTTCTATTTTATTCTCTATATCCCTCTCTCTTTCCCTCTCATTATCTGTGATACCAAGTGTAACACACACCATGCATAGGTACAAGATATTGAACTGATTAATATCTTCCTTTTAGGATAGTTTCAACTTTATATGGTAATTAGCAGGCATCGTCCGCTCGCTATCGTAATATAGTAAGATATATATAAAGTAAGATATATTCACCACTTGAAATCTTTGAAACCAAAATATTTAATGAATATTTCATTCATAAATTGGTTTTTTATAGTTATATATATATATATATATATATATATATATATATATATATATATATATATATATATATTTAACCTCGCATAATCTGGCAACTCTGAATCTGAGCTCAACAAAAATCGTTCCCTGCATCTAATTTTTCTAGGGCTTTTGAATGAGCTATGAATCATTGAAATCTGACCAGTCAAAGAAGCGGAGTTGCTTGGACACACACACATACACTGTACTTTATATATAAGATGGGGAACGCAGCCGCTTTCACGTCGAAAATATTCAAAATTAATTGACAAAATTTTTAACATTATTGTCGGTTGAAATTTACAAAATATTTTTAGGAAATTTGACCTCGTATCAAGTAATCGTCATAGTTCTTTCTAATATTGGTAAGATTTTTAGGCACTATGTGAAGCTAAAAACCTTATTATATCATGACTTTCCCTTTTAATTGTTGGTATTGCAAGTCTTTAAGTGATTGGTCCCCGAACTTTTTTTTTCTCCTGTCTGCATTTTCGAAATTAAAATATGCTCGCACCTCATTTAATGTCATGTGATAAAAGTACGCTTAAAAATTAAATAAAGAGAGGTTTGACGTCATAACATTACCATTTATAACACTCTCTTTTTCTCACTCTCTACCTCTCTCTCTTTAAGTCTCTCCTGCACTTTGAAGACTTTAGTTACTATTTTCTTAATACTTTGTAAAATGCAAAAATATTACAATGATAATATTGGTCAATAATTATTTATAAATATTTAAACTGGGATCCGTGCATGTAACTATCAGTAATCCAAAATAAAATTTTAGCATCATAATTATTTTTTCCATATGACTTTTTAAAATTTTTTTTCGAAATCTTTGATTGTCTTTCAATAAATCTGCCTCATGGGCTATCCTCTTCCACTGAACCTCTGAGGTACCGCGCAGTGTTTGGGAACCACAGTTTTCAGTGATGTCTTTCTTGTCGATTGAAATCCCATAAAATATTTTTATTAAAACATTTTTTCAGCAAATTAAATCTCTCAAGTTCATCACTGCATCTTCGTGTATATATATATATATATATATATATATATATATATATATATATATATATATATACGATTTTTTCCTCCTCGTTTTTTGTTGTTTTTTTTTTCGTCACATCATATTGCTAACCACAGCTCATCTTTCTACACTTGACAACTTGGTGCTACAGTTTTTGCTACACGAAAGACGTCTTTCTCCCTCCCGAACCTATAACTCTTTTCATCTATGCTTACAATGTCACTCCCTCCACGACACGCACCAGTAATAATAGGCCTGTCTAACACTTTATCACCGATCAAAATTTTAAATTTAAGTTTATTTTCATAAAAAGTTTCACACATCGAGGTATCAGACAGATTCGGGATTTTTGCTAACAATACGATTTCGAGTAAAAATACGGCATCTACAAAAACATTTGTCGGTGAGTAATTTCCATTTCTCTGCTTATTCCTCGGTCCTTTGATGAAGGGCAGAGGCGTGTCCGAAAATTCTGAACCTAAAACCTTTCGCTCCGAGCTTCATTTCTGTCATATAACAATTAATAAATGTTTATCATACTGATTATATTGGTACCCTTTCGTTTGTCCTTGTTTTATTAACTAACCTATTATTTATATATATGTATAAATATATATATATATATATATATATATATATATATATATATATATATATATACACTATAATTTGTATATATTATTATAATCGATACAGACATTTTTAATAATACGTTCTTTAACGAATATTTATATATATATATATATATATATATATATATATATATATATATATATATATGCGTATGTGTGTGTGTTTCGCTCGCAGAGAGATCGTAGTAATCCTTGTCCGTTATACTTAAGCACCTTACTTTCAATTTGTGGCTACATCGAAATGTTTGCTAATCAAGTGATCTCTTCATTCTTGAAATTTTATCTACCTTCATTCTGTGTTTGATGTGTTTTTCATTCGATTCATTGCTTCCTAGTTGTGACACATGTTTTCGCTGAACATTTTTTTCCGCTATCTTCTACTAGGAAGACTGTAAGAATTCATCAAATGTCGACTGCACTTTTCATATGTATCAGAGATTAGCCAAAGGCGACAATCAAAAAAAAAGAACACATTCAAACTGGTCCCCATTACGTTAAACATCTGTGGGGAATTAGAACGACAGTATTAGGGCAATGAAGTATGAAATGTGGGAAGGAATATGCAAAAAATGAATTTCTTCAACGAACGAAAGAGAGAAAACAGCTAGGAAACACACGCAAAGAAGGAGCGCCCTGGAAAAATAAGGCTAAGAAAAAAAGGCAAAAATAAAGAAAGTAAATCATGAGAAAGAAAAAAAGAAAGAAGGAATAGATAAAGAATAACTTGATGCAAAAAAAATGAAAATAAAGGAAAAAGAATGTGTACAAATATAGCCATTGAAAGAATGCAAATGATATTCAAAGAAAACAAAAAAAAAAGAGTACTTCGATCAAACGTCAATTACTCCTTCTTTTTTTCTTCATGTTAAGTTTTTTTGTTTTTTTTTGTTTTTTTTTTGTTTACGCATAATGTCTGTATGTGAGATTTGATTTTCCTGTCTATCAATGTGTTAGGGTGAAGGATGTAAGAAATATTTGGTTTTCTTAAAGTCCACCATTTTTACCAAAATCAGAAGAAAGGAGAGAAAAGTGAGGAAAAAAGATCAAACTGTAATGGAAGTCAAACCGGAAGTCAGCGAGAGGATTAAATTAAAAACAAAATTAAATTGAAACAAAAAAAAAGATGGTCGTAGATGACGGAGTAAAAGAAGAGTGGAAAATTTGATTTATAGAAAAGATAGGAGGGGGAAAAAGGTTGAAAAGCTCAGAACGACAGCTGAGGAGAGTAAAAACAAGAAAAGATGGAAATTATTAAAAGTGGCGGAGGAGGGGATCGGGAAAAGTAACTGAAGACAAATACCACCTTTCAAAGAAAAAAAGAACATTTTTACTGAAACATCAAAATTTCGAATGCAGAATTATGTGTACTTGATTTTCTGTTATTGTATTTTTAATTCGATTGAGAGGGGAGAACGGATGAGAAAGACGGTCCAGCGCTTGAAACGAGGTGCATACGCATGACAGACACAGTTTCGTATGCTTAATATTTAAGAATATCTGTTTCTTTCTCTGAAAAAGAAATTAATTCCTGAAACCAGTTTATAGTTATTGATGCATGTAATCGTTTCAAGTATTAACCGGTAAATTGTTTTCCATTTATTTAATTCTATGTAAAACACTCAGGAACTATATATATATATATATATATATATATATATATATATATATATATATATATATATATATATATATTATATATATATATATATATATAGATAGATAGATAGATAGATAATGATATATATATATATAGATAATATATATATATACATATATATATATATATAGATAGATAGATAGATAGATAGATAGATAAATAGATAATGATATATATATTTAGATAGATAGATAGATAGATAGATAGATAGATAGATAGATAGATAGATAGATAGATAGATAGATAGATAGATAATTTGTAGCTCGGTTTATCTAAATTAAGCCTACACGCTCTCACAAGCATATACAGTTGCTAATATCTCGTTATTTAGTTGATATTCACGCTTACATCCAGATAGATAGATAGATAGATGGATAGATAGATAGAAAGACAGATAGATATATAGATATACATCTATATTGATATATATATATATAGAGAGAGAGTATATATAAATATATATATATTTATATATGTATATAGATATAGATATATAAAGTTATGCATAAATATTAATTCTCTCTTATCAATTTGACGCATATATTTTAGTTCTCTTAAATGTTTACAGCCGTATATTGATATATATATATAGATAGATAGATAGATAGATAGATAGATAGATAGATAGATAGATTCAGTATGATCCTGAGAATCAACAATGCAGTCTAGATGAGGATTTGTGACTTTGTTTTCAACAGTTGAACAAGGCGAGTACGCTGACTTGTTGCTTATACTTGAGTCAAATCGTAGTACAGTTTTCAGGTACTTTTCAATGGTACCGTCCGCTGAGATCCTCTCCCCAACCTGATACCATGAAAAAGTCACTTTCTTTAAAGAGTTCATTAATTAAATGACTATTAAGTGTTTTGCTTTTCTTTTTTATTAAACGATTTTGAAGGAATTATACGAAGTTTGTTTAATTAGCAAGTCGCTTTCTGCGATGATGATTATCAGCAGTGAAATGGATGAGTCTAACAATATTCCAATTCATTCTGTTTCCAGTAACGTCCAATTCGCTCATTCTGCTTTCGACAAAAAACTTAAACCACAGGTTCCTCTTTTCTGTCAGACACATTTAATATATCATACGGATTGCTAGAAGAAAAAAAAACACATTTGGGAACACAGGGGTCAAACAAAGTGTTTTCACGCCGGCATCTGTTTGAACGAAAAGAGTCAATACAAGCCAATCGCTGTAGCTAGATGAAAAAAAAAGTTGATAACACTAATAAAAATAGAAAAAAAACTATGCCCAAGGGTATCTTAAAACTCTTCGGCTTGAATTTGCTCTGAACTGGACTGTGGACGACGTGCAGTTTGTCAAGGACATTCTGAGCGATCGTCCCTAATAATTGGGTCGCCGGAACCTGTTTTGCGACTGTGAGTATATTCATCTGACTCGAGTTATATCAAAGCATTTAACACGTCCAACATGCGAAGCTATTATGAAAATAACCACCCAACTTAATAATTATCTAAAATAATCATGCTGCTTTACGGATCGAAACGCATCACTTAGGAGCTTTTTTAAATTATCACTCGTTTACCTGTTATTAATCTGCTATATAGATGTGCATACGATATATGTATGTGCATGTATGTAATAAGTATGTATATATGTGCATTTCATATATATCATTGTCTTTATTCACACACACACACACATATATATATATATATATATATATATATATATATATATATATATATATAGTTGATAATTGTGACCCTGGGTTTTCCTATTTCCGATCATCAGATACGATCGCAAATAGTGTGAAACGCAGAGTCACATCAATCCAACTAAATATGTTGTCTCTATCACTGATATTGAGCACTTTCCAAAAAGTACCGCGTATATATAATATATAAATAATATATATATAAATTATACATATATATATATATATATATATATATATATATATTTACATACATACACATTTTAAATATATATATATATATATATATATATATATAATTTATTCGAAAATTATAACATGAATGTATTATAAAATTACTACAAAAATAGTCATTTTGTTTCTACACTACTGGTGTCTTATCAAGTGATGGTGTTGAATGTAGAATAAAAGGTTTTAAAAGGTTCAAATCAATTAACCACCTCTTGCAAGGGGAAACGCTGTTACATAAGCTGGAATGAACATTCAAAATACAAATATATGAGAATTCAAAAAATAAGAGTACCACTATTCAATATAGAAACCCTGTTTATTATAACCATAATAAGAAAAGAAGATCTAGGAAGATCTTTTGGTTTACTTCCCCTTTCAATATAATGGTTAAAACTAAACTAGAACGTAAATTTCTAAACCTCATCAAGAAACATTTCCCTGACCTCGAAACTAACCCACTTAGCAAAATAAGCAATCCTAATAGCCTTAATTTAAGCTGTAGTTATAGTGAAAATAATTATGAAACATAACAACAGTCTTTAGCAAGTATAGGGACTCAAAAAACTTGACTACTTACCAGGTTGAAAGCAGTACAACTAAGTATAATGACACGAATAACAACTTATGCAATTGTAGGAATCCAAATAATTGTCCATTACAGAATAATTGTTTGACTAGTTCTGTAGTTTACCTTAGTACATTTCTACACTAGAAAACCCAAATATCAAAAAGTTTTACATTGGTAGCACTATGAATTCATTCAAGGAACGGTGCCGGAAACATATGCAATCTTTTAATAGCAGTAATTATAAGTACAAGACTTCATGATCCAAGTATTTTTGGAGTCTAAAAGAGAAGAATAAAACACCTACTGTTAAATGGAAATTATTTCTTGGTGAGTGTATCGGCGTGTTTTTGTCAATGTATGTATGTGTATGTACGTGTCTTTGTCGGTGTCTGTGTATATGGTCACTTGTCTGTACCTTTCATTGTGTATGTATGTTGTCGTTTTTTTAAGGGTCGTGGATATATTTCCTGTCTCGTCGCTTTTTTCCATGTTTATATGTCTAAATACGTTTGCGTGTTTATGTATTATAATCTGATGGTGTATGTATTGTCTTTTGCAAGATTTCATCCTCCGTTGCCCATGTTTTTGCCTCAAATGTATCTTTGTTGTCATGAAGTTCAGAGCAACAGTTGATCTTAACGTTTATTCCAACTTAATTTCAACAAAAACAAAATAAATAGAAATGTATTTTTCTTAGTTTCTTCTTTAAATAATTTTATAATTTTAAACTTAATTGGTAATTTTTAATTTTTAATTTTATCGTATAATTTAATATTTATTAGTTAAAATGAATTCTATTTTAGTCTAACCCCAACATTAAAGCATTAAATAATTATCATAAACTTAGTCCTTTGTCAAGTTTTTTTGAATTCTCATATACTTGTATTTTGAATGGTCATTCCAGCTTATGTAACAGCATTTCCCCTAGCGAGGGATGTTTGATTGGTTTGAACCTTCTAAAACCCTTTATTCTACATTCAACACCATCACTTGATAAGACACCAGTAGTGTTGAAACAAAATGGCTATCTTTGTAGTAATTTTATAACATATTCATGTTATAATTTTCGAATAAAATAGTATATTTGCTCTACTCTGTATAGTATTTGTCGGTTATTGGATTTTATTCCGTATACACCAAACCTATACTTGGGTATATATATATATATATATATATATATATATATATATATATATATATATATATATATATATACCAGCTTTGATCAAAAAAGTATTGGAACTCTTGCTATGGTAAAGGAGGTAAGGCACGCAGTGACCGTGAACTGTTTCACGCATGTACACATTATAACGAGCTCACTGAAATCCGTTGTTTACACCAGCACTTGGAGGGAAAATGTATTGTTTGTTGTTGTCTCACCATATCAGAGAGGTTCCATCACTGACCATGGTTTGCGCCCCAGTTTAGGCCCAAGAACGATATTCCCCCGGTCCGACAAACTACCATATTCCCATATCTTGCTAGTTACGACATTTTCGTAATTAAATATCAAATCCCTCTTGAAAGGAACAAGACTTAAAGACGTGGAGGCAATCTGTAGCAATACAAAGAGTCAGTGTCTCAATATTCTAAAATAGGAGTTCCAGGAATGCTTCCATCAATGGAAAAGACGCTGGGAAAAGTGTATGTCTTTAGAAGGTGAATGCTTCGAAGAAGTCTAAATGCCAAATTAATATTTGTTTTAGTTTTCGTTTTATACCACCAGTCCCGATACTTTTTGATTTGACCTCGAAAATCCTTACATTTGCCTTGATAAAGTCCGTTACAGGATAAAACGCGTCGGGTAAGATACGTTTCCCTTTTTATATATATATATATATATATATATATATATATATATATATATATATATATATATATAAAAACAAATCAGAGACTTCAGAAAGCCATGGTAATATTTTATTTCGCGAGACTGATAGATTTCGGATCGTCAGACCTGGTGGTTTCAAAACCAAGCCTGACGAATCGTAATCGAATTTTAACTGTCTTGCGAAATAAAATATTACCGATTTGTTAATTAATTATTATTAGCTCTGTTTATTACATTGAGCTCTGACGATTTCTATCCCTGGAATTATCCATACGGTTCACCAATTAAGTTTATCACACACACACACACACATATATATATATATATATATATATAAACTTGTAAATATGAGTGAGTAATTAGCAAATAAATTCTCAACTAGATATCACTATTCATTTGGGAAGAAAGATGGATTCTGAACGGCGGTTCGCAAAATAAACGAGAAACATTGGAGGGAAATACAGAATTGCGTTGAGGGAGTGGAAGTTCTTATACTACCTGGACCGTATCAAATTATTCAAAGTTTTAAGCAAAAATAGCAGATTCATATTGACAGTGATGACGCATTTTTTGGAAAAAAATCAGTTGTACTGAGTGCATCATTGGTTGATGAAACATTCCGATAAATCTCATTTTACATTTGTTCTATATTCGGGAAAGTGAAAGGAAAGATAAAAACGGAGGGAATGATGCAAATAGACATGCATATATATATATATATATATATATATATATATATATATATATATATATATATATATATATATCCTGTCAAAATTCAGTACCGATTCCTATGTTCAAACTGTACATATCTCTGTGTCTGTCATTGGCAACTCTTATAAATATAGCAGATTTACTATAATCTATATATAAGTGTATTTAAATTTTAATACGATATATATATAAGTGTATATTTACACACATGATTACGCAAACTTCTTTGTTTTTTTTACATTTAATTAAAATTTTAGTGCGTAGTGAGCAAAAATTTTATTGAAGAAAATGTACCCAGTAAATATGAATCGAACTTGTATTCTATATATATATATATATATATATATATATATATATATATTAGAGTGGTGCAAAAATAATGTCGTTTTCTCACATATTAACATATGTGAGAAAACGACATTATTTTTGCACCAACCTTATATATAGAGAGAGAGATAGATAGATAGATATAGATATAGATATATCCACACATATATATACATATATATATACTTAAATATATATATATACACAAACATATATAATATATATATATATATTTATATATATATTTATATATTATATATATATATTTATATTATATATATATATTATATATATATATTTATATATTTATTTATATTATATATATATTATTTACACTATATATACATTAACTATATATATATATATATATTTATATTATATATATATTATTTACACTATATATACATTAACTATATATATATATATATATATATATATATATATACACACACACAGACACACACACACATATATATATATGTGTGTGTGTGCGTGTGTGTGTGCGTATCTTTTTAAACCGGGATATTTATTGTTATTTTAACCCTTATATTTACGCAATCATCCTTTTTTTTTAATTTAATTAAAATTCTAGCCGCCTAGAGAGTAAAAGTCTTATTGAAGAAAATGTACTCCGTTGATATGAACCGAACCTTTTTCCTTTTAAACTGGGAATCCAACTTAAATTTGAAAATCGATACAACATCTGTGAATCACCATCCTTTAAGTTTGATTTTTGTTGGAATGCAACTTTGGAAATATCTATTAAAGTAAAATATTTAAATCAGAATCCCGCCTTCAAATATCAACAAAAGAGGAAGCAACAATTCCGAATAATCCGAAATAAGCCAATTAGATAGAAGAAAGAAAATGCCGGATAAAGAGTTGATAGAATAAAAATGTATAATAATTATATAAAAGTAAAGGAAAAAAATAAAGACTGAATGAATAATAGAAATAACGAAAAATAAAGGAAGAGAGAATTACAATTTTAGAGAAACTGTAGTAAAATAAAAGAAAACATATGAATGTGAGTCCAAAAAAAGAAAGAAATATTAAATGAACTGATTAAATGAATAAAATCGGAGATAGAAAATAAAAAAGTTAAAACATAAAGACAAAGAAATAAACGAATTTCTTATTGAAAGAAAAAGAAAAATTAATGAAAATTAAAGAATCCAAGAAGGAAAAACGAAAAAGAAGAGCAAATGAATGAACTTGGAAAGAAATAAAAAACAATGAATGAATGACAGAGAGAAAAGAATAAAATATTTAAAAACTAAAGAAGGAAGGAAAGAAAAGGTAGCAGAAGGACAAAGAGCATATTAATGAAGCAAAAAATTAAAAGAAAGGAAGGAAGAAGAGATAGAAATAAGAAAAAAATAAGTAGATAAAAAAAATTTAAGAACGCGAATGATTAGGCAAGTGAATGAAAAAAGGGAAGATGAAAAACAAAGGATAAAGAAAAGAATGAAAAAGTAAATTTTAGCAATAAATAAAGAATAAAAAAATCAAATAAAAACAAAGAATGAATAAATACAAGTAACTGTGAAAGACAAGAAAAAAATCACAAAAAAAATATAACAAAAATAGAAAAATAGAGAAAAAACTAAACCTTTCGATTTTATAAGCATATGAAAACTTTAAATTTCGTTTATTCAAGGTCAAAATTCCCGTTAATATGTTAGAATACGAAAGCGTATTTTGCGCATCCTGTATTCGAAAAAAAAAAGGAATTTGGTTGGGTTTCTTCAAGTCGAACCCCAAGTTTATATTTCGTTGATTGATTTTTTTTTTCTTGTACCTTTTAATTATCGCAGAAAGTTAGCCGAAGACATTTTGCAGAAGAATTTCTCACAACACACTTCAAAGCATGAGGCTCGGTGCAGAGATGTGAGAGAGCAATATGGCTTCTGTTCTGATGCTGCTCTCCCGAGGCTGTTGGCAAAGCGTACAAGGTAGTCCCGCTGACACAACAATCACAACTTATTTGATGTTTGTAGTTAATTTCAGCTTCATAAATCTATTTGGCGGGAAAATATCAAGCCCCAGCCGCGATGTGTCGCGAATTCGGATCAGTGCATTATTGAATGGCAGGGAGAGGAGCGTAATGATTGGCAGAGAAGTGATTCGGACGAGGTGTAAAATAGAAAAAAAAACAAGAAGCAAACCTCCTCCATCCATCAAACTACTGTTATTAAATACACACACACACACACACACACACACACACACACACACACACATACATATATATATATATATATATATATGCGCGTGTGTATGCCCGTTCGTGTATGCGTACCCGTGCATAATTATAGATATTATTTATAATATATATATATTATTTATATATATATACACACACTTATATATATATATATATATATATATATATATATATATATATATATATATATATATATATAATAGATATTATTTAATTACATATATATATACATATATATACATATACATATATATATATACATATATATATACATATATATATACATATATATATAAATAGATATTATTTAATTATTTATATATATATATATATATATATATATATATATATATATATATATATATATATATATATATACTTGCTAAACCGAGTCTCCTCAGAGTCTGAATGGTTAATAGTGAATCAGGCCAAATGACGGTTTTTGAGTCCTGTCGGGGGAGGTATATTTTCTAAAAGCGTTCTCAAATATTCAGGCCAGTAAATATATTTAATTTCTGTTTTATTAATAAAGACGATTTACTCAAATGTGTTGTATGCATAAAAATAACTTACAGGCAGAAAATATATTATAATATTTGTCGGATTTAATGCATTTTATATAATATGTAGTCCTCGTTTACGTTGTGTTCCGTTTCGGGGTGTAAATGCATTCTCCAGAATAGGGCATCGAAGGTGTGTTTATAAGTAGTAATTTGAACTTCGTCCTCAGTGACTGAATGATTAACAGTACATCGAGCAATATGGCGGCTTACGCATGGTCTATAGGTTCGATTCTTTTCTACGAGATTACAAGAATATTCAGGCTGGTAAATGTAATTAATGCAGTTTACTCAAAAAATTTTTTTTTTTTAAAATAATAATGAACGCTATATTGTTATTTTCAAAAATAAACAAAAGCATGACATTGAGTGTAATAGAAAGGGGGGGTTCCATTGGGTTTTTTATAAAATATTAAAGCGTTAAGGGATCATTTGATAAAAATCGCCTGGGGATACCGTAAGGTTAAAACCAAGGTAATGATTCAATTGACCTCCTGAAATTTAAAGTTAAAAGCTCTACATGTTATTTTTAGTCTTATTTTATTTTTTTCACAAGTGTAATCAGCACTTTTTAATACTACTGTTTCTTGGTGTTATTCAACTCTGACCATTAACCTTTTTTGTATTTTATATATATATATATATATGTGTGTATGTGTGTGTGTATAACAATTCACATCGTATATATAATATTCACACATATATGTAAAATAACTATTCACAGGATACATATATATATATATATATATATATATATATATATATATGTATGTATAAAGAAATATAGTCTTAAGGTGTGCTATATTTATGGAATAAAGTGCTCAATATCAGAGATAGAGCGTGTGTAAATATAAAAGTGAACATAGAAGTCAGCACTTAGAGGCGACAGTCTGTTTCATGCTATATGCAATCGTCAGGCCACCTGACGATTGCATATAGCATGAAACAGACTGTCGCCTCTAAGTGCTGACTTCTATGTTCACTTTTATATTTATATATATATATATATATATATATATATATATATATATATATATATATATATATATATATATAAACAAATATCGTCCTATTTTCCAACATGAGAAAATTAAATGTTCCATGAAGGGAGACTCAAGATAAAAAAAACAGAATTCCCAAAACAGAAATTATAATCTAAAATTGCAATTAAAGAAATAATAGCACGTACCCTGAATCCACCCTAAAAATCTTGAATGTGGAATTAATGAATACTAAATCCGTAATATTACTAAATGCTAAGTACGTAAAATACACTAGTGTATGGATTACCTATAACAAATTTAGTATAGAAGAAAATGAAATTGGACATATATTAAATATGAGTTGAGCCCCAAGTGCACTGTGGTCCTCACTATCTTATAAATCTTTTCTTTTTTTTCTATCTACATTTATATACGTTACAATATAAACTGAGTACATCTGACTATTAAAGGATGAAATTTTTCGCAGATTTTAACGTCATTTTAGGGTTTTCTTCTCATCCAAATCCGTGGATTCGTTTTGCTCATGCTTCGTCTTGAAAAAAAAAACTATAAAAATTAATTATTTTTTATATATAATGTTGAATGTGTTAAAATTATTCAACTTTTTAACGAGAAAATCTTAAGCTGATGTTAAACGTTTCCGCAAACATTGTTGATTTATTTAAGATGGAATTAATTATTAGGTTGTCCCAAAAGTTCGTAAACACTTGCAAAAAATTGAAATTTTACTCGCCAAGTAATAACAAAAACAACAAAAATTATTCCTCAAAATAAAGACCATCATTTTCCAAGACTTTCTGCCATCGATCTGCAAGCTTTCGGATCTGGTGAAAGTACCATTGAGCCGGCTTCGAATCAAAGAATTCTTGACACGCTTCCTCATCAAAATGAGTCGAATCGCCGGCCCTTCAGAAAGTGTTGCATTGAGCGGAAAAGGCCGTAATCTGATGGAGCAGAGTCAGGACTGTAGGCTGGATATGGCAGAACCTCAACGCCGTCCAGCTCTTCAAAATTGTCTTTGGTCTTGCTGGCGGTGTGTGGCTTGGCATTGTCCTGCTGCATCAAAGCGCGCTTTCGGTTGATCAGAGCCCGGATCATTTTGCTTCAACTTTTCGTAGATCCAGTTGCTGACAGTAAAGTTCGGCACTGATGGCACGACCATTCGGAACCAACTCAAAATGCACGATTCCTTCAAAGTTCTACCAAACGCTCAACATGACTTTCTTGCTGAATCGATCTTGTTTTGGAACCGACGGTGTCTCTTGCCCTTTCTGAACCCATCGCTTGTCTCAACTGTGCTTGATTGTGTTGCATAAAAATTCAATTTTTTGTAAGTGTTTACGAACTTTTGGGACAACCTAATAATTATGACTCTCATTTGTATTTAGATACGTACTATTCATTTTGAACTTTTCTAGTTGAATGATGCACCTTGGTTGCATATTATCCATTATTATATATAATTAGGTTAAAATAACCTTTATATTTTTTATGAAGACAACCTTATGAAAATTGATATGAATTGGAGTAGGGGCACCATATCATAGATTTGTCGGGGTGTATCATTGAATCGTGGGGGCGTATTCTGTTCGGTTCCCGTATCATAGATTCGGGAGGCGTGCTGTAGATCCGTGGGTCCCTATATCATAGATTCAATGGGGTCTTACGAGACCCTTGCACTGCCCTCTATACAGGCATTCATTTTGACTAAGGATAATTATTGTCATTATATTTGTGTATGTGTGTTCATGATCTGACCAAAAATACCTAGTCAATCTGCCATGATGCAACTTGTCACACAATTAGTAGGGACCTTCCTTCCTATGTAAAGACGCATTTCTGCAGAGTTACTCAGTCATCGGTAAGACCCCACTGGATGAATGTGTGCTAGTGTGATCGTCGCAGGTCACGTTCAAGGCTTTTTATTTTCGTTTTTTAGCAAAAGATATCCCTGCCGGAACAATCTCCGACTTTTCCAAAAGATAAAAAAGATCAAACGCCATTGAGAAGATTACGTATACCAGGATGAGACAATCCAGTAAGAGCTGGTCGAAGTAAGTATTTTAGATTTATGCCGGTACTATCGTCATTTAAATGTCCCTTGATCATCTACCCTATCTTCCACAGACACTATTTAATTCATACTCACTCAATTCCCGAAGATCCCTCATGGAGTATGAAGCCATAGCCCTCAGCACCATAAGTATTGAAGCTGTGTTTTCCACAGCAAATTGTAAGTTTTACGGGATGGAGTTGCTAGCCCAATGCCTAATTGGTTTAGCCACCACGGTTAAAAAGTCTACCCTACTATTTAACACATAGCTACTGGGTGAACAGATTAAACTATACCTTTTCCAAGGTTATTTGCACGTAATAGAATATAATGAACTCAGCTGGAATTCGAACTCGGCTCTTCGATTTCTCATTCCAAGCAGTTATCTATTCCACAACCCACACATTCATTAAATCTATAGAATGAAACAATCAAAACAGAGCTAGTATTTCTATATGTATTTGTTATTGGAGGCCATAATCTTAACAACATAAGATATGCAGATGACACATTGTTGTTAGCTGACATCGAAAGGAAACGATAAGAACTCCTACAGAATGTAGCGATGGAAAACTTGAAGAATAGAATAAATATCAATTGTAAGAAGACAGAATGCATGGCTGTTAACAAAGATGCAAATTACAAAATTGCAGATACCAAAATCAAGCAAGTACAATAATCTAAATATTTAGTAAATTCTTTATCAAAGAGCAGAACGAAAGACGCTTCCAAAAAATAAGGAATTCAATAAGAAATAACAAGATGATTTTCGTTAGAAAAAAAGAATAGAATACTGAACTGTTACGTAATATCAGTCTTCCTATATGGAAGTGAATGTCGAACACAAATGAATAAAAGACATGAAGTAATAGAAATGTGTTTCTTCACAAGAATGCTGAGAATACCATGGACCTAATATTTGAGCAACGACGAAGTTTTTGAGAAAATGGAAACAAAATGGATACTCATTCTGAGCATCAGAATATGAGCGTTGAAATATCTAGGGAATATAATGAGCAAAGAGGGTCTGGAAAATTTGAAACTCAATGGACAGATTGGAGTCAAGAGGGGGCAGTAGAAAACGCATAACATGCATAGCGATTTGTAGTAAATGAATGACAGAAGAGATTTTAGGATAGATAACAAAAATAGAAAGTTTATTAATGGCTACAAAGAATTGTAAAATTGTAGCGAGGTATGATCGCCAATGTCCTGAATAAGACAGCACATACAAGAAAAAGAATCAAACTGTTTGCTGTGTATTTATTCAGAATAGACACGGGGTTGAAGCTGCAGTCACTGAATACCCACTGAAAAACAACTTTATAAACGTTAACGTGACACAATCTCGCCGCTGGTTTGTGGGAACAACTCTTCTATAACCCAGTGCGTTTATTTTAAAAGAAAAAGAATTAAAAACAAAAACGTTTGCCCGAGGCGACATGTTATAAAAGGTGCCACTTAACCCATTAAAAGAATTTTCTCTGTCAGTTGATTAAAAATGCATCGGGTCGATATTTAGTAACAAAGGCATCTGCACTCTTCTACCCATTTATAAATCTAACTTCATGTGATGAGAGATTTTTTTATTAGCAAGGATATTGGCAATTATCCGGGAGCTAGTAATGGCTCCATGAATTATAGAATATCGTCATAACAGTCGAATTTGTGCTAATGGAAATTACCAGCTGCATGATAATGACAAGAACTGGCTTATTTGTGCACAGATAGATAGATAGATAGATAGATAGATAGATAGATAGATAGATAGATAGATAGATAGATAGATATTGTGCAGAGTTAGAGAGATAGATTAATGCCCCGAAAATGTAAAAATATATGCATATCGGATTATTTATCCTACTTTTTTAGCGTTATACTACTTTTCATTATCTATCTTGCATCTCTCACTCTTTCAATCTATATATCTATAGATATAAGTATATATTTCTACACAAACACACACACATACATATACATATGTATGTGTGCGTGTGTGTCGACTGGATCGCGAATAATTCGAATGTCATGCATAACGAGTTCGTTACATGATGATCGAGTCGAATTCACTTAAATTGTATTTAATCGCGCAAAGGCAGAGCCCGCCAGCGCGTAGCACGCGAATCTGTGGTCCGACGGTCTGCTCCTGGCCAACCACACCACGTCGACCGATCACCGCGAGTACATCACCGACTATATATACAGGCTATGGATGGTTAAATTGTCGTCTAAATTACGCGAAATATTGACATGTCATTTTAACAGGTATATTCACCGAAACATACAAAAATATTTTGAAATATTAAAGAGTAAATTTATGCAATAAAATCGTTACTGGTTTCAATCACTGACTCCAGACGACTTCGGAATCTCATGCGACTCTTCTATTTGTGACGGTCTACCTGTTTAAGTTAGTGAATATTGACATAATCCTTGCTTTCAGTTCGTCTTTGGCGTTACAACTTTTGTTGGTCACTCATTCAACTGCGCCTCACACATACTAATGTCTGGAGAATTAGATGGCCAGATGAAAGGGTGATGTGGTTACACAAATTTTCTGATAGCCATGACTGGGTTCTCCTGCTGGTGTGGCATGCTGCAGTGTCCTATTACCAGACATTACCAGCCTCTTGCCTCAGAGCAGAAATACCTTCTCAAGGCACTTTATCTAGGCCTCCGAGTTGAGTCTGAGAACCTGTTGGAAGATGAATAGAAACATAACGTCGCCATCAGTAGTGATCATCTGAAACACCTTCGTAATCATCATTAGACTCATCCAACTATTTCTCAATCCTCTGCACTCTCCTCAGATTGACACTCAAACACTCAGAAATGTTCGCATTAGAGTTTTTGGTGTGAATGCCAAGCAGTACAGCATGCGGTTTCCAAATTTCTAGCAAAGTGTCTTGCGTCATGGTGCTCTTTTTCTCACAGACGGCACCCAACTGACCCTACTATACTGTGTAGTCGACAAAATCGAAAGTAAACAACGCGCATGCTCGAAAATAAAAGTATAAAATGGTGATAATTTCCTCATCGTACCCTGTATATATTTGTGTCATTCATCAGCAATATCTCTCTAATTCATACATAATTTAAAACGAAGTTGCTTTTGTGAATTTTTATTTTGCTTTTCTTATGCGAACGAGTTCAAATTTCAGTCGGGCTCATTACAATCACCTACGAGCAAATGTGCCTGGGGAAGATATGAATCTTTCTCTACTCCCTCAAACTAGGGGTTGAATACCAGGACAGATTGGTTCTCATAACCTTGTTTGGCTACCAGCCTATCGTAGCAATAAATGTCAACCTATTGAGAGAAAATCTTCTGACTAGGCAGCAATGAATCGAAAGAGACATGGTCACCAAAGCGTGTATCACGTATGCCATTTCACTGACTGTATGAAGAAACTGCTAAAATACGTGTTCATTCTGAACGCTTTCGGATAATCGATTAACCATTTTTACAGATTTGGGTTTTGCTATTTCAAAATGCTTTGAGACTCCTGATGCTTAGAGATGTCTTTAATTCTAAAATACGGCTAGCATATTATGGCCGTGTTCGTAGTTGATGCTTTTAAGTATTTTTGCTTTTATGATTAGGACTTTTATTAGTTTTAGACGTTTTCTACACGTACACTGTATATTGTGTTTTGTATTTTCGATAAATATTTTACGTACCAATGTTGGTATGTTTTCTTGTTGATATAAGGGGATTCTTAGAAACCTACTACCAAATATATCTCAGATCAGCTGTTTGATAGGCCTGTAGTTGTATGTCCTGCGTAATTATTATCGATTTTGTCTTCTATCTGGAACATAGTTCACTTCTTGGTACTGGAATTCATAAATAAAGTTTTGAAATCAACAATGTGTCTCCGTATCAACAACGTACACACATTTATCATAGCACAACCAAAATAATTGAAAATGAGTAATAAATTTGCTATATCAGCAATCATTTGAGCAATTTCTTCATTTCTCTAAATGAATTCGGCTGTCTAGCCAGATTCATTTAGAGTCTTTTTTTTTTCTTCTTTCCATCACTTTTGTCGATAGGTATTCCTCACTGTGATATTACATCTGCTAGGTACGATGAAATGTTATAAGGACCAGGGCACAAATTTACTACAGATGAAATTTTTTTAATGCACTCTTTAGACATTTACTTCGTAATGAATTATTTCCTCCTCTGATCAGAGTAGAATTTTTTATGTCAAAGTTTTGGTCAGTCTGATTACGGTGAAATACCAATACATTTGATGTATTGTTTTCTAAAAGGTCTCTTTTGTGTTCATATAACCTTTAATTTAGATTTCTTACCGTTTCTCATACATATATTTTGCGACAATTATTACATGCAATGGAGTAATCTCCTCCTTCAAGCTTTACCTTACTGTTTTCTTTTTTTAATACTGACTAACTCCTTTTCTGTTTGGGATGGAGTTGGAACGCCCCTACCAACTTAATAAATTTAGTCCGATGAAGTCCTGAAGGACGAAACCCGTGACAAGAAAACTTTTTCCACTTTATCATTCAATTTTCCCAATATATATATATATATATATATATATATATATATATATATATATATGTGTGTGTGTGTATGTGTGTGTGCGTGTGTGTGTATCCATGTAAAATGAGAACGAATAGAGTTCAATTTCGACGTCTGTAACATTAAATAAAAGAGAGCTCAATACAAAAGTGGATCAATATTCTTTATTTTAGGATATTACATCAAAATATGTAAAAACGCGACACAAATGCAATCATCATTCGATGCGTATTAATATATCTCATAATATTCGAAGACTACAGTTATCAGGGAAGCAAGTAAACGGAAGGGAGTTTCACAGGCGGGAAGTGTGAGAAATGAAACTGTTGGAGTAGAAGTGGCGGTTTCATTTAGCTATTTCAATAGTAAATGGGTGGAACGGAGATGCCAATCTAGAAAAACACGTTTAAATTCATGTAGTCGGGTACCAGACAAAAAAGCTCGTCAGAACAGTTTCGATGAATATATTTGTAGAAAAGACAGAGAGAATGCACGCTCCATCAATGTGAAAGTGACTGAAGTCGAGATGCCAGGTCAGGATCGATTACATTGCAGATCCTTCTTTGGATTTTGTCAAGAACCTCGAGTTAAATAGTACGGGCAACAGATAAGGTAGCAGTATTCAATACATGGGCGAACTTTCAAGCTAAAAAAGACAAGTTCTCGGGACTTTATTTTCGATCATGTGCTGTGTACTCAGTGTCGTTGATTGAAGGTCTTAATATAGCTGAGATAACAGCAACAAAAAAGAATGATAAAATAAATTTCTGTAAATAAAATTAATTCTCTTCTCTGTAACTTTAAGCTACACCGGTAAATACTCATGTCTATTTCTTTTAAGTACACAATTGTACTTAAAAAAAAGTCTTAAAGAAAGATAATTTCCAAAAGGATGCTTCTTCATGTCATGGGTCCTTACATATAACTGCAGAATGAACTCTTCCTAACACTATTTATACTACGCCTGACAAGAGAGAGGGACGAATCAAGCCGAGCTTCTCGGCTTGACGGTCGAACCCTCTGCCTCTGAGCAGAGAGGAACCCGGACGAGGCTCCGCCGAAGGGCAGTGCCTCGTTCGGGGAGGTTGACCAAACCGATCCCGTTTATACGGGTTCTACGAATAACTGGTGAGAAGAATATTTATTGAAATTTAAAAACAAGATACACCCTCTTTTTACGAGAAAAAAAGAATATAGATAGATAGATTTGAACGAAATTACACACAAACACACACATACATCAATATATATATGTGTGTGTGTTTATGTGTGTGTGTGTGTGTGTGTGTGTGTGTGTGTGTGTGTGTGTGTGTGTGTGTAAAGAGAGAGAGAGACTGTAACGTAATGCAGAGTTTTGTAATCTGTGTCGATAATTCCAAAGAGGATGTGATCCAGAGAGCTCAATGTAACAACAGAGCAAATATTAATTAAATAATTAAGAAAGAGACAACCTTAAGATTCCATGACAATAATTTATTTTCCCAGATCTAGAGATGTGACCTGATGAACCAGAAAAATATTTTCAGGGGAATTATAATTATGGAACCTTAAGGCTGTCTCTTTCTTAATCATATATATATATATATATATATATATATATATATATATGTGTGTGTGTGTGTGTGTGTGTGTGTGTGCGCGCGCACGCGTTATTGTCTGTGTGTATATATATATATATATATATATATATATATATATATATATATATATAGGGAGAGAGAGAGAAAGAGAAAGAGAGAAAAGCTTTAAAAATCTGGAATGCACCTCTTATATACATAGACGGAGAGACGATGGAGAATTTTACAGATCATTGAAGATATATTCATGAAAAAGTTCAAACATGTATGAACAGATTGACATAGACAGACAGCTGTGCTTAAAAATGTGAATGAGTGTGCTAATTGTGGCATGGAGATTTTTTTTTTCAATTGAGTCTTTCCAATTACGAACGGCTCACCATTATTATCTGGCAAGACGAATAATCTGACCTAAACCTATTTAAACGCATCTGATATTTTTCTTCTACTGAAAAATGATATAAATTTAATTAAAACAAATAAACAATTACTGCGATGAAACTTTTTTCGTTTTTTTTTTTTGTTTTTTTTTTTAAATTACGTGTGAGTAAACGTGTATCCTTGTTTCTCATGAAGTTTTCTCCAGTTACGTCAGTTTTAGTACTAAACAACACCAATGTACTTGCAAAAAATAAGTAAGCACGCCGTCGGTTGATCAGCAAATGTTTGGACTTGAGGCGTAAACACTTAAATTGCTGCTTTTGTCTTTGTATTTTCAGTACGAGCATTTGAAAAAGACGTTAGATTACTGAATGGCACATTGGACTGTGTATATATCTTCAGTGACACCAACGCTTACGCTTTATATATATATATATATATATATATATATATATATATATATGTGTGTGTGTGTGTGTGTGTGTGTGTGTGTGTGTGTGTGTTTCGTTGAATATGAGAACCAAGAAAAATTTTGTTCATTTTTATTTATTTTATCCAGTAATCTTACCATTTTGCCTTTGGTGGGCGTAAGCGAGTGTAAAAATTGTTCGTATTGTTCATTGTCCCAAGCGCTTTCGGCCACTTCTTCAGTAATTTTCAAAGGGGGATTGTTTTCAGGTGTTTTTAATTACTCCTCATGTTTGACTGTTTAAGATGTGTTTTTATTTGGGTTTTTTTGTTTTGTTTTTTTTGGTGTGTGTGTGTGTGTGTGTGTGTGTGTGTGTGTGTGTGTGTGTGTGTGTGTGTGCTGTTTGCGGTAGAAGTGTTTACAAGATCCGAAAATTCTGGCCGAAAACACAAAAATTATATATAAATCAATTTACTCTGTGAGAGATCCCCTGTATATTAACATCTGTATATAAACATCTGTATATAAAACATCTCGCTCTTACTATAAATCTTACCTTACTCAACAGTGGCAATTGGGTGTTGAAGGGTATTTTAAGAAATAGAAAAAGTCTCACTTGAATTTTAGGCGCGCTCAACACGCCAGGCTCGGAATAAACGCTTCTACGTTTATTTCAAGCCCAGCTATTTACTAAGAAAAACGTTTGAAGTAAAAGAAACGACGAATTAAAAATAAATCCATTAACTCTTTAGAAATTGCTTTGTTTATGCTTCGGATAGGAAACCAAGTAGATATGAACATTCAAGAAAATCTGCGTGAGTGTGCATTCTTTAAAAGGGAAAACAGAATCATACGGATCAATGGCGCTGCATGTGGCTAGTGATCGTTCAGGTTCAAACACTGCTGAAGAGCACATTGTATTTCTTATATTTTCCGAGTTGGGGAGAGAGAGAGAGAGAGAGAATATTCGAAATACTTTTACAAACTTTGGGGGCGGATTTCTCTCAGTAAATAAAGAAAAAATACCATATAGACATATGTCCGCAAATTCTTCGTTTTTGAGTTACAATCCAAGATACAATCCAAAAATACTTATGCCCATATTTTGTGATGCACCACGGATCCTGTCTCAGCAACGCGACGATAAACAGCATCAAAGGTTGGATAACTCAGATGTCTTCGATCAGGAAACGCAATCGGATACAGCCGTGCAGCCTTGCGTCTATTACCATTCGCTCGGCCGTAAAATAAAAATCATATCTTCCTGTTCACGAATTCCTGCCATTGTTTAACGGAACACTTCTCAGTTATCTCACTGCTACACACGTTAAACGTTGAAGAGAGACTAGCCACAAATGTACACGAATGACAAATGTAACCTAGTCTACATGGTAACACAGCGCCATCTACTGTAAACTATCTTAAACTTAATAACTAATAAACCAAGGATTTGACGACATATCTGTCTATATTTCTGAGATGAGGTATTATGTACACTATTTACATTGTTCGGACTATTGTCCTCATCTTTGTTATCATATTTATTACAACGTTTCGGCCTTTCAGTATCTGTCTATATTTCTGAGATGAGGTAATATGTACACTATTTACATTGTTCGGACTATCACCCTAATCTGTGTTGCCATATTTATCACAACGTTTCGGCCGTTGTACGATGCAGCCTTCTTCAGGTAGTTGGAATGTCAAACTGAACCCTTTATTTCTTTTCCAATTTTCCTCCATATTTTCGGTGCATCGGGCCCTTGTAGGTGAATTTAAGCGTATTTATTTTTAGATAAATACACAGTGACTGAGAGAACACGATTCGATATATATATATATATATATATATATATATATATATATATATATATATATATATATATATAGGGAAAAATTCTTCTAGTTAACCTGTAGAAAAAGACAATACGTATAACGTAAAAGACATTTGGAAAACTGTTTTATCCCCCGACACGTTTCGTCCAATGTGGAGTTTTTTTAAGGCAAAAACGAAACAAATTTATTAAAAACATAGTAACTATTTACAACAAAACAAAATGTCCCTAGCAACTAGAGGAATTTAGAAAACGCTATTGTATTCATATCTATATTTCCACACGTGATATTACTTGACGTAATTTTCCGTTGACAATATGAATACAATAGCGTTTTCTAAATTCTTCTAGCTGCTAGGGACATGTTGTCTTGTTGTTAATAGTTACTTTGTTTTTAATACATTCATTTTGCTTTTGCCTTGAAAAAGTTCACGTTGGATGAAACGTGTCGGCTAATAATACAGTTTTTCTATTGTCTTTTATCTTTATTCGCATACACACACACACACACATATATATGTGTGTGTGTATGTCGGGTGTGTGGGTGTGTGTCTATAGTCTGAATAGACGATCGTGAGCTCGAGTTAATATTACAAATATGAACGGGAATTAAGATAAATGTTTATTCTTGGATTTATTGAAGAAAATGCGACAGAACTAAAGTGAATATTATTATTATTGTATTTTGTTTACTACATTAAATGCCTAAAAATACAGACATCAGCAATACGGACCATCCAGAAATCTGAACATTTCAAAAGTTTAAAAACGTTTTAAATACAGTCGGCTCATTCTGGAGTGCACATATGCTTCACCAAACCGTCGTCATTTGGCAGCAAGGAATGCATCTACATCAAGTCTAAATCTTACATCTTCTCTTTCTACCGACTATATATAGCATACCTATTTACAAAGCCATAGCAATAGCCGGGAGATAAATTTTGAAGTGTGAAAAGAAAGACAGTCTATAGAAAGAATTATTAAATTTCTGGAACAAAGCCATAACTATAATCTTGAACAAGTGCAGATGGTAAAGAATACAGTTTTCACAAAGAAATTGTAAAGGTCAAAATCTAGATAAGATATGCGAGTATTTTAAGAAATCAGATATATGAAAATCTGAATGTATTCTATCTAAATGCTGTTAGGCTTGTGTTCATTTGCGCCAAATTTTTATCGTTTTGAAATTTGTTTTTTTTATAAATTGGCATTCTTTAAAAATATAATTTCAAAATTTACAAACTTTTATTTTGGTTTTAATTTTTGCTTCTTCTTCTTTTTCTTCCTCTGTTTATTTTCTGCAAGTGTTTATTTTATGATTCTCCGAAATATAAAACAGGTTCTGTTTATTGTGAATTAAGAAATTATCACCTAAATACACGTTTCCTTTACGTATTTCCATCTAAATGTAAAGTTTATTAAAATTCCGGAAAATCCGAACATTACTGAATATTGCGGATTTGGGGATTTCTATTATATTGCAGATATAAATAATTTATTTTTTATTTTTAAAAAATTTGTATTAAATAAATAACTCGATTAACCGTTAACCAAATTAACTACAATATTCTTTCCATCTCTCTCTCTTTCTCATATATATATATATATATATATATATATACATATATAATATGCACTCACGCACACACACACACACACACACACACACATATATATATATATATATATATATATATATATATATATATCATCTCCAAAAACAACATTAAAATCTAAAAAGTATTTTCTGGATTTAAATATACTACGATGCCGTTGAAAACGAATCAATGAATCAACCTATTCGTTTCTTTCAACCTATTCGTTTCGTGTCCTTACGTCTGCTGTCTGTGTCTTATACTTCAGTTTAGAACTCAAGCCCATTTTTCCAGGACACAAACAATTTCACTGCTTATTCAACTGCCTTCTATAATACCTAACCTTTTATACCCAAAAGATTATGATATATATATATATATATATATATATATATATATATATATATATATATATATATATACATATATATATATATGTGTGTGTGTGTGTGCGCGTATATATGTGTGTGTGAGTGTGTATGTGTAGGGTGTCGTAAAAGTTCACCCCTATTTGTATTTTTTTTTTGAAGATCAAAGTTGTGTGGAAAGAATAAATCCAGAAGAGAGTTGCATATTGCGAGAAAAATATCTGTTAGCATAGAACTTGTGGCTACGTCTACCCAATTCAACTGTAAATTGGATTAGACTTTGCCACCAATCTAGTTCTGCGCTTAAATTCTTAAAGTCTAGGTACCATAGCGAAGGGTTCATTCGAACAGCTACCATAAAATGATTTATAGAAAAGGCACAGGAAAGCAACTTTACGGCTGTGTGAAAGTGACTGAAGCCGAAACGTCAAACCAGGATCAATAATATCGTATCATTTCCGTTGTAAATATGGCTATTCTAATCTTGTACTCGATTTTTTAAATGGTACTTCGTCATAAAATGTATTTTGAACAGTAACCTCTTAGAACGTAGGTGATCATGGCTCTACATAACTTCCTATTCCTTACGAGGGTTAGAAAGTGATTAAAACCAAGTCACCAGGCTAGGGCCAATAATATTGTTCATTCTGCCTAAGATTTTATCAAAAATCTTTAAATATACATTAGGAGCACCACATCATTTGTTACAGCATATTCTAAATATGGATGAAGAGTAGACTTATAAATATGTAGATATATTCAGGATAGAAAAATTGTCTACTACGAAAAATGAACCAACTTTCTTAACAGAAGACCTCGCAATTCATTCAATATAGTATTTTTTCACTTCATATCAGCCGAGAATGTAATCCTGCGAAGTCACATGGAGGTTAGCATCAGCCATGCTGATGGCAGGTAGGAAGGAGTCTTTCAGTTGATCTGTATGCAATTTAAAAAACATTTCTAATAAATATCCCGGTTCAGTGGATTTGATAAGCCTTACAGTTCTCGCTTTTCAATATTTCTCATTTATTTCAGAAATCGTCAAAGAAGAATAATCAAAATAAATTTTAAAATGTTGAAAAAATTACCTTTCAAATTTAACCTGTTTTTACTTACAGATACTATGCATATTTTCGACATCGCCAGTGGAAGTTTCAATCCTGGCGCTTATAGAAATTTCAATATTCATATTGACCAAAGTGTATATTTCTGTGACTTCAAATAATTAGAGAAAACGAATTGGATTGCTATTAAAAGGTCCTGTCCATAAACTTTTCTTTACAGGAATTTCTTTCATAAAGTATTAAATACATTCTCTGCCTTCAGAAGAAGGTATAACAAAAAGAACTGAAGAATTGAAGTCACTGAGCGTTTTTTATGGGACCATGCGTCTCCATGAGTGTCCTGGGAGAGGAACGATTTTATCGAATCATCATCTCTAGAATGCTTTTTAACCAAGGCTATAGAACCCAATCTGCGCTGCTATTTAACCCATAGCCGAGAAGAAGAGATGGTTCCATACCACCTCTAATGGTCTTGCGTGTAAGTGAATGCAACGAACTCGCGTTTCAATTCGAAATCGGCTCTCCAGTTTCCCATTCATTACACCACACAAACCTCAACGTAAATATAAAACCATTCATAAATCAATTACTACCGATAATTTGTATGGAAAATTTTTATTTTCGTAGAAAATGTTACATAGAACTTTTCTATATCTAGTTAGAGGGCTCAACTTCAAATTGCCACATGCATATTGTTGTGAAACCGTAACATACCTACAACATGGACTCTTCCAGGACTATATAAAGTATGCGATATAACACTTTAGGAGAAGAGAGAGAGAGAGTATTCTAATACCGTAGTATTAGCCGTGTACGACTACCACTATTGGACACTAGCACATAGTAAGCTCCGCTTACACTTACACTATCTTGTAACCTTTTCGTTTAATATATCTTTCTTACTTCTAAACTGTGTTCCGTGTTTTCCTTCGTGGTCCCGACTTTGGGCCCTCTCAGTGGCGACGAAGAATTCGAGAAACGCACTCATGCCGAAACCTCAATACCTTGCCAGTCCCACATCAGTGGCGACGAAGAATTCGAGAAACGCATTCACGTGGAAAACCTCAATACCTTGACAGTCCCACATCAGTGCCGACAGAATGATTCGAGAATTTCGTTCTCACCATATCAATAGCGACAGATTACTCGAAAAATACACAGAAACTCCACGCGTTCCCACAGCAGTGTTGAACGAGAAATTAAGCTGGTATTACTACATTAGCAATTTAAACGCAACACCCAGCGTCTACATATAAAAAAAATATTCCGATACCAAACAGCAGTGACGAACTAACGATTCGACATCTACGGAATATTAAAGTTTGTCCAAATAACATTACGAGAAAAGATTTCTTACACACCCACACACAGAAAAAAAACAGTTTGTTCATAAAACAAACTGACAACACAAGAGCCGAAGTACTACTTACGACTCAAGTTTTCGAAAAAGAATCTATCTAAAAAATTTTTATGTAACTGAGTTGAATCCTGTGCATAAAATTATTCTCCCCTCAAATTCACTGACGCGAGTTTCTCTTTTTTTGTACCTATATATAAAAATAACAAAAACATAATAAGTGTGGTGAAAATTTATACAATTACGTTAAAAGGAACGGAACCACGGAATCTCATAAAAGCTAAACGCATAATTAGTTTAGTTTAACTAATTGTCTGTCCATATTCGTTTTTGTAAAAAAAAAAAAAAACTATCAAGATTCTTTGTGTATCTCCCCTTGGTACACGGGTTTCAAAGCAACAAAAAAATCGCTGTCATTTTTGTTTGTCTAAATATGGAAGATTTTCAAAAAGTGATCGTCCAAATGCTAAAAGTACATTTGGATCAGCAACAAAAATCAGAAGAAAGACAACAACAACTATTTTTGGAATTACATAAACATCAAATGGAATTCCAAAAAAAAATATGCTTCAGAATGCTGAATTACAACAGAAACAACTTAACGAATTACTCGTAAATGCATTAAAAGGCTCAAACTCTGAAAAAGATACAATATTCTCCCAGAGTACAATCTACAATTCAATGGAAACCTTTGAATACGTACCAGAGAACGACAAAACGTCCGAGGCATTTTACAGGCGCTACGAAGCTATTTTCAACGTTGACTGTGAACAATGGTCCAGTAAAAAGAGGTACGTCTACTATTGAGAAAACTGGGAACTACAGAACATAGTAGGTTCGTAGACTTCATACTACCCAAGAAAACCACTAACTTGGATTTTTCAGAGACTATTAAGCTCCTATCGGAATTATTCGGGCCTAACACAACCTTGTTCCACAAGCGTTGGAAATGCTTGAACACAGTCAAAGACAACCAGCAAGATTTTCTAACGTTTGCAGCATCGGTAAACAAGCTCTGTAATGATTTTAAACTAGCCGAAATGACTGCCGATGATTTCAAGTGCTTAATTTTCGCACAAGGTCTAGTATCAGCAGAAGACGCCGAAGTCAGACGACGGGTACTGACCAAGCTTGAGAACAAACATGGATTGACTCTCCAAAAACTGGCAGAGGACTGTCAAAGCGTAATATCTGTAAAGTGTGATTCAAACACTATCGAGGAATCAGGTGTGGCTCAGATTAATAAAATCAGAAGCAAGTCTACCTCCTATTCCCCTCAAAAAGACAAAAGGCAAATCTCATGTCCTAAATTCCGCAGTAACCAAAACCCAAATAGGTTAAAGAAACCGCCCGGACCATGTTACCATTGTGGTAAATGGCATTGGATGAAATTCTGTCCAGTTAAGAATAAAAAATATTACAAAAATTGCAATAAAAGTGGGCATACTTTAACTCCGTGCTGGTACGCCAACAGAACGAGAAAACCCCAAAATAAAATTAGGCAAGCTCAATCTGACAATATTGTCGATAGGAATTTAGGGAAATATGTAATTCCATTAAATTCCAGCTTGACTCCGGTTCCGATCTTTCAAACATTAACTGGCGTACTTGGCGAAAATTAAACAAGCCGACCTTATTAAAGACGGATAAAACAGCAAAATCCGTAACTGGCGAAAAGATTAACATTTTAGGCGAGGTAATACTTACAGTAACACTAAATGGAGTTACCCAAAAGCTCAAAGCCTACGTATTGAAAACTTCAGGTAACTTATTTGGAACAGATTCGATATAAACATTCAATCTTTGTGATTTCCCAATGAGTACTTTTTGTCGCAAGATACAAAGTACAACGTCCAATTTGGCAAATCTCAAAAAGGAACTCAAACAACAATTTCCCCAGGTTTTTTCTGGCGGCCTTGGGAAATGTACTAAAATGAAAGCTAAGTTCAAGGTGAAGTACGTTGCACAACCGGTATTCAAAAAGAAACGGAATGTCCCTTTCGCTGCTCTAGAGCAAATCAACAAAGAGTTAGACTCATTCCAAAAATACAGAAATCTTTGAAGACTCCATCATTGCTACTCTAAGGACAAATTGTGAAATCAAAAACATGATCGCGAGTACCGTAAGAGAGCCCCCAGTTATTTTGGCCGACATAAAAAGGGAGTCTCGAGAGGATGAATTCATTCATTCCATAAAAATCAAAATTCGCAATAAGGACCCCAATGTGCCTGAAGTTTTCTCCCTCTGCGATGATGTCCTACTATACAATGACCGCGTAGTGATTCCAAACAGCCTACAAAGAAAAATCCTCAGGGATTTTCACATGGGACATCCGGGGAAGAACCGTACGAAAAGCCTCATGCGCTGCTATGTTTATTGGCCAAACATGGACAAGGACATAGCAGACATGATAGAATCATGCAAAGGATGCGCGCTCGGAGCAAAAGCTCCAACTACGACGTGCAAACCATGACCAAACACACCATCCATGGCAAAGAATTCATGTCGATTTTGCAGGGCCTATAGACAACATGTACTACCTCATTGTTGTAGATAGACACTCAAAATGGCCTGAGGTCCTACAATGCAAAAGACCAACCACAAACTGCACGATCGGATTTCTACACGAGCTATTCGCGCGTTTTGGCGTGGTAGATTGTGCAGTTACAGATAATGGCACTCAATTCACATCAAGTGAATTTAGAGACTTCTGCAAGTCATATCAGGTGGACCACATTACAACGCCTCAGTACCACCCTGAGTCGAATGGCCAGGCCGAAAGGTTCGTGGACACTCTAAAAAGAGCTTTAAAAAAGGCAATAGGCACACCGACAGATAGAGCATTGCAACAGCTTCTGCAGGTGTATAGGTTTACCCCTAATCCGAACACGCCTATGGGAGCTCACCTGCAGAAACAATGTTCGCAAGGAAATCCAAGTCTGTCTTCGAAAAAGTTATTCCACGGCAAGCAAAGTTAAAAAAAAAACGTATCGCCTCATAAGAAATATTTCAATCCTGGCGATAAAGTCTTTTTCAAGGCTTAAAAAACAACATAACATTCTGGGAAGTAGGCACCATAAAACAAAGAATTGGTGAACTGGTCTGTATTGTCCAAGGACCAAAAAACACTCACAAACGCCATTGGAACCAGCTCAGAAAATGCCGTTTGAAGGAATCGGAGGAATCACTACAAAATAGCTGTGAAGAGCCGATCGACGTAATTTTCGATCACTTCGATCTCGACACCCCCCAAGTCTCTCCTGAAGTGCGACACCCAGGAAGGAAAAGGAAATTTACTCAACAGCTCGACGTAAATCCCAAGAAAAAAATATTAACAGTTTTATGTTTTTTTTTCTACTTTTTAAAAAGAGAAAAAAAAAAGAAAACTCTTGGAAGGGGGGTTATGTACTACCATAACATACCTACAACATGGACTCTTCCAAGACTATATAATGTATGCGATATAACACTCTAGGAGAAGAGAAGGAGAGAGAGAGAGTATTCTAATACCGTAGTATTAGCCGCGTACGACTACCACTATTGGACACTAGCACATAGTAAGCTTTTTGTTTAATATATCTTTCTTACCTCTAAACCGTTTCCGTGTTTTCCTTCGTGGTCCCGACTTTGGGCCCACATCACATATGATTACTGAATACTGTTTCAGCATCTTTTCAAACAAACATTTTACGTTCTATATCGTAGACAGAAGGAAATTGCATTTCGAAACTTCTCCAATCCTTTCTATCCAATATGTCGCCAATTTTTGACGAGAAGATTGACTTTTAAACAGAATTTTTAACGTTATTTATTTTTCTCCAATGTGTTACAGCATAGATAGATAGATAGATTGATAGATAGATAGATAGATAGATGGGGAATATCCAGCACACAAGCACCTAAACACATATTATGCATTGTATTATATATGTATTAGGTTGGTGCAAAAATAATGTCGTTTTCTAACATGTTACTATGTGAGAAAACGACATTATTTTTGCACCAACCTAATATATATATATATATATATGTTTGTATGTATTCATATTTATATATATACATATATATATATGTATAAATAAATATATATATATATATATATAGAGAGAGAGAGAGAGAGAGATGCGCATATATATATATATATATATATATATATATATATATATATATAGAGAGAGAGAGAGAGAGAGAGTATTATTATTAAAAAGAAAAAACCCAACACCCAGTAATATCTACTATGGACACAGCCACAATGTGCTGATGGTGTTTCGGAAATAAAAAATCCCTATTACTGTAGATACGTACATAAAACAATTCGTACATTAATTAAAAGTAAAAAAGTAAAATCACCCATGATAGTGGCTAGAAATATAGTCGAAAACGTTCGGATATACAGAACATGCGAACAATTTCTGTAATTCGAAAAATATGGTATACCAAGCTACCATTTTTCGAAAGAAAATATCAATGAAAAAACGTATACGTAGAGATATCCGCTGGGATTTGGAAACAGATTTTTATAATAACCGACATTCCTTCTATAATAAACCAAACTGCTCTATCGAAATATTATTGGAAACTTAAACATGGAGTCTTCACATTACAAATAAAATGTGATATCATATGTCAGTGTCAGACTCCCAACTTCTGGGACAGATGCAATCTATGCATACAAGAGAAAATTATAATGATTAAATAAGAATGCTGACCAATTATTGAATCAAAGGAACGAGATTTACTTCAAGTGTTGACACAAGAACAAATTTAAAATTCCCTAAAAATATTGATTGTGGGGAATATACACTTATTGATTTTGTTTTATATGGATACTAACATGTATGCGTACGTTTATTCACATAGACCCTCCTAATAGGAGTAGGTAGACCCTCCTACCACCCAGTCAACACTCCTTCCCCTTCTCTTGGATATGGGTAGAGGCTCACACCTTGTTTCCTGTCTAGGAAGGGGTTCCCGGAACTCTCTCTCTCTCTCTCTCTCTCTCTCTCTCTCTCTCTCTGGCCTCTGTACTAGTGCTGATGTGTTTCTCCTGTGACGTGTGCAGTCTGTGGCATTGCCTCTTCATTTTGAGGGTACACGGTTGAGAGTTCACTGGTTGCTGTTTCCGACTAGTAGTTAGGAGCCCTAACTCTTGTGTAGCATCTTGAGCAGCCGCTCTGAATAACAGATGTATAATACCGGGGTGTTTGTAGTGCCATGACGCGGATGGAAAGGTGTCCCTGCAGTCACCTCCGGTGGGCAACCCTCAGGCCACATTATGATGCAGATTGTGCCAACTACTCTCTGCTCATGTCGCGGTCGATAACCATCTGCTTCTCTTACTTCAGGCCTTCTCATCTTCCAACAATTACTCCACATGAAGACTCAAAAGAACCAAAAAAGTAAACCTAAACCAGCCCCTCAGAAATCACCTAAACCCCCTCAACATTTCTTTCTACAACATCCGTTGCATTAGAACAAATTTCTGCAGTATGGAATCTTTCCTCACTGCAAACTGCCTGGATATACTGGCTCTGTGTGAGACCATCCTTGTCTCGTATATTCCCTCCTCTGATCTCTCGATCCCCGGCTACCTTCCTCTCCTCAGGAAAGACTCTCTAACCCAAATGCACGGCCTTGTTGTCTACGTCAAGGACCATCTCCCTCTGGCCAGAGAGTTGTCTCTCGAATCGCCAGACCATTCGTATATGTGTCTCCGACTCAATGCCGAAACCTATCTCTTCTTCCTCTATCGCTCTCCATCCTCTCAAGACTGTGGGATACTCGATAGCATATCTGGCAGCATAGACAAGGCCCTCTCTCTCTCCACCCGTTTGCTCACATATTCGTGTTTGGTGACTTTAACGCCCATCATACCAAGAGGCTCGAGAATGCTACTACTGACCGGGCAGGTATTCAAACACTTAATTTCTCAATCCCTCACGCAGATAGTTAACTTCCCTTCGCGTTTTCCCTCAACCTGGAAGGTAAGGCCTCCCTTCTCGATCTGTGTTTTACCTCCATCCCCGAATCTTGTAGCGGCAGGCATCTCTGCCCTCTTGGTAACTCCTATCATGCTGTAGTATCTGTTAACATTTCCTTCAACTCCACCCCCACCCCGCAAAGAACATCCTATCACTAGAACCTCGTTCTACTATCAAAGAACGGATTGGGACTCGTTCCGTGACTTCCTCCGCGATGTCCCCTGGGATGTTGTCTTTACACTCCCTGTCTGAGAATATGCTTCTGAGGTTTCATCCTGAGTTAAAGCTGGACTCGACGCTTTCATCCCCTCAAGGAAATTTAAGGTGAAGTCGCACTCCTCCCCTTGGTTCTCCGCTGCTTGCTCAGCCGCCATTGCCAATAGGAACCACTTCTTTCACCTATTTCGTAGCGACATGTCGGACTGCAATAGACATCTCTTTGCCTCCGCCCGTAACGAGTGTAACCGTGTCCTCAACGAAGCTAAGTCAATATTTGCTGCTCGGATGAAGGAGCGTATTGCATCTCGCAGATTTGGCTCCAAAGATTATTGGCGGCTCTGCAAGAGTGTCTTGAACAATAGAAAACCCTCTATACCTCCTTTGTTCAACCAGTTCCAGGTCCTGACCTCCTCTACCGACAAGGCTGAATGCTGTGCTCGGAAATTCTCATTTAATTCAACGCCGACTACTCCAGTGTACCCATACCAGACTTCCCTCTAAGAACTGAGGCCCTATTGAGCGGGTTACACATAATCCCGTCATTGGTATTGGGCATTATCTCCAATTTAGACCCCCACAAGGCTAGTGGTGGAGATGGCATACCAGCCATTGTCTTGAAGAAATGCGCGCCTGAGCTAACGCCCGCCCTCTCTAAACTATATAATTACTGCCTCAAGGAATACTGTTTTCCTGACTGCTGGAAGTCCTCATCCATTGTTCCTGTCTTTATGAACTCTGGAGACTCCTCTGACCCCTCTAAATACCGTCCTATTAGTCTCCTACCCCTCTTCAAAACCCTAATCAACGCCGAAGTGGTTAACCACCTTACCTCAAACGACCTGCTCTCAGACAAGCAATATGGTTTCCGCTACGCCCGATCTACAGCTGATGTGCTTACGGCCATCACTGAAACCGTCTACCAAGCCCTTCAAAATAACGGTGAGGCTCGTTGCATAGAGTATTGCTGCCATATATGGTCTGGTGACCTGTTTACCTCGGAGTTCTTGACAAGATCCAGAGGCGGATATGTAATATAATTGGCCCTGATCTGGCATCTCGTCTGCAGTTGCTCTCTCACAGACGCGCCGTCGCCTTTCTGTCTTTTTTACAAATACTTTCATGGTAATTGCACCGATGAGCTGCTTTCACTGGTTCCCATACTTCATGAATTCAAGCGCCCTACGAGGCTGGCATCTCGCTCTCACCCTTTCATTGTAGAAACTTTTAAATGTAGCCGTCTCTTCTACTCTAATAGCTTCATACCTCGAACCTCTCGCCTGTGGAACACCCTTCCCTATTACTGTTCCACTGAGAGCTACAATTTCCAATTATTCAAATGTAATGTCAATCGACATCTCCAGTTACTTTATTATCTATCCACTATCCCTCTCCTCATCCTTTCTTCTATCACTCCAATCTGCTCTCGCTCCAAATATTCTGCAACCCCCTGCATCCTAGTGGCTTCACGCTTTGCTCGGGGCGTAATGCTTTAAAAGTATCTATTTTAATTCTGATCACCCCCTCTCTTCTTCAGCCCATTAAGAAAAATGTATTTCTAGGTTAACTTATCGGCTCATATTTAATTATTCCTTCTTTCCTTATTTTTATTTCCTTTCTTCTCTCTCCCCTTCTGTCTCCCTCCTACTCACTCTCTCTCTTTCCCCTTCTCTCACTTTCTCTCTTCCCTATTTTGTTAAATTTTATATTAAATTTTTTTCTTTCTTTTCATTATAATTTTTCTTTTCTTTCTTTCTTTCGTTTTTGTCTAGACAAATTGATTTCATTTCTTTAAAAAACGTATTTTTTAAGCTTACTCAATTTGCGTTATGCTTTACTTACACACACACAAAAACATACACACACACACACACACACACATATATATATATATATATATATATATATATATATATATATATATATATATATATGGGATGATGCAAATTAAGTGCTTGTGCTGCACACATTTTTTGTTTAATTGTTTTTGTTTTTTTAATTTATCGAGACTTCACCCGTTTGTTTGTGCAGAGCCGGGCCGATGTTTTTTTTTGCGGGGGGGGGGCATGAGCTATACGTTTTTTTAAACAATAAATTTTCCAGCTATAAGTTTTTGAAGCGTCCTGGGTATGACGTTAAACTACATCCGCGTCCTGGCTATGAGGATAAACTACGCCGAACAGCAAGGAAGGCCTCAGATGGTGTTTTCAGAAAAATAATGTTGCCAGCTGTACGTCTTTGAAACAATAATGTTGCCAGCTATACGTTTTTATGGAAAAAAATTAATGTTGCCAGCTATACATTTTTTGAAACAGTAATGTTGGCAGCTATACGTTTTTGAAACAATAATGTTGCCAGCTATACGTTTTTTTGCAAACAATAATGTTGCCAGCTATACGTTTTTGAAACAATAATGTTGCCAGCTGTATGTTTTTGAAACAAATAATGTTGCCAGCTATACGGACAAAATAGGCATTTAAAATTCATATAAACTTGATTTGGCATTAAATAACCCACAGTGGTTGATATGCCATAAAACCCAAACAAACAATCAATTCACACAAAATTTTCACACAATGTTGGCAACACTGACCTGCGCAAGCATGGAAATTTTCGTACTGATCTGCGAAATGTAAACAAACTGGCGCCATATTTGTTATCAGCACGGTGATTTGACCGTGCCAAATCATTAGAAAGGTTTAGTAAAATTCCCGGAATTGAGAAAACAAAACGTTTATTAATGTTGCACGTGAATGTTTATGATCAAAAGAACCTAATAAATAAGATAATCAAACAAATAATAACAGATACAAACAAAGGCACAGTTTTAAACAAATTAATAGGGAATGTGCTTTCCCTGCTTTGAAATTACTTGAAGGAGTCGACGATCCATAGAATTTGTTAATTGTAGGATGTCATCTGCTGTAATGCGCGAGATATGTCAAGAATTGCTTCCCACAACTCAGCGTTTCTCCTGAATTGTCGTCCGTTGGCGTACAGTCTTCGCTTCATGATACTCCAAAGGTTTTCGATTGGGTTAAAATCCGGAGAATTTGCTGGCTACATCATTTTTCGAGGTCCATCGAAGTCTAACTATTTTAAATATTCAGTAGTCTTGTGAGCAGCATGTGAGGGAGCATTATTTTGCATAAAAACAATGGCCCTTCTGAAGGCAACTCTTTACCTTTTCATCCACGGTTCAAGATGCTCCTTCATAAACGCTATGTATGCAGCAGCATTCATTTTGATGCAATCTGGTATTCTCCATGGGCCCACTAATGTTTTTCCAATGATACCACCCCAGATCATTATGCCCCTACCGATTTGTTGGCGTCTCAAACGCTGATGGCGATTCTGTCCGTTCATTACCCAGTCTTTGCACCATCTATCTGGCCCATCAAGTGCTGCTCGAGTTTCTTCTGTGAACAAAACTTTAGAGAAGTCAATTTTCATATTGTCCTCGGCCCATTTCAATAAATTTTGAATGTGATTTCTCGTCAACGGAGGCTTCGATACAGGTTTGACTGTTGTTGCTATTTCCCTCAGATACCGACACCTAGTACTTTTAGACAAAGTAGGATCCCCAATGCGACTGAAAAGCTATTGACTGGTAAGTCCAGGGTTATTCGTGGCCTCTCGTTTAAGTCGTGACATGAGACGACGTGAAATAACCCTCGGCTTGCCTTTATCTGCCCTTTTGCTTACTTGTGTAGGGTCGGCGGTGATTTTTTTCACTGTTTGATGACACCTCCCTATCATTTTAGATATTTCTAGAGTAGATTTACCTTTTGAGAGTTCTGAGATGATAGTTTTCTTTTCAGCATCACTTAAACTGCTTTTACGACCCATCTTTTCACTAAATTCTTACACTTTTCTAATAATTTGGCACGCGCAAATCACTGTGCTGATAACAAATATGACGCCAGTTTGTTTACATTGCGCAAATCAGTACAAAAATTTCAGTGATTGCGCAGGTCTGTGTTGCAAATATTGTGTGTAAAGTTTGTGTGAAATGATTGGACAGTTTTTGAAATATTAGAAAAATGTTATCTCGTTAATAATTATATTATATTATATATATTATATTATGTTATTTATACATATATTTTATATATTGTATTATATATATATATATATATATATATATATATATATATATATATATATATATATATATATATCAGTATCGATGGTTGTGGATATATAAATATGTGCATAGGAATTAACACCGCTGAATGATGTTAATTTCACGCTTTAGGCGATTATCACTCAGGGTCTTCTGTTCACTTAAGGTGTCATCCCTGGTACTAATTTCTACACCTGCACAGAGTAATATTTGGCCTGTAATTATATATATATATATATATATATATATATATATATATATATATATATATATATATATATGGGAGGTGTCTGTGAATGTATGTAATCAAAAATATATGAGGTTGGTGCAAAAATAATGTCGGTTTTTGACGTAATTTTTTAACATCAGAAAACGCCATTCTTCTTGCACCAACCTAATATATAGACATATGTGTGTGGCTAGATCTTTGTATTTTGTTATTTCTTGTTTTGGGAAATAGCGTTAAAATTGAACCAACAAAACGAAAATACTTCGGAAATGTTTGCTCTTCGATTTCATGAAATAAAAGTAGACATCAAGTCTTCATATAGCAAATCAGGTAAATCTAATGTTGTGCAGTTTCGTCTGTGCTAGGTTTGACGCAATCCAATCACGAAACGGCTGCGTAGAGCGTTGTATGATCATTAATTAGGAGAATCAAAAGATGGAGGACATTTCAAGCGTTGACTGAATCTGTCAACAGAGTCTTCGTGATGAATGTGATATTCAACTCATGGGTCATTATAGCAGCCACTTTTCATGGGTACCGGATCGAAGGTTTCTGTGAAGAATAAAACAAAGAAGGAGAAGTATCCAGGAGATGAGTTTGTCTAAAGGAGAAAATGAAAACAAAAAATTAGGAAAAAGGATAAAAGAAATGAAAACGAACCAATATTAGGAAAAATATAGGATAAGTAACAGAAAGACTTTAGGAAGAAGAAAATGTAAAAAAAAAACAGAATCAGAAAGAAGGAAAATATAATAAATATAAAAATCTGGTGAATAAGAAATAAAAATGAAAGAGAAGAAAAAGGCAAAATAAAATTCCGAGGAGAAAGAGAGAAATGTATAAGAATCTATTAAGACAAGTAAATAATTGAAAACTAACAAGATTATGAATTGTAGGAGAGAAAGAAAAAAAAGCAGATGTAAGAAAAGAAAAAAGAAAAAGAAAACAAAAATAGAAAGAAAAAATGAAAATTAGTAAAAGGAAGAATGAAAAATAAAAAATGAAAAAGAAAACAAAAGCGAGACAAATAAGAAAGAAAAAAGGATATATATTTAGGAAAAGGAAAAACGGCATGACAAGGAAAGAAAATTAAGTAAAGAAACAAATTGAAGAAGAAAGATAGACAATCAGAAGGAAAGAGAGGAAAAGAAGGAAACTAAAGAGGAGGAAAGGTGGAAGAAAGAAAAGTATGATGAATACCAAGGAGAAGAAAGGAAACCAAATTGGGCAGAAAGGAATGAAAGAGAAATAAAATCTGTAGGAATGAAAAGAAAGTGAAACAAAATAAATAAGGAAATATAAAGACTATTATGAAGAGTAAAAAGAAGAAAAAAGAAGCCAAACTTGCAGGAAAGAAAGGAAGCAATATTAAAGAAAAATTTTTAAAAAACTATAAAAAGAATGTGAATTAAGAAAAAAACTATCTTTTCCGCAAATTTAAAAGTTAAGAGGTTAATGAATATTTATAGTGTCTAACATATAAATGGGAATGGCCTGCCTCGTTTGATAATCTTTTTTCATATCCTGGTTAGTTACTAAAACATGGCCGCTTTAAAAATGAAATCCACTCGGCGCAGCAGATCCTGTTATCTGTTTGATGATTCATGTTTGATACAAGGCTATATTAATCAAGCACACAGCAACTTTAAAGTCAATTGACAATACAATGCAATATATTCCTTGTTCAAATCAATCAACTTACATTTGTTTTCTTGAACTCACTTATTTCCCAGGTATACAAACACAAGAATAGGTTCGAGTGATATGAAAGAGTGATGGAAAAGAAATGAAAGAAAATAAATAAGACAGAAGCTGAAAAAATAAAAGGGAATGAGAGAACGAATACTGACTTGGAGGACAAAGACAGAAAGAATGAGAATATTTTTAAAGTATATATGCAAAGATTTTCTAAAGGAAATCAATGAAGAAAAAACACATACAGAAAAAAGAACAAAGAAATAAGAGAAAGAACAGAGAAAATAAAGAAGGAACAAAGGAAAAAAGAAAAAACACAGAAAAAGATGTAAATAAAAGATAAATCCAGAATACAAAAACGAAAGAAAGAAAGAAAGAAAGAAAGAAAGAAAGAAAGAAAATATATCTATGGAAAAAATGATTATCAAGAAAGAAAAGATAGTGAAAGAAAGAAAGAAAGAAAGAAAGAAAGAAAGAAAGAAAGAAAGGAATACAGCGAAACGCTAAAACGAGAGAAATGAGCAAGTATTAAAAAAGCGAGAGACGGGAGAATAGAAATAAATGGAAAATACAGAAGCGACAGAAAAAAGAAAGAAAGAAAGAAAGAAAGAAAGAAAGAAAGAAAGAAAGAAAGAAAGAAAGAAGGAAAGAAAGAAAGAAAGAAAGAAAGAAAGAAAGAAAGAAAGAAAATATATCTATGGAAAAAATGATTATCAAGAAAGAAAAGATAGTGAAAGAAAGAAAGAAAGAAAGAAACAAAGAAACAAAGAAAGAAACAAAGAATACAGCGAAACCCTAAAACGAGAGAAATGAGCAAATATTAAAAAAGCGAAAGACGGGAGAATAGAAATAAATGGAAAATACAGAAGCAACAGAAAAAAGAAAGAAAGAAAGAAAGAAAGAAAGAAAGAAAGAAAATATATCTATGGAAAAAATGATTATCAAGAAAGAAAAGATAGTGAAAGAAAGAAAGAAAGAAAGAAAGAAAGAAAGAAAGAAAGAAAGAAAAAAAGAAAAAAAGAAAGAAAGAAAGAAATACAGCGAAACCCTAAAACGAGAGAAATGAGCAAATATTTAAAAAGCGAGAGACGGGAGAATAGAAATAAATGGAAAATACACAAGCGACAAAAGAAAGAAAGAAAGAAAGAAAGAAAGAAAGAAAGAAAATATATCTATGGAAAAAATGATTATGAAGAAAGAAAAGATAGTGAAAGAAAGAAAGAAAAAATAAAGAAAAATGTATGGAAAATTAATAATCACCAATAAAGAAAATTGTGAAAGAAAGAAAGAAGGAAAGAATGAAAACGGAAAAATCCATACGAAAATTAATAATCATAAAGAAACGAAAATACTAAAATATCGGCGAAAGAAAGGAAAATATTTATAAGAAAATTAATAATTAACAAGAAAGAAAAATTTATTGAACGAATAAAAAAGGAAAGTTTGAAAATAAATAAATAGATAACGACTGGATGGGAAAGACAATGTCAAATAAATAAAATGAATGAGGATCAATGAGCAAGAAAATAAATTTATGAAAGTAGTAAAAGATTTTAGAAAATAAAGAAAGAAATATCATAGACGCCAAATAAGTGAGAAAAAGAGAAAGGGTAAATGTTGCACATGAAACAAACTAAAAAAGTAATAAAAAAAAAAATAAAAATCCGACGCACTAACAAAAAAAAAAATGATAAGTAAAATAAAACGCCATAAAGCAAAGATAAAAATGTCTAAACACTTCGCCGCACGAGCTTCATTTTTCGTCAATTATTTTTACAAAATTTGTGTTGGTATTGTGATAAAAATCAAGATTTACTGAAGAATTTGTGGTCTTTTGGGTGTTGCATGGGTGTATGGAGAAAGAGAAAGTATAAATTACAAAGTTAAGCTGTGAACACAAAAGTCCTTTAACCTCTCTTTGTTCCATATCTCTTGTAAGTCGTCCATCATTTAATGACATGTACGGTCACCATGATGAAAATAGATAGAAAACTAGCAAATTTACAGCCGTGTTCAGAAGACAGCAAACGTCGAGCCAATATGCAAAAAAAAAAAATGAATGTATTCAACTGTACAAAACAATGCCACTCATAAATAATATATAATGTATGGCTGAAAACAGAAAAAAAAACAGGGTAAGAAACTCTCCATGAAGATTCTCCACCTATATTTTCCAGATGTATATTAAGAAGAGTGAATGTTGAAATAGGAACTTTTGATTCACCAATTATAAATAAATGCGTACATATTAGGTCTGATCAAAAGGTATCGGGAATATTGCTAGGTTAACTAAGCTAATGTACGCTGCTTGATGACGCGTGGCACAGATTTTCATGCGATGTCGCGCATGCATACTAAGTTATAACGTTCTCGCTCACTTCCGTTGTTTATAGCTGTGTTTGGAAGGAAAGTACGTAGAGTGTGGTCGGCTCACCAAAACACAGAATTTCTATCAGAGCCCATGGCTTCTGCAACCGTCCATGGCTTCTGCAACCGTCCATGGCTTCTGCAACATGGAAACATTACCCAGGACCGACAACCATCATATTCTCGACAACCATCATATTCTCGCCTCTTGCGAATTTTTTCTTTTTAAAATCAAGTCCCATCTGAAGTGAGCAAAATTTCAAGACGTCGAAGAAATACAAGGGAATACGACGAGACAGCTTTTTACTATCCCCCAAAAGAGTTCAACGAATGATTTCATTAATGGAAACAATGATCGATAAAGTGTGTAACTTCAGAAGGGGACAAAAGCAAGATTAAATGATTAATTGCTGTGCGTTGCAGTTTTCTTTTTATAGCAGCGATCCCGATACTATTTGATCAGACATCGTATTAGGTTGGTGCAAAAATAATGTCGTTTTCTCACATAGTAACATATGTGAGAAAACGACAATATTTTTGCACCAACCTAATATATATATATATATATATATATATATATATATATATATATATATATATATAAATATATAACTTAACTTAAAAGCCACCCTAACGAGCGACATTTAAACTAGCTCCTGCGGAAGGCTCTTCATTGGACCTTTGGCTTGTTCAGGAGATTGAGAGTCCAGAAGACTTTGCATATTCTCAACATTGGAAACTCTCCTGGTTACCGTTTGACCCGGGTTTTCATTTGCACATGACTTTCTTTAAATCGTTGCAACCTTGGCTCTTTTGATTGCAGTCTGGTCCTCTGTTGGTGGAGATTTCTTTTTGCGATGCTTAATACTGCTGTATGAAAAATAAACTACAGAACACAACATTTATCGCACCATTTCAGCATTGCATTAATATTTAAGCTTACTTTTAAAAGTTCAACGATAATTCTTCTGACGCTACTTAATTTAAAGACAGTTTGACTGTCTTATTTACGTACAAACAATCATTTTTTATTTCATGGGTGACTTTCGATGGATTTCGCTTTTTTTGATAGTTCCTAAATTTATTTGCAACTTATAAAAATTGGTATCGTACAAAGAAATCGTCGCAAAAAATCACATAAAAAATCGCCGAAAACAGTCACATTAATAAAAATTGGGAAAACAAAATTTCTGTAAATTGAGCTATTGAAATTTACAGAGTTGTGTCCCTTTAATTGAAAAATTGTAACACAGTGACAAACTGTATATATATATATATATATATATATATATATATATATATATATATATATATATATAATTATTTATTTATTTAAAAATCTGATTCCAACTCGCGAGCTGGGATCATATTTTTAAATAAATAATTATATTTATGCTCTACTTTCGTATTTTTAAAAATAATAACAAAAATACTAAGGAACTTTGGATTATTTACCAAACCAGTTTCTTTCCTATTTTCTATAATATTTTCACATATATATATATATATATATATATATATATATATATATATATATATATAGAGAGAGAGAGAGAGAGAGAGAGATAGATAGATAGATAGATATAGATATAGATATATAATTTTAAGCGATAATTCAATGAATTACAGATTAAATATTGACAAATAATTCAATGATCAATCGACTTCGTCACGTGATCAAGAAATTCGACATAATGCTGATATGAGGGGAACCAAAGCACAAGGAAAGCGTCCAGAATAAATATTGTTAAAGATTCGGAGAAGGAGGGGAAAGAAAGGATTATTTTGTACAGTGAATTCCTTCTTCTTTTTTCCCCCTAACGGCACTGATCTCAGTTGTTAACGTAATCTGTAAGACTTGCTGATTGATCCGTATCGAGAAAATTGTTTGACGCAAGTTGTTAAACAACAGTTATTCGGAAACAGTTATTCAAAACACATTAATTCGAATTATAAATATTTTGAATGAAAATAAATCGAAAGTACATCTACACTATATGATTATTATCGAAATATTTATGTTTAAAATACGTATATGGTCTTGCTTCGACAGGGCGAATACTGATTTACCTAGAACTAATAACGTCTTTGAAGGCTGATATAGGACTCTTTTTGTAGCAAGTGTCATTCCATCATCCAGCAATATGGAAATTCTTGGATGCTGTTAAAGAACAGGATTTCAAGAAATTCATATTGCAAAAGTAAGTGCAAGTTACCAAAATATCACGAGCATACCGAAACATAAATGGCAAACTTAAAAAAATTACTGGCATTGTGTAACTAGTACTCTTCAGCAGTTAACTATTTGCATGCAGTATCATATAACTTATAGTTTATAAAGATTATAATTATCATTTTTGTATTTCCTCTTGTAATTTTTACATTTTTATTGCAATAAAGAATGTTGTATTTCGAATAATTATCAATTAGTATAATTACCGTTTCAATTAATTTCATTCAAATAATTTACAATTCGAATAGTTTTTGGACAATTATTTTCGGACAATATTCCCATAATCGATTGTTCTACTTGGATCTGAAAGAAGAGAACCTTGCTCTTTGCTAAACTATTCTAATAACTAGATTTCATCGACGAAAGTGTCGTATTTTTCTGCTCATAATCCATTAATGTCCACCATAAAATCAGGAAGCAATAATAAATGCTAAAATAAAAATTTCTAAAACCGTTCACCTTCATTATAGGTTTTGGCTTGTGACCCATTGAGTTCCACTTTCATTTAAGTATTACACATTTAAATATTACATGGTCTTGCAAGAACTGCATGTATTATATTGGTAGACTTTTGGGGATATTATTACAGTATATTTGTGAAAGATGAGAATCAGACTGAAAAACATGTCTAGAAATATTTATTTATTAAGCAAGAAAGGTGGATGCTTTTTGCAGGATAAGAAATAAAGATATAAATAAATATTCTTATAAATTCATAGAATATTTATTGTAAGCCTGTCAGCCAGAGATAATTTAGACGGGAGTAGATACGGCTAAATGAACTCTGGCTAAAAGCCTTACAATATATATATATATATAGATATATAAAGAAGTTGAAAAAACAACTAGAGTCTTTTAAAATATTTATTTAGTCTAACTTTACCGGTTTCACAGTTCTATGGTTTTTAAAGTTTAAACCACAGCCTGGTTCTGTGGGTAATAAATAAAACACAAATCTGCCCGTGCAGGCGTCTGCAACAGGATTTGCTACTCACCCTAATGGATAGGTATAATCGATATATGTATTATTAAAAAAAAATCGTGAGTGTATGTGTGTTAGAGTGTCTGTGTGTTAGAGTGTCTGTGTAAAAATTTGACATATACTTAAAAAAAATAAATATATGCTTAGCCATCAATCTTTCTTTATTCATATATATATATATATATATATATATATATATATATATATATATATATATATATATATAGTCATCCAAATACAAGCCCGTTTCGCTGTATCACAGCTCATCAGTATGGCTAGATTGAGGTCTAATGAATGCTAATCTATAAAAATTATTTCTCGAAAAAGTTTTCCTTATTTTTGACTCGTGAACCAGTCTATTTAAGAACTTCCACAAAAAGCTCGAACATAAAACAATGAAAATTCAGATAATAACTCCGTGTAAAGCTATGGACATACTAATCCATCATTATATATATATATATATATATATATATATATATATATATATATATATATATATATATATATATATATGTGTGTGTGTGTGTGTGTGTGTGTGAAACAAAATTTTAAAGGGAAAACTAATTTTCCAGCTACTGCCGTTTTACCACTTTTGATATCATCAACCAGTTATGCCTCCACCTTAAAAAACTCTCGTATATGTATCTGCTGCTGTTGATGGGTAGAAAGCGAGATAGAGCAAGTAAGAAAAATTTTTTCGTTTCCCTGTAAAATGTTATATCTTAATTTTAGTCTGAACTTTCGTTATTTGAATTTGAATTTGAATTGAGCGCTGTCAATTCATATCATCTCTTTTTAACTAAGTTAATTTCATTTATATATATATATATATATATATATATATATATATATATATATATATATATATATATATATATATATATATGAGACTAGAGAGAGAAAGAGAGAGAGTCTCAAATTGTAAGGAGGAAGTTCTACTCAGTTTTTTTTTCAAGATTATTTTGTGGTATCAAGTTTCCACAGTCCTTCACCAAGTCAACCAACACTGATCTGAACAGAGATTAATGAAAAATATCCTAACTTTCCTGACAGAGAAATAACAATTGCTTTCAATCATTTTTTGCATGACTCAAACTATTCAGTCTCATACCAGAAATCTAGACGAAACAGATTTTCATATTAAAAGAAAATGGCGTTTATACTACTGCTAAATACGGTGATAATATCGAGAAAGGTCACATGAGAACAAGGACTGCAGAGTCGAAGAAAGAAGACAGCATCAAATGGCAACAAGCCCAAGATAGTGTCAAGAATACAGGCTAATTTTCATTGAATCAAATATAAAAACAAGACCTTTGCAAGATCAAGCCATGCACTTAGCAGGAAGCTGCTTCAAGACAAGACATTCGTGAACAAAGAGAATTCTTAATTAATAAAAAATGCAAAATGAGAAAAGAACGCATGCGCACAACAGTATCGAGAATGAACGCCATTAATGTACAACATTTGCTCTTGATATAACACGCATAGTCAAGACGAAGAACAAAATGCCAAGCTTCTCATAAATGTTTGATTACATCCAGTGTCTAGGTCCGTTTTTTCGCCAACTTTTTATAGCCGCATATATCGTCGCTCAATGCTTGGAGTGGAAACGTTACCTTCTCCTATGGGTTTCATACATAAAAAATTTATTTTACGGATAAATAAAGCAAAGCCTTTCAAAGAAATATATGACACTTGGATTTCGTATAAATTCAGTTGAACTGGACTAGATACTATTTTGATTGACAATTAAACAGGGTCAGTGAAATGTAGAGCCGCGATTCTGGAAACGCATGTTATTATTTGTCTTGTAGATTATTACCTTTCTTCGTTAATCTTTTAATCAGCTGTGAAAAAAATTTCTGCCTTCCTCCAGGAAACTGACACCATACGCATCATCCGGTTAATATCATCCGCTTATATGAAGTGGAAAAAATATATTGCATCAAATGCTATGTCTCCTGCTAGGACAGCGAAATTTATCGCGCTATACTTTTTTTTCTCTCGTCAGAATCTATCTTACAAGTTTATAATTTTGCCATGCATCTAATATTGCTGTCACATCTTGTCTGATGCTTCTGTCGTGTATTTAGACATTCTTGATATAATCAAAAGAATAATATGCAATTTTATTGCTCTTGACCAGGTATCTAGGCTGCAGTCACTTTTTCATCGTTGTAACGTTGCTTCCCTGTACATTTTTTATACATATTTCTATAATAATTGTTCTGATGAGCTTTCTTCTTTGACACCTAGAACTTATATCCTTAAGTGCAGTACTTGACTGG
>OZ010606.1:48965119-48982619 GCA_963932145.1 Acanthosepion lycidas
AAGAATTGTTTTGTTGTAGGTGTTTATCAGTCAGCTCGCCTCAGTAATTTTCGCCGTAGAAAACTTAACCGTCTAGAATTTGTGCCGTAAGATAATTTCGCTTCATTTTTTTTTTTTTTTTCATATGCGAAGTACCTTGTTATCAAACATATCTGGCTCACACTATGGTTACTTCGATTTAAACATTTTAATAAGCCAAGTAAATCAAAATCCTACATCATTCATTCTCGTCAGTGAGGAGCGCAAAAATTTCGATTTGACACCAGAACCTACGTCAGGCAATTTCATGTTTCTGACTTAACGTTAAACTTTTCCCCATATATTGTGAGCATTTCCTTTAGCGTTCGTATTCATTTGATTTCATTTAAACATATGAAAATTTTCTAAATTGTTTCTGTGTAGTTTTCACTTTCCATTATTATTGGTTTTTTTTTAATTATAGTTTAAATATATGGAGAGGACAAAAGCAATCGTTTTAAATTGAAGTGGTTTTCACTAATGTCTCCTTTATTTTACATATAGTCACTGTCTATATTTCTGAGATGAGGTATTATGCACACTATTTACATTATTCGGACTACTGTCCTCATCTTTCTCGCCATATTTATTACAATGTTTCGGCCGTTCCTCAAGGATACACGACAAAGTGGATAAAGGCGTTGGTTAGATACAGAGGCAGGACCCAAAGTGCGTGAGTTCAATACCCCTTTAAGGCAGTGGAGAACTTAGAGAGGGGAATTAACAGGAGATAACTGGTAACTGACATTCATTAAACATGACACCTGGAATTAGAATAGTTTATCCCTGTAAGCGAAATAAAAGGATCAGTTCGACATCCCAAACACCTGAAGAAGGCCAGAGCGTACAACAGCCGACACGTTGTAATAAATATGGCGACAAAGATGAGGCCAATAGTCTGAATAATGTAAATAGTGTATATAGTCACTATTTGTTTGAAACTAGTATTTTCTTTACTGCAGATAAAAATTTGGAAACTTTCCAACATGTTTAACTGAAATGTTCAAATTCTAAAATTATACTTTATTATTAAAGTTTAGATATATGGTAAAAACCTCGTCCGTTTAAATAAGGGATTCCCTACCTATTTTTTTGTCATCTTCCACATTCACATGGAACAATTTTCCACCGCCCGCATGTACAATAAATATTCTAAAATATACTAAAACTGTTTCGTAAAAGTTTGTTACTGGTTCATAATGTGGTTTTATCATGTTGTCAATAATACCAGAGGGAAGTAACAAGCAAAATCGACTCATGCAGCGAGTGCGGCTGCTTTTACCGTATTAAAGAACAAACAAAAGCAAACTTAACCTCTGAAAACAATATATATATATATATATATATATATATATATATATATATATATATAATTTAGTTTTAAAGTTTTTTGATTTTATGGTTAGGGTTAGCGTTGTAAGTACTGACAAAAATTAAACGATCTTTCTTCATAATTATAAAATTAAAAACAATTAGTGTAACCCAGATATAAGAGACCTGGATATAAGAGAAACCCGGATATAAGAGAAATTTTCTCTGGTCCCAAATTAGAGCCTGTCTTAATGTATATAAATTAGACCAAACCCGGATATAAGAGAAACCCGGATATAAGAGACTCCGTCTCCGGTCCCGACAACTCACTTATATCCGGGTTACACTGTACATTACTAATTTAGCGAATATAATTTTGTTATTCTTACTCTTCCTTTATCTGATTTATATCCGAAAAAAAATGTTATTTCATCTGAAGAAACTTTTGAATGTTAAGGACCCTTCTCAAAACTATAGAAAATACCAGAAATTCGTTGTTTGCGTGGATATTAATATCTTATTTAGGAATGTGACCAAGCTATTTTCCCGTTTAACCTCCTAATTTTATTTATTTTTTTTTTATATACAGGTTCTTTGCCTATCACCTTTGAATATTTTTGGGGAGTAGCATATGTTGAAATACGTTTTTAATACTCAAAATCCTATATTACCCATCAAAATTCCCAATCTCCTGCCATTTTCTGTTCATTAACTCGCCGTCCACCAAAAAGTTGAAATCGCTCACCGATGGTCTACGTCACTCAGGTTGCGAAACCCTGATTTAAACTGACACTAGGAGGATATATATCGAATTGAGATCCTTTTTTTCTTTTCACATAGATTGTGTCCATTTTATTTAAAGCCATATTTTCTTGATTTCAAATGAATATGTAGAATGTTTCTAATATAATTCAGTGAAATTTCCACTTTATAAAATTATGATTTAAAATTATAGCGTACAGATGCGGAAAAGAAAGGTATTAAAAGCTATATATATATATATATATATATATATATATATATATATATATATATATATATATATATTCTTTTATATTTATTTATTTACGTTTCTATTTTAGTGAATCTTTAAAAAGGCAAAACGGAAATATTTTTTCTAATTGATTGAATGCCGAAATTTTGCTTGAATTGATATGTCCCAGTCACTTTACGATTGTCGGTAGCTTTTTCAAAACGTTTTTGTATACATAATGGCGTAGATGGACACGAATTTAATAAGATCGTCATCTGTTCTTCTCATCATAATAATCTTCACTTCCTTCCACCTCCTCCTTCCATTCATATACCACTTCATTCATTCAGCTTATACTTTGATTACAGCAATATCACGGTGAAACATCGATTCCCAGAACGATCAGCGAAGTTAAGGAAGGTCCAGCCTAGATGGGTGATCGCTTGAGAATAGCAGGTGCCTTAAGCTTGGATGAGCGTTTGTCGTAATGGATGTTGTTAATCGGAGAGTCGAGTTCCATTTCCCGTTGAGTTCATTATATTCGATTACGCACAAATACTCTTTGAAAAGGTAAGAATCAACCTCCTCCTCCCAGCTATGGGTTAATTAGCAAGACAAGCGGCAAGTTACTTGATAGTACAATGGCTTCTCTCTATGATACCATTCTCTGATGGCACATAGGCACATTGGAATCTCAGTCAAATGCCCCAATCCTTTGCAAACCTCATGAACACTTGTCACATAACGCCACACCATTGTTGATGATTAATTCAGTAGGTAGCTCTTTAACTCAGAATAATGACGCCAACTGCTGCATAATGCTAAGAGTCTTGATGTGGTAACTGCCTGTCAAAATCGACTAGGGCCACAGTTTATCAGTGTTAGATAATGCTGGCCTCTGTAATGGGTTATATCTATTCCCACCCTGCTCCAAATGTCATACACATCCAACTTTCTAACATCCCAAAGCAATGGCAATGGGCCTAAGGACTGGCACGCCTGGCAATTTCTGACCACCGCCCAAACTTCTGCTTTCAACACTTCAGGGCTCACCCGTTTTACAAAATATAATGTGCACTTCACACCAAGATTCCCACTACGTTGAGGGATGGTTGGTGTATGAGTGGATTCTTGCGGTTCTATGGATGCAGTGCACACTGACTCCATTTCTTTTCAAAATGCATCACTAAAACTACAGGTTTATCTCTTATTTCTTGTTTTGGATTGGGTGCTGGCTTCTTCTAAAGTTTACTTTTATTCGATACTTCGAACGTATTTACTGAAGTATGAATTGTTATTCACGAATTAGGTCTCTTAGGTCTAGAATTGGCTATTATATTTCCTGCATAACCTCAAAATCTTCACTTCTTGATGTTTCTTACGCTCATACAATACGATACATTAACCCTCTACCTCTAGTGTCTCTTGGGACTTATACTGGGTGATTAGTAAAAAAAAAAATAATACAAAAAACACATTATTATCTCCAAAAAAATAAATATTATATCAAAATAAGTTTTTTTTAAATTTCGGCATTAAACAATCCATAATGCTTTATTAGCCTCTAAACAGCTGATGCATATTTAATGTTTAGTATAAACGCAATGACAGTTATTCACTTTGCTATAAGAATGTAATAGAAATAACTGTAGAACAATTTAACATTGGCTGGTAATGCCGAAGCAGTTCATGAAAACAGGGTTCTATTGCTGGTCGATTAGAGTAGTGAGTTACGAAATTTAATTATTTTGTACCTGCAATGGCTGTATATATATATATATATATATATATATATATATATATATATATATATATATATATATAAGAGCCCTGAAAATTTAATTCCGGTCGAGCAATCTTGAGAGAAAGCGCGAATTTGTAAACAATGATTACTACTGCTAATACTGCAAGATACTTCCATGGATTCAGCCCTATCGATCATTTACGTGTTTATTCGAATAAGTAGGTAAAAATTCGCCTTCATCTGAACTCGACTCTGATAGATGACGCCAAATCATTTGGGTCTCGATCCCACCTTGAGGCAATCGGATGTCTATTCCCAGTAATGAGCTGTGATACAGCGAAACAGTCTGTCTGCGGATGATATATATATATATATATATATATATATATATATATATATATATATATATATATATATATATATATACAATGATGTTCACTCTGGTAATGGCCAAAAACCATTTGAGATAGAGCGTTTCATGATAAGAAGCAAGGAAGGTGTTAATGGAAGTGAAGAAAAGCTTTTAGAAGGAACCAAATGTTAAACATCGACTCTTGTTCAAAAATCTAGGAGAAGTGTGAACCGGACCATAGGTAAATAGGAAATTTAGCAGATAAAACAGATTTTCAAAAGAAATCAATTTTTAATGATTACAGCCAGAGATGTCTATTCAGGTTATAAGCGCTATTAGAGAAAAGAGAACCTAGTCACGCCAGATTTTTTTTAGAAATTTTCTATAAATTTTTGTTGTGCGCATAAGAGCTCATGAAAATGCAAAAGCATTGGTTATATATATATATATATATATATATATATATATATATATATATATATATATATATATATATATGTCTGCGGTGTAATATATAATCCTGCTGGCAGTGAATGCTGGAAACTTTCATCACTAATGAAGAGGAAACTTTTGGCAATAGTGATGTAATTCTACAGAAGGAAGCTGAGAATATCGACGGAGCTACTGACAAAATTGAATTCCATGGAAAATGGAAGCAAAGGACACGTGTACTTAAAATCAGAAAGAGACAGTTGAAACTTCTAGGAGACATAATGAAGGAGGGCTTAGAGAATTTATTACTCACAGTATATGTTTAAGGCAAAAAAGGCACTGGTAAAGTGCGAGTAACTACCTAACGAGATTGAATATATGCCCGGAAAAACAAAGGAGATATATTAATTAAAAATGCTACGAAGGATAGGAAGTTGTGGAAAGCTGTGATCGGCCACGTTCCGAAGAAAGAGGGTTTCACAAAAAAGGAAGATGTTTTTTAAGCGCTTAAGACAGAGAAATTTATAAAATGAATATCGTCCCACTGTCAGAGTAAAAAGATCTCAGATGTCTATATTGAAGAAGAATTGCAGACCGTCATTGTGCAGGTTTAAATATATTTATAACAGAAACCAAACAGAAAATGACCATCCTCATCTAAAATTTGCCAATAACAGGCGACAGCGGCCCTGTTGTTCATTTTTAATCATCGCTTTAAACTTCGCTGAGAAGTAAAACAAATCTGAGCGCTAGTCAATAAGTATTGTTCAGTTCTTGGTTGAATTTAATAGACTATGCCATTTTCCGACACAATCTACAATGGCGGAAACTTCTCGTTCAATCACCGGCTGTTTACTTTCAACAGAAGACAGCAATCGTGAGTGGAAGGCTAATGGGCTTTCGTCCTCGTTTCAGACACGTCATTTTCAAACGGCAATTGGCAGTTAGACGTTTGTTGCGTACTACAAACGAAAAATTCGTTTAGTATCACACTCACGTCTTCGCCCTTTGTGGTATATTCCCAGTTTATAAATGCATCTTCGTGTCTATGTTTTTGTGCATAAAGTGATACTTTTAGTCAGTACAGTTAATCCATTTAGGTAATAGTCGAAAAAGTCGTTGAGGAGTTTAAAATTTGGTAAGCGTTTTCAAAAGCAATAAAGCGTTACATATTTTGGAGTCTGTCAGTAACGTCTTAAATGATGTGGCACCGGAAACTAACTTCTCTAAGTGAGAGCTATCATTTACGTTACTGACAACTTTCAAATCTTTATAATACTAAAACTTTGTGAACTTTGTTTGCTTGATTGTTTGCTTGCTTGTGTGTTTGTCACCGTGCACGCGAAGGCATATATAGAGTGTGGGGGAAAGAAAGATGTAAATTTATTGTCGTGTAGGAAGGGGGAGAGAACGAAATGATGTGTATAATGATTTAAGCTTCTTTCCATCTCTCTCTTTCCACGTCTCTCTTTCTACCTCTCTCTCTCTCTCCTTCCAACTCTCTTTCTTTTCACCTCTCTGTCTTTCTACCCCTCTCTCTCTCTTTTCACTTCTCTCTTTCTACCTCTAAGATTTCCTTCGTGTTTATTTATATTTCAGCTTTCTTTAAACAAACAATATTTTAAATATTTAAAAATATTTTTGCCAAATTTAAAAAATATAAAAAGTGAATATGATTTTAAAATATATTTTGGCATATTAAAATATATTTTAGAACTAAAGTGATTTTAAAAAATATTTCAAGTGAATAAGGTTTTAAAATATGAGTTGTTTATACAGTTAGTATTTATTTCAACTTTCTTCAAACAGACAGTATTTTAATGTTGAAATCTAATTCATTACTTTACAACCTAAACTCTCAATGACCCAACGCCTCATGAGTAGTTTAGTATTGAACTAAATTTCTCTCGTGTTCATAGTTAGTTGTTTATTCTTTTTTTGAAGCGAAATGCCAACACCTCTATGGACTATTTAATACCGAAATCTAAATATTTTGACCACAATTTTATGGCTATATATTTTGAATGTAATTATAAGCTTTCAAGTACAGAAGTCTTGTATATAATTTTATACTTTCAGTGTAAGTGCATGTTTATATATATATATATATATATATATATATATATATATATATATATATATAGTTTGGTTTTGTCGATGTTGTTTACCAGCACATCAACCTCTATAATGCCGAAATCTAAATATTTTTTTACGCATTTGTTTCTAAAGATAATAATAACCTTTAGTGATAAAAGATTTACTAATTAAGCCAAATCTGGGCTAAAGCAAGTCGATTAGTACCTTTCCCAATTGTATTTGCACGTAAGTCAATATAAAGAACCTGACTGGAATAAGAACTCGGCTCTCTTATCCACAATTTCTAGCTATTATCTATTACACCACACTCACATCAGAACTTACACAATCTGGTATTCACAAGAGGTCGCCCATATAGGTTGAAATCTTTCAATGCAGATTCTCTATCTTCGTTGTAACGGAATGTCTTTTGGATTAAAGAATTGTCAGAGTGCTTGAAAATTTGGTAGTTAATGGGCAATACATTAGGGGAATTTGATGGATGTGGCAAAACCTAGTATTCCAAGTCAGTCGGCTTTGGCAGTGTCTTCCTGTCACCATACATGTGACCGAGATCTGTCATCAAGCAGAAATGGAACTTGTCGATTAAACATTAACTGTCGCATTTTGCTTAACCGAATATGAATTTCGTCCAGTTGCTGACAGTAAACTTTGGCTCTCTGATTAGACAGTCACCATAATTTTCTGTTGGCGCAATTTCGGTTTTGGAAAATGTGTGGGTGATTTGTCATGACCAAGCCGTGGAGGCGAGTGTTACACGATCACGAATCCCGTAACGCAAGCAGTGGTGTATCCTGGGTAAGCAGTGGTGTATCCTGGGAAAGAAGCAGTGTATTTTGAACAAGCGCAGGCATCTCCAGACAGTTTTTGAATTCAGAGTTTTTCCGTCTTCTAGACAGTTTGCCATGCAAAACAATATGATCCAGTCCGTCAAGTTATTTACCTATTTACTGGGCAAAGAGGAGGTGAGTTCATAACAAGTATTAAAAGCTGCATATAATCATGCTATTACTTGTTTGTCTCACTCTCTCTCTCTCTCTCTCTCTCTCTCTCACTATATATATATATATATATATATATATATATATATATATATATATATATATATATATAAGAGTGAACATAGAAGTCAACACTTAGAGGCGACAGTCTGTTTCATGCTAGACGCAATTGTCAGGCCACGAGTGCTGTTATTTTTCTCGGCTATTTATATATACGGGTCATGACACAAATAATAAAAAAGAACCACAGGAAAATTACCAACAAACCACACGAACAAATTAAACCCACTTGTAACTGCAGAATAAAGAACGAATGTCCCTTAAATGGTAATTGTTTACAAAACAACGTAATATACCAAGCCACGATAAAATCACCAAATAATGAAGAAAAAGTATACATAGGAGTATGAAGAACTCTGGAAACAAAGAATTTATGCCCACAAAACATCTTTCACAAATAGTAAGTATGCGAACAGCACAATGCTTTCTGAGTATATCTGAGAAATTAAAAACAAAACACCCATCACACTAAAAATATCTTGGAAAAAAGGAAAAGATCATCAGCGTACAACAACCAATTGAAAACTTGCAAACTTTGCTCCGAGGCCAAAATAAATTATTAAATAAAAGATCCGAGCTCATCTGAAAATGCAGACGTGAAAACAAATTTTTACTGCGTTACTTAAAAATCGAAAACTGAAAAAAATAAAATAAAATAAAAAATAAATAAAATAAAATAAATAAATAAACAAAATGACAATAAGTAAGATAAATTAACCCAAACAAATTACCAAACCACACCCGTTAGAATAGACGAAATAGGATAAATAATTAAAAAATTAAAAAAAAATCAATGAACCCAAATAAATAAAGTAAATAATAAACAGATTAACAAACCATTTTGACCAAAATATTAGTTAGAGTATAAAAACCAAACCAAATCGGACGAAAAACATAGCTATAACTGTTATATAACGATAAACAATACTACGTTATTTAAAAATCGAAAACCGAAAAGGGTAAATAAAAATATACAGAATTATTTATTGAATAAATAGCTTTATCTTCCCAAACCAAAACAAAACTATTAAATAAGCGATATAAACAATTTTTACTACTTTAATAAAAACACCAATTAAAATAAAAATAAAAAATAAATATATAAGATAAGACATAATGATAAAAAATAAAAATAAAAAATAAAAATAAATAAAAACAAGCAAAATAATTTAACCCAAATAAATAAATAAACAAAAAAAAGATTTCCAGTAAAATAACCGCCAATATAGACTATACACAATGCACCACTGACCCGTATATATAAAAGCCGAGAAAAATAACAGCACTAATGGCCTGACCATAGTGTCTAGCATGAAACAGACTGTCGCCTCTAAGTGTTGGCTTCTATGTTCACTTTTATATTTACCCATATTCTATCTCTGATATTATATATATATATATATATATATATATATATATATATATATATATATATATAGTCATTCATATTCCAGAACACGTCAAATTTATCGACAGATTTAATATGCTTACATTTCCGATTTGATCACACTTCAAACAATCTGTTGAGAAAGTAAGTTTAAAATTACTTAATTCGTGTCAATTATGAATCCTCTTGAAAATGTAATATTATGAAGTGCATTTTAGACTATCGATGTTTACTTTTTTACCGTAAACGCACAATTGCCTTGCAAGCCACAAAAAGTTGTATGCTGTGTACGATGAAGGTGCTTTAGCTAACAAAATTGTACAGAAGTTGATCACTAAGTTTACAGTTGGTGATTGTAGCCTTATTGATGAAGAACTCTCAGGCAAACTCCACTACTACAGATGACGACTAAATCAAGATATTGATTGTGAATAACCCGCATTAATCAACGAGAGAATTGGCAGAAACATTAAATGTATCAAACTCCACCATCCATGAATACTTGGTGAAGCTTGGTTACTCAAATCGTTACTATGTTCGGGTACCATAAAATCACAGTGAAAAAAAATCATTTGGATCGCATTTCATTTATAAACGCAATAAAAATGCACTCTTTTTTGAGCAAATTTTGACGATTGCTGAGAAATAGATTGTTTACAACAATGTTCTGCGAAAAAGTTACTGGGGTAAGCGGCATGAGCCAACTTTACCCACATCAAAAGGAGGTGTTCATCCTAAGAATGTCATGCTGTGCATATGATGGGATTAGAAAGGAATAACTTACTATTGCAAAGTAACTACTCAATTTATTCTAAATACTACTCTCAACCGGACGAATTAAAAGCAACAATTCAAGAAAAAAACGTCCATAATTGGCGAACAGGAAAAGAGTTGTTTCCCATCAGGATAGTGCCAGACCTCACGTTTCTTTGGCCACCGGGCAAACATCGTTGCAGCTTAGCCGGAATGTGTTAATCCACCTGTCATATTCACCAGACAATGCTCCTTCCGATTTTCATTTATTCAGGTTCTTGCAAAATAATCCCAATGGTAAACTATTTAATGTTTTAGATAACATAAAAAGAAAATTAATGAGTTCTTTGTCGAGAAACGAAATTTTGGGAAGATGAAATCTTTAAGTTGAATGAAAAACGGAGAAAGTTTATGCGCAAAAATGGTTCATATTTAATTGAAAACATATTTAATGGCATTATTTTTGTTTTGTTTTTTTTTAATTTTCACTAAAAACCGGCATGAACTTTCCGGACAACACTTTATTTACGATTCTATTTTAGAAAATCTTTTTAAACGGCAAAACGGAAATATTTTTCCTAATTGATTTTTTTGTAGCAATTCTGTTGGAATCAACATTTCCCAGTCAATTTACGAATGTCAGTAATTTTTTTTTAAAAAAACATGTTTATATATATTGACGTAGATGAACACGGATTTATTTAGATCCGTATCTATAACTCCTCATCTTCATAATCTTCACATTTTTCCACCTTCTCTTACATTCACATCACACACCTCATTCATTAACCCTCTATTTTGAAGCTTGCGGCCATATCATGTTGAAACAGCGGTTACCGTACGACGAGCCTAGTCAGTATTAAGATGGATGACTGCTTGGGAATAACAGGTGCTTTAAGGTGCGTGTGGATAATTACACGGAATTGTTAATCAGAAAGCTGAATTCCAATTCTCGTTGGTTTCTTTATGTTCACTTACGTGCAAATACCCTTTGGAAAGGCATGAATCCACCACACCCCACTTCCGCAGTTTTGTGTTAATTATTAAGGCTAGTACCACTAAAACTATAGATTTATCCCTTAATTCCTGTTTAAGATTAAGTTTCCGGTTCCTTCTAATGTCAACTTTTATTCTATATTTCTAATGTCTCCGACTCTATTTTGAAATGCTATAAATACATGAAAAGAGTTGAATTTATACCGTGATAATATAAATGAATGTGATGAACTCGAGTGGAAACCGAGCCGTTACGCCTTACACCACCGTACTGACCTGAGGAGGAAAAACTACACTAAATCAATAGATTCATCTACCTCCAAGAAAGTTGGTTGTCTGTGTCGTGTCAGAAGGTTTTTCTGGACTGAGTCCATTCTTCAAATCTACAAATCAATCATTCGTCCTTGCATTGAACACTATTGGCATATATGGTCTGGTGCCCCTGCTGTTCATCTCGAGGTCCTCGACAAAATCCAGAAACGAATATGCAATGTGATAGGTCCGGATCTGACATCTCGTCTACAGTCACTTTTTCACAGACATGCTGTGGTTTTCCTCTGTTTTTTCTACAAATATTTTCATGGCAACTTCTCTGACGAGATGCTTTCACTGGTACACCATCTGCATGAATTTGAGCGAACTATTAGGCTGGCATCTCGCTCCCACACTTTCATTGTCAAAACGATTAAAAGTAGCCATCTTTTCTACTCTAACAGCTTATTTCGCATTTCCCGACAGTGGAACTCCCTTTCTCTTACTTGATTCCCTGATAGGTATAATCATCAAATATTCAAATGTATTGTCAATCGATATCTTCAGATGCTCTGATATTGATCCCCGTCTTTCTTTGTATCCTTTCCTCAAACACGTCTTCCTTGTGGTGATATGCTTTAAAAAAATACTCCACTAGTTTGCCATTGCCATAAACAAATCTATTTCTCATCACAAGTTACTATTCCATTAAGAAAGTGATCAATGGAATTTCGTAGTTGCAGCATTGAACCCATTTCAAAACGTCGATCTCTTTGAGTTCATGTGAAATCCATTTATGGAGTTTCTTTCCCTTGTCAGTTTTCATCCGACGGTTCGATTTTGTTTCTAAATCCTGACAGTTATTATCTGACACATTTGTCTGGATTTTATTCAATCAATGTTTTCAGATAATGATTGTTAATTGCAGTTGGACGTCCTCAACCACCTTCACCTTCAATCCTCTTATCCCCACTACGGAAGTTCAGAAACCAGCGCCATACTGTCTGGTTACAAGTGGATCCTTCGCTCAATGCGCTGTTCGTGTTAGCATTCGAAAGCATTATGATCAATCTTGAACTCATGAAAATAAGTAAACGTATCTCTGCTTTGTTCATGTTCAAGATGAGCGGTATATAAGTTTTTAATTTAAATTTTGAAAGAAATTGATCTAGAATTAACACTTTGATCATTAGGAATGATTAATATATTTGATGCAACTATTATAACAACATAATAGAGCACAATTAAAAAGGTTACTCTAAAATCAGACATTGTTCTCTGAACAACAATATTTAAACGAAAAACAACGTATTTAACGATTAAGTGAAAACTATATTTAATAATTAAAAATTGCAAAAATTAATACAAATTATTTTGCATTATGATTTTTAATGTAATTTTTCCTCATTTTTATGCATATAAAATATTATATATCATACCTATTTTTAAAGCACGGTCGACCATACACGACTGTCAGAAAATAAGAGCACTGACTATAGTAAATTTTAAGTCAAGATTCCTAAAATTAGATTACGGAGAAATTCCAACATTTTTAAGATTACTGAGTAATTAAAAATTATATAGAAAATGGGCTCGCCTCTCGTTTTCTTAAATTATGTTTCAACAGATAAATTCTCGGTAGAACAATAATAAATGTATCAACACGTTTAAGTGCGTAATCACCGCTACCGTTTCTTTTAAAAATCCACTTCTCTTTTATTTTAAATTTAAAGTACCGTATTTGACGGCATATAAGACGCACGGGTGTATAACACGCACCTCAATCACCAGTGCAAATCAAGAAAAAATTAGTAAGTAGTAAATTTAGTTAAACTACATATTGCATATAAAACGCAGGAGAAATTTTAAAAGATATTTTTAGTAAAAAAAATGGGCCCCTTATAAATATTTTTTTCAAATTTTTTTAATTATACTTCAAATCAGCTAATATTCCTCAAATAAAGTTTCATAAAAGCATATTTTATTTTTAGTAGATTTTTAAAACCGTGAATTAACTTTTGTTTACAAATGTTTCGAAATGGACGGTTTTAATGCTTCTACTGAAAGCAACCAAAAACAGTTGGTTCCAATCAATATACTTTCTATCTGAAATATACCAAAGTATTTTACTTACTGGAAATCATTTAATCATTTAAATTTCAATTAAAGATAAAAAGTAAGCTTCAAGAATGCTTTTTGTTTTCCAAAATTCACTAAATACCTTAGGTATCGAAAAATAGTGGAAGTACCTAAAATATAACTTTTGTTGTAAGATTTGATTTTACTTGTTTCGTTTGTATAACGGCATATCAACACCTCATGAGTCATTTAATGCCGAAATTTAATTTTCTTGGAAGCTTTGAAGTAATAAAAATATGATATATGTTATTCTGCTTTCACAATTGAATACATGGTAGATGATATTCAGCTTTTGCGCATATACATGTTTTTGCGGTCATAATTACTACAGGTGGTGATATGTGTAGTATATTATATGGATTAATGTCATGAAAGAGTTACTTCATGTTTGGTCGTTTAGTTGGATGATTCTGTTTGCCAGCATATCCATATCTATCTCTTACTTAAGGCCGAAATTTAAATATCTTGAACACAATTTTATTGTTTCAACTAAATGTATTTGAATAGAATTGTATGCCTTCAACTATATATAAAATGTATTGTTGGTAATTATACTATAAAATGTACTGCTGGTCATTTTGTTTGAAAATTGTATTGTTTTTAATTTTACTATAAATTTATTTTTGATCATTTTTATATAAAAATGTAATACTAGTATTTTTACGATGAAAATGAATTTTAAACATCCACAGTGTTTTATTTTTGCTTGGGGATTCATTATTTGTCCATAGCTGGAACCCTAACAGATGCTAATACTCTAGATGAGGGTGGGCATGGGGACAACATCAATTAATAGGGAGTTTCAAGCCCCTAAAAACTGCTGTTCTCTATAAGAATGCTGAGAATACTGTTATATAGGAATAAAGTGTCGCTACCTACATTTGAGTTTGAACATAGATCGCCATGAGCAAACACAGGCGATACCATTATTGAATTAAGTAGACAACGGGACCATAGAGGAAACGTATATATAGGATATACAGGGGGGGCGACACTATTTTGGGGACACTTTGAAAAATGTGCTTAAAGGTGTTTTTTGCTGCCGAGAGCTTTTGTGTTGATGAGTAGGTAGTTCAACAGTAACTGTCCATTAATGGCATGAACATTAATTGATGGGTTTGTCTTTGGTTTCATGTTTTCTTTATTTTTACTTCAACTTAGGCAACACTATTTTTCGGACATGACACAAATTCCTGTTTTTTTTTTAATGATTTAGTCGTCGAACGTCTACAATATGCAAATTTTACATTACATTTGAGTATCTTTACCATTCACTGCGAAAACGTATTAAAATCCTGAAGAAGAATGCATTCAAAAGAAGTCATCAGTTTGGTCCAAAAGAAGAGAGAAGTGGCTCAGCATCCGAACGATTGTCTCTGAGATGAAGCTACCGAAGTCAACAGTTGAATACATGCTAAGTACAGACTATGAGCGGAAGAAGAAGAAGAGCGGACGGAAAAAAAACAGTTTCCAAGAGAACAGAAAGAAGAATGAAGAGGAGTGTTGCGAGGTTGTTATCATCTGGAGAAAAGGTGACAGCGAAGAAAGTAAAGGAGAAGTGTGAATTTGACGTCAGTGTTCGAACTGTACAAAGAAAGCTACACGAAAATGGATTTAAGCATGCTAAAATCAAGAAAAGAATTACACTAACGAGAAAACACAAGGAGGCAAGGCTGGGAAGCGCCAAAAGATGAATAACAAACCATGTCGACTTCAATAAAGTGATATTTACTGATGAAAAACGTTTTAAGTTCGATTGACCTGACGGGTGGTGCACATGATCGAGAAAAGATGAACCTGTTATTCTCAACAAGAGACAGATGGGAGGAGGAGGAGTCATGGTTTGGGGTATGGTATTTCCGAATGGAAACTTGTGGCTCAAGTGGTTAAAAGGACGTCAAAATAGCTTGAGCTACAGAAAACTTTTGGAAAAGAGAGCCCTACCACTCATAGAAAAAGAAATGGGAAGGAATGTTATTTTACAGCAAGATAACTGCAGCATCCATGTGGCCAAATCAGTGAAAGATTGGATGTGTGAAGCAAATATAACTACTCTGGAATGGCCTGCAAGAAGTCCAGACTTAAATTTAATTGAAAACATATAGGAAATGCTTGCAGAGCTTGTTTACGACGGGCCAGAAATAACCAGAGAGGCTGAACTGTGGCAGCGCATACAAGATGCTAAAAATAGACTGCTAGAAACACGAAGAGACGTTATTATCAATATGTACGAACATTATGAAGATAGACTGATAGAAGTCATTGAAAAAAGGGTGCTGCCATAAACTATTAGCATTGTTTCTGCAATGTCCGAAAAATACTGTCGCCTGTGTAATGTGAAAATTTGTAAAAAAAAATAAAAATACTTCTAATTTGAATTCTGCTTTTCCATTTGTAGTATTGAAACAGTTTTTAAATGTTATTGCCATTACACTAAAACAGTACAGACTGTTTGTGCTACCTAAAACTTGAAAAAATAAAGTGTCTGAAAAATAATGTCGGCCCCCTGTAGAGTGTGTCTAATTGATCTGCAATTTTAGTCTATCCTCTATACTACACGGATCGTTATTTCTACTCTATTACTATATGGACCGCTATTCTCTACTCTATTGACCATACTCCTTCTCTATTCAGATTACTATACGGATTATTGTTCGTGAGAATATTATCGAGCAAGTACTATTAGTTATTCGAAGGTGTCTGACACCAGTATTGTTCAACGGAGTACTATAGCTGTAATCTGCAATTACAAAGTCTCTACTACAACGAGCATTACGAAAGTGACAACGATTATTCGTTGCCATTACAAAAGTGACAACGAGTGTTTGTTGACATAACAAAAATACCATGGACTAAACTCATATGAGTAACGAAGAAGTTTTGAGAAAAATTGCAACAAGAATGATATTTATTCTTACTATCAGGAAATGATGATTGAAATTTCTAGGATCGAAGAAAGGGAGCGGGGAGTGTTTGATATATATATATATATGACATTTAAGCCAACAGGGACAGGAAAGAAACGAAAATGGGTGTTACTGTTTGGCAGAACAGGGACTGGGAGGGATGTCGAAAAGACAAAACTTATTAAGAACTACAATGGAATAGAAAGTTGTGGAGAGCAGTTATAACCACGCCCAGGGGAAATATGACACATGGAATTTTTGTCTTTTGTCCGGAAGTTGGTAGGTTACTGTAAATGTCAGCTGGGGATAATTTTAAAATTCTTTGTCTAATGTTACACATAACAAAACATGCGACAAATGTGACAGAGGCATTTATACTAAACAACATTCATAACTGCGGCAGAGGTTCTTTGCTTTAAGAATTGAAGGGGATTCTTAAATTCTTATGCAGAGTTACCATCCTTTGTTTTGTTTTTGTTTGTTTTTTTTTTGTTTTTTGTTTTTTGTTTTTTTTTTTTTTTTTTTGTTTTTCTCCTTTTATGAAGCATATCAATTATAGAATGCACTTAAAAGAATTTATCGTTACGGGGATTCATAGGAAAATTCAAGATGTCCTCCACCGTCAAAAGACGCATTTGTTTGACAGGAAGGAGTTAGTAATTCCTAAGGATTGCACTTCTCTGACTTTAGACTAGTAATTTGTACGAGCAGTGCCCGTGAAATTTTCACGGCATTTTTATTTGACTTTTATGATTAATCATCATTCTTAATTTAATAATTAATTAAGCTCCTTGCTAGTTTGATGGCTATAAAATGTTCATGGAATTTCTCCATTACATCCTTAAATATTTGAGGTTAAAATCTTTAACAAAATATTGCAATAACAATCATAAGTATGAACGCAATCCTTATTTAAAGAAGTAAGAGGGTACAAATGAAAAGATTCAAAATTGAAACGTTTTTCAATTTCACTATCGAATCTTCCATCTTGTCATTCTTTATTTTTCTCACTGAAATCAAACAGCGTCTCGGATATTTCGTAACGTACTTATTAATTTACTAAGGAACGTAGGAAGAAG
>OZ010606.1:48987619-49015119 GCA_963932145.1 Acanthosepion lycidas
ATATATATATATATATATATATATATATATATATATAAATTTCCAAGAGGATAGTATATATATATATATATATATATATATATATATATATATATATATATATATATATATATATTCCCAAGAGGATAGTATGTATATATATATATATATATATATATATATATATATATATATATATATATATATATATAAATTCCCAAGAGGATAGTATGCAATAAGTGTAATAAATCAAAACAATTCATAGGCTTTATTTTTCAATTTGATGATGATGTAATTATTTGTTTTGTAAGGTATTTAACAGTTTATGCCTATAGCATAACATAAAAACTTACTAATAAACAAAATAGTTCTAGAACATGGGTATTCAACATATTTTTGGGGGTAAGCCACTTTCAAAAATTTAAATGATAAAGAGTGCCGGTCTTCTAAAATCCCATTAGTGAGGAGTAAGTCCCATTCGGACAGCTTCTTTCAGAGAGCCGATACTTTGTAAGACAGTCTCCGAAGAGGATGCTTTCCTGGTGACTCCATTCTTATCCTTGTCCAGGGTTAACCGTTATCTTTCCTACATTTACTCATCATGTCCTTTTCCTTATCTTCTCTTACGCTCTTGCACCAACCTCACTGGGTCTTTGAGTGCCTCTTTGTCTTTCTATCGGATGAAGAACTAGTAAAATAAAAAACAAAGCTTTCTTCTGGGGAAAATAATTACATTTATTTCGACTACTTTAATATTATAATAAAGATGACTATATTCTTAGAATCTTTTCAGTAATTTTTGCATAAATTGCTGACAATGTTAATCTATGATCAATAAACTCGGGATATCTTTTTAATTCAGAATCCATATTGATTATAGGAGTGTTGTTTCGGTGTGTGCTGTGAGTATGTATAAATCCTCAGTATGTATAAATGTTTCAGTGTCATAGTTACCCTTCACACAACGAATGACATCTCGAAAAGAAATATGTCTATATGTATTTCCCGTTATGTTGAACTCCATTCAATGTCTGACGGAATTACTGAGATTTCAAAACATTTTGTACACCTCCCAGCGCAATGCAAAAGTCGTTCACGTATCTGACCCATAATGCAACCTGTAATGGTGTCATTCACAGGAGCAAATATTCCATCGATATGTCCACTTAACACAAAAGTGGTGTCTCTTTCTCCAATTCGATTTTATATTTATATGAGAACATTTGCTTGATAAAGGCGTGGGGAGACGAGTTTCTCGGTCCGTTTTATCTATTTTTTACATAAATTTTCCCCTATAAATGTCTTAAACTCTCGCATTTATTTCATGGAAAAATACATATCAGTAAATTCTAAATATCATAGGATGTCATATAAAAATGAGGAGAAGGCCGTAGAAAAGATCCACTGAAATGTATTAAGAATAGCAATAAGAAAAATTGTAATAGAAATATTACCAGAATAAATATTTATTTTTAATACATATTTTGTTTTTTCTGTTCTTCTCAAATAGCCAGAATATATATATATATATATATATATATATATATATATATATACGTATGTATATATATATATATATATATATATATATAGATAGATAGATAGATAGATAGATAGATAGATAGATATGTGTGACTTTGTCTATATATATATGTATATATATGCATTTATATGCGTGCATATATATATATATATATGTATATATATATATATATATATATATGTGTGTGTATATACATCTATATCTGTATATATGCATATATATATATGTATATACATGTATATATGTATATATGTATATGCATTTTACATATATATATATTTATATATATATATTACATTTCATTTTATATATATATATATATTTATATATATATATATATATATTTATATATAAATATTACATTGCATTTTAAATATATATATTTATATATATAAATTTTTACATATATATATATATATATATATATACGTATATATATGTACGTATAAATTTATATATATATATATATATATATATATATATATATATATAACGAATCTACAATATACATACAAACAAAAATGACAATGAAAAATAAAAATTACAAAAATATAAGATTGAAAAACAATTACTATTAAGAAAAAACAACACGTGATCACATATAAAAACAAGAAGAGGCGCGCATCCCTAAGGGGGTGGGGAAAGACGCAAATATGAACATTGAAAAAAAAAAGGTTATTTCTTACAACTGGAATTTTTTAATATACGGATTAATCCCTTGAAAAGTAGACATATTACCATGAAAATTCGCAGTTGGGAACAATTCCGGCTAAGTAATTTTTTTGTATATATATATATATATATATATATATATATATATATATATATATATATATATATATATATAAAATAATATTATTAATGTTGTATTTTTATAAAATTGAGCATTATATGAAAATATCAGCTTAACTTTTAAATTTTAAAAGTTGCACACACACATACGCACACACAAACACACACACATATATATATATATATATATATATATATATATATATATATATGTGTGTGTGTGTGTGTGTGCGTGTGTATGTATGTATGTATGTATGTATGTATGTATAATGTGTTTCATTAAGACAGATTAGATATAAGGATGTTTTATTAAGAGGGAGAAGAGTCAGCAGTAAATAAATCAGTGTTATTGGTGAAAATTTATTTATTTCTATATTGGATCACATTATTTAAGTCATGGCAATTATGTGTGAAAAATAATATCGCCCAAATAACTGCCAAATCTGAAAGAAAAAGAAAAAATCATAAATCCTTAATCGACATTTAAAATCGATCCAAGATATTGGAAAACCCTTTATATATATATATATATATATATATATATGTGTGTGTGTGTGTATGTGTGTATATATATAGAGAGAGAGAAAGAGAGAGAGAGTAATAGAAGAGTTTTCTATGCAAAATCTAAAATAGACTGTCTTAAAATGTTATATAACAATAAGAATAATACAGTTTTCTTCATAACTATTCATCCAAAAGAATTCTAAATAATTTATTTCGTGTATGATTCGTTCTTTTGCCACGTAAGCTTTGGATTGATGCATAAAATTGAAAGGATGAAGGTTACGTGCACATAAAAGTCATACTATTTAACCCATACTTGGGGAATAAAAAGTGTATTTCTACCTTTCCCAATGTTATTTACGCGTAAGTGAATATTACGACCCCGACTAGAATTGGAACTCAGTTTTCCGATTCCAAATCCTGAGCTGTTATCCATTACTCTACCCTCACGCCCAAGCCTATAGTATCTGGCATCAGTCACACATCTAGGTACTGATTAGGCTCCAGGTTGCTAAATTTCGGTGATCGTATGATAGTTTGTCATGTTATACATCATTGAAATAAATTTGTCTGTAAACTTTTATAAGTACTTTAGCTTCTAGATATGTCAGCTGTTTTGCAGCCCTTTAAAAGTCGATGAAATACTCTGCAAAGAAAAAATGAATAAGCAAAGTTATCAATATATAAATTGATTAATAGATATATGCAGCAATATGAAATTGAAGGTATTATCATTTTTTTCTTTACCAAAGAAAAATCTTGACAGAAGCTTACAGCATGAATCAATTTAGCACCTGCCTTAGATCGATAGTTCAAGTATTATCTCCCGACTCAACGAAAACCCTCCCATCCAAAACAAGTGCAAAATGTTAAGCACAAAGTTATGTCGAGATCGTTCAGTTATATTGAGGTGCTCTGTCGGCGGGACCTCGAATATACAGACGTTCGGAGAAGTAAGAACCCCGCCCACCAAAAATGGGCCACCTTCCGTGTGGATTCTTGCAGACACGACGAACATTTTCTTCGTCTATGTGCCGTGTCCCTTCAGGACGTTGGTGATCAAGGTTCTCCACATTTTTGTTTCCCTTGTAGCTGTTTTTTACCATCACTTCCATACCTTTCTTCGACCATCTATTTACTAAAACTCGCCAGGTAAGTTGTAGCGTTGTTTCATCTGTCTTTTTTTTTTTGCCTTACAGTATCACATTTTCCAAGCCCTTCTTTCTCATTATGTTGCTATTGTCTCTATAACTTCGATGTTGCTAACATTTTCAGTCTATGTTATTCACAGCATCCCACAGTTCTGTTGCTCTCCTTTCTTTATCTGTGAGGAGAATGTCCAACATTAACTTGCATATACAAGGACTGATACTATATAACAATGCATTATTTTTTCTATACAAATATTTAAATATATTTTTTTAACAGGTTATCATTTCAAATTCAATACCAATTGACCAGATCACATCAAATGATCTTAAACACAAAATATTAAACATATACGCATTATAAACTTTTAAAATATTTGGACATTGTTTTAATATCTTACGTGTTCAGGTATGTGTCTCTAGGTTTTTCTAGCAACTTCTGGGTACTAATGGTAATCGTCTTAATGGTTCAAAAGTGTGTTTGGTGACAGCTGCCGATATTCGTTTGTCGGTTGCATCACTACGCTAATTTCCCAAATTTCTTTGTTCCAATATAATAAAATTGTTCTGTTTCTGTCTTACTGAAAATCAAATTAAATGTCTTTTCTCCAGGAAAAAGTTTCTGGTCGTGGTTTTAAACAGCACATGGTATGTACTATGTACTGGCTGCTTTTATTGCCCTTTTGACAAAACATGGTATACCAAACTTGTACCTACCTATTTTATTCTCTTGCAAACTTGATCTCTGTCTAAATTATCGATTCTAGTAGAAATCATAGCTGTGACTACATTTTTGATGCTAATGGAAACTGGACATTTGTCTACCTCTTTTTACTCTATTTCATACCGCAACTGTGATTTTGACACGAGTAAACACAGGCATATTGAAGACACAAGGGGCAGAGGTAGACAGTGAGTACCCTACCTAATGAGACTGGGGAAATGGATGGCAGAACAAAATGACAAACGTGTTTAAGATCTATAAAGGAATTAATAGACATGGCAGATAGAAGATTGACGAACCTAGTAATTAATGTTGAACACAAAGTATCCCTATTAATTTTTCATAACTTATCATCAAACCAAAGGAGATATTCCTTTTATGTACCTATCCTACATAGTTCTGTTCATATTTGTTGTCTTTTATTGTCTAATCTGTGAAGGGATAATGATCCTTTATACATCAGAATGTTTTATATTCAAATTCTGTTAATCTACGCCAATGTTTCTCTATTATGCTTTGGTCATGGCACACCTAAGTATCTCTAAAATCCTTATACCCGCATGACATGCACTTATTATTATTTAAAACTGAACTATTCACCTGGACGAAGACTAAAAGGTCATTAACTTAACTTTGCTTAAGAACTGAAGACTACATATATGCAATCGTATTGTCATTTAATTTTAGAATTTTACAATATTTATAAAATTATTGTGAGGCGTTTAAGTATAAATAATATAGGGATTATATTCAGTTAATTCTCCACAGGGATTAACAGAAATGTTTCAATGAGCGGTTGTATTATTAGGTTGGTGCAAAAATAATGACGTTATAATGTCGTTTTTTGACGTTAAAAAATAAGTCAAAAAACGACATTATTACGTCATTATTTTTGCACCAACCTAATATATAAGAATATTTAATCTCTCTAAGTATATATATATATATATATATATATATATATATATATATATATATAGACTGCGTGCCAAATTATTATATTATGATAATAATTTAGCACGTAGTGTATATATATATATATATATATATATATATATATATATATATATATATACTAAAATGTGGATTGGAAAAGAAGCACCTAATATTTAATATAGTGACATTTATTTATAATATATTAATTTTTGTAGAGAAGAATCAAAACTTTGTTAATTACAATTGGATGTTTAGTTTTTGTTTCTTAGAAAAATAATTTATTGTTTTTCTGTTTTGAAAAGTTTTTAACTGTTTCTATCTCCATGTATTGACGCGTATGTTTTGCGCCAATGAAAAAAAAATGAAAATCAACGGTCGTAACTGGCTATATATGTCGATTATAGCAAGGGGAATAGATTCTACCAAATTTCCCTTACCATAAACGAGTTATTCCCCTTGGTTTTTTTCATTGGTAGAAAAGATAAGCATCATCATGCGGAGATGGGAACAGTTTGAAAAGCTAAGCGAAACTGCTTAAAGTAAAAAACTATTAAAAAAAGGAAAACAAATTAGTTTTCTAAGAAACAAACACTGCAAAGTAACGAAGTTTTAATTCTTCTCTTTAAATATATATATATATATATATATATATTAAATATATATATATATATTATAAATTAATATTACGAAATTAAATATTACGTTCCTTTTTCCAATCTACATTTTTGTCTATACAATACCTTTTTGTACAGAATCATTCTAACAAAATATTTTTACCTATCTATCTATCTATCTATCTATCTATCTATATATATATATATATATATATATATATATATATATATAGTTGGATTGATGTGAGTTTGTGATCCTGCGTTTCACGCTCTTTGCAATCGTTAGTTTGACTGACAATCAAAGAGATATCTAAATATGTTAGCTCTATCGCTGATATTGAGCGCTTTCGAATTAATACCACGCATATATAATATATAAATAATATATATATAAATTCATATATATATATATATATATATATATATATATATATATATATATATGTACATACACATTTTACACATACACGCCTATATATATATATATATATATATATATATATATATATATATATATATATATATATATATATATATATATATTATACAGTACTTACCTAATTACAATTGTACATACATACACACAAATATTTTATGTATACATACTGTATTATATGCATTGTATATATTAACTCGCACAGTCCCTTATAGTCACACAGACTCATTAGAAAAATCCACTGTTAATAACTAATTTTCGAATTACACCCCTCCCTTAAAAATCAAATTATCCCCTGTGGAGCGTGCAACCAACTTTAGGAAACAAGGATTTACACTATTCTTCATTCTGTAACACCCTTTCTACGTTTCTGCCTACACATGTTTATTGGTATCATTTAAAATAGATAAAGTAATAGAAAATATTCATGGATTGTTTTATATTAAATAATGATCAACCGTAAATCTTCGTTGCTTACTTTCAATATACGTTCGTGAAATAACCACTACTTATTCACCTAAGTTGTAGACATGTTTTTATAAGAGAGTTTGAAATGAAAATAATACACATCGATTCAATGGTAAGTTTTAAGCGTTTAAACACACTGTCTTCGCTCGAATCTTATCTACCGCTCTTTAACTTGAATTACAGAATAATGTAGTTCCAGATATTGCATACTTTTTCTTTATTTATTTCCCCTGAAAATAATAGAGTTTTTAAAGGGGAATTTAAGCAGAAAAGCGGCCAGAAGATATGGATGTCACTGCCTAAACCTAGAAATTGAACCTGTGGTAAGCAAATTGGGCTAGTGTTCGACAGATCATTTAGGTGGTAAATATAATTTGTGCTCTTGAATACTCTTTCTGGGTCAGGCAGTGGAATCTATATACAGGGTATCACCCGAACAACCAAAAAACAAAAAATGGCATAATTTAAAATGTAAATATCTGAGTAACTTCATGTCCAAGAAAAACGAAATTAAATAGCTTGATGTTGAACAATAATGGATGCATTTATCAAAATTCAAAGAAGATATTCAAAAGGATGTAGATTTTATAACCACTTTCCCAAAGGTTCACAATTATTTAATATGCGTATCATCTGTGACACGACATAAATCAAGTCGATAGCCCAGCTCCTGTCAGACACGCCAGAGCATGTCTTGCGTAACATTCTCCAGCACCTCAGTGATTCTCAGTTTAAGTTCCACTAGACTTGTAGGAAGAGATGAGATATAGATCTGTCTTTCCATATAGCCCCATAGAAAAAATCTTAAGGAGTCAAGTCAAGTGAAGGTGGTGAGCATTCCAAGAGCAAATTGTCATTATCGCTGGAACTCCCGATTCATCTTCCTGCCAGATTCTCATTGAGATAAGTCGGTACAGTCAACTTAGTTTGAACACATTTTGTTAAAATTTGAGTTAAGATAATTCGAACGGGAATTAGTTATGTTATTAGACTACAAAATTATGTCAATTTTGCGGGAACAACCCGGGCTATAGTTCAACGAATTGAAAAGAAACCACACCTTAGGGACGAATTAACAGAAGATTATAATAAAACAATTAATTAATATAATTTATCTTTCTTAGAATTATCGTTGGAGGAATGGTCTATTCTTATGGTTTGAATAAAAAAATTCCGAAAACATCTACGTGAAAAGGGTTGACGGATACGATGACCGAAACATTTGACTATAATAACCAGGAGGATGTTAGGATTAACAAAGTAGTATATCGTAAGAATTATAACTGGATATATGGTAATTTACAATATAAATCTGATTGGATGAGTGCATTTCTGAAGACTTAATGATTTGATTTTTACTCTAACAGTTCTATTACTTCAATGGTTATTATAGATAGTGGACACTTCGTATTTAAAATAGACGCCCCAACTGTTTAATAAATAAAAATTAGACACGCCACCAGTTTCATAAATAATGAATCAAATTTATTTCAAATTAATAATATATAAAAAAATAAATGAAAATTCCCCGTCAACTTTCGATTATGATCAATGAAAGGTTTATTTTGGTTTATTTTGGTTTACGACTTATCAATCTCAGTCAGTTATTTTAGGATTTTAGGATAGGTTCGTATGAATAGAATATGTATTATTTGTAGAAAATCAGTTTTCATTCACGCATTTTTGTAAAGATTGTTTTTGTCGAGAGCCAAATTTTCGCTAATATTTTTTTTTCAAAAATGTATTGCCGATAATTTTAATATAAAAATCTATTTTTATGCTTTCATGGTGATTTGACCCCACTTTGGGGGGATTAATTATTTGCCCACTGCTGGGAACCTAACAGGTACTACCACCTCAGGTCAAAGTGGATCTGAAAACAACAGCAATTAAGAGGTGGTTTCACGCTCCTCAAAACCTCCTGTTCAAAGGCCCTGCTGCCGAGTGTAGTTTATTGTCATACCTAAGACGCCAATGAAAGGAATCGCTATATTATCGATTAATAATAAATCATTAGCTTTGGATTACATTCAATAAATCTATCGATTTTTACATAGCTCAGTTTCAACAACTCTTACTGATGTGCGACATTTTTGCCTAGTTCTACCGACAATAGACATGATCATTAATGTCGATTGTCATCGGCAGTTAGCAGCCATTACATCATTGAAAGTTAGTTTACACCATATGTTATCGGAGATGAAACGGAGACGACGAAAACAGTTCAGACTCCAGTATGTTTTCCAGTCTGACAGTAATTGTTGTTGTTTCAAATGAATTACTATCAAACTGATCGCCATGCCAACTGATTTTGCTTACGAGACAAATCAACGCCTAGTTTAACAGACAAGCAGTGAAGCTTTCGTTAGAAAGAAAATCTAAAAATATGACATTACATCCAGGGTTTCGAGTAGCTTTCTTTTTTGGGGGGTGGGGGTTTGTTTGTAGATTTTGATCACATTTAGGTTGTGGAAAGAACCACATTAACTGCCGCCTTCAGTCTATTTTAAGGTAGCCTGGCGGGACTCCTTTCTCTTAAAGCTGGTTTGGAATTCAGATTTCTTTCACGTAACTGGTTACGCTACTATTATTTACGAAGGATTGAATTCAGAGTTTCTGCCTGTAGACTGGTTGCCAGCCAAGGCAAAAGGTCCAAGTTTATCCTGCTATTTATCTACTGGAAGAAGATGGATTCACACTTTTTTCAAATAGCTTAAAGTGAGAATTTGAACTCAGAGTGGCGATTCCACACACTCAAATTTAGTCGTCTTCTTTATGCCGTAGGCCTTCGGAATGTTCATGGCGCTCCATAATTTCCTCTCCTTTGTAGCTCTTAATAACGTTTGTCTGTTATCACTGCTAAATCTTATTTCGCCATGCATTTACTGAAGCTGAGGTGTAGGTTATGCGTTGTTTTCCTTATCATTTTTATTCCTGTTTTGTGAGTATAAAACTCTCCAACCGACTTTCCGCATTATTTACTTTAGAAATTTCAACTGTCCCTTCTTGATGTTAAGTATAAGTCATCTTTTTGTTTCCATTTTCTCTAAACTTCATTTTCGTGTCTATTGTATTCTCAGCATCTTTCTGTAGAACCATATTTCTGTTTCTGTCTCTTTTTCATCTGTATTGAGATTGCCCAGCATTTACTGTCATATAGAAGGACTGATTATACATATACATTTGGTACTTTTTCTATATCAATATGTAAATATATTTCTTTAACGGGTTATCATCTCAAAGTCAAAATCAACTGACCAGGTCGCGTCACTTGATCTCAGAACTTTGATTAGTATTAAACATATATGCATTTTTAAATTTATAAATATTCGGACACTGTCATAATATCTTATGTGCTCAGGTATGTGTTTCTAGGTTCTTCTACCAACTTCTGTGTACTAATCGTGATAGTCATAATGGTTCTGGAATGTGTTTGGCGACAACAAAAGTTCGTTAGTTGGATGCGTCATTACGTTAGTTTCTCAGCTTTCTTTCTACCAATATATTAAAGTTAGTCTGTCTGCGTCTTAATGAAAATTAAATTAAATGTCTTTTCTACGGAAAAAAAAAATTCTGCTCGTTGTGTTAAATAGCACAAGGCATATATTATGTACTAGCTGCTTTTATTGCCCTTGGTCGGTCAAGCGGAGAGTGACTTATTTGCTTATTACTTCTATGCAGTTTATGATCATGTGTTCGCTGAAAGACAAAAAGTTTTCCTGTAAGTGTGTAAGAGAAGAAAGTAAGAAGCGCTTATCATAAGGATAATAGAATTGACGATTCATGGACCTAGACTTGAAGAGGTTCATGTTGTAGCATTCGGAGAAGCTTTCTCTGAGGAGACGTGAGAAGATACAGTTTTAGCGAAGCTTCTCCCTTACAAATGGAATACGAAGGTCATTGAGATGAATTAACCTGTATACGTGGCAGGGTTGATTTATTTGTTAGGATATTTTCTTTCTTTCATCCTTAAAAGGAAGTTATTCAACTTTGCTTCATAAGCATACTGATCCAATATGCAAATATGACTGAAAAATTAAAAAAAAATATTTTTGGCAATATATTATAGGCCCTAATCAACTATGAACTGGTCAAGTATTTAACATCCCAGGGTCTTCTTTTATATACGCAATATGGATTTCGCTTCTCTAGGTACACGGCTGATGTCTTAAGGTTTTTGTTGAGAAAGTCTAAGATTAGACAAGAATGGTAAAAATGTTGACTATTGCTTTGCACATCTCGAAGGTATTTGACAGGTTTTGAAATAGGTGTTTTCTTCAGAATTAGAAAACTTATGTTATTTCTAGACGAATGTTTTTTTTTTTGTTTTTTGTTTTTTGTTGTTTTTTTTATGAAATTGCGAAAAGAAAGTTCTCCTGAACGCCCACTCTTCTAAACATTTCTGCATTAATGCAGGTGTACCCCAGGGATCTATTCTTTGTACCTACGCTGTTCCTAATTTTCATCAACGACCTTCCTGATAGCATCAATTCTCAACTCGTTATCTATGCTGTTGATAGAAATATTTACTCCGGTTTTAATTGTCTTATCAGTTCGATAATGTCAAATTGGCAGCTGATCTCAAAAATTAACTACAATCTGCTGTTAACTTTGGTAGGGAATAGCTTGTTAATTTTAACGCCACACTCTCTATCAATCCTCAGAGAAGACTCCTTTCTGCCTTCCATAGCATGGCTAATGCTAACCTCCTGGAGAGTGACTCGTTGCACCTTCTCGGGCTGACATTTTCTAGTGACATTAAGTGGAAAGATTATGTCAAATTGGAAATTAGGTTCACTGTGTTGTACTAGACAATTTTTCTCTTTAAAATCTATTTAACATGATGCCTGTCTTCCGTCCATTCTTTGAATATAGTTACCATATATGTTCAGGTTCTTGATAAAAACCAAAGAAGAATCTGCATCTGTTCGTAAACTTGTTTCTGTCACTTTATTTCCATGGTAATTGTTCTGTTGAACTTTCCTCAATGATACTTAGACTTTATGAATTTAAAAGCAGAACTAGATTTGCGGCAAGGTTTCAAGGTTTGACTGTTAAAATAGCTAGATGTAACCGTAATTTCTATGCTAGAAGTGTCTTCTATCGCACTTCTCGCTTGTAGATCTCTCTTCCAGCTACTTGCTTCACATTCAGTTTGATCTACAAAAAATCTAAATGCAATGTCAATCATTATCTTGTGTCTTCTTAATACTTTTTTTTTTGTCTCCACTTAATATTTTTTTATATTCTCCAACACTCCGTAAACTTAGCGGCTTTATTGCCTTTCTTGGGGTGAAACGATTAAAAGAATGATTTTTGAAAATGTAATGATTTAAAAAGGGCTTTAATAATTGCTACACATCATAATTTTTAAGCAGAAATAAACAATTCAGCTTCCATTTGAGAACCTTAAAACCCTTTTGCTTCTACTAAAGTAAAGTTCATATGTGAACTCTCTCCATTTGTTGCTATTTGAGGCTTCGATTTGCTTCTTGGGCAGCCCTTAAAAACGTCAACATTGATTTTTAGAAACTCAGGTTAATTAGAGAAGTCAAGATGGAAGTTCTAGAGAGCGCTGTGCATCGCTTGCTGGGATTTAGATCGTCTCAAAATTGAATTGTTGTTTCGAACGCTCCTCAGTGAAGTAGAAAGAGGTCTACACTCGACGGATAATTGGCACAACAGGATTTTCGTTGTCCTCTTTGTCCGTTACAATCTTCTTTGAAGGAGTTCAACTAGAAGGGTAGTGATTCTTCCATCATGTTTCGGTGGAAAAAGAGTTCAATTTGCAAATAGATTTCCATTGCTTTCCTGATTATCAATTCAAGATTTTTCGAGCAGCAAAAGCTGCACAAATTTTGATTTGGCCAAAGAGAAATAAATAAATCTGTCGGACAACTTTTTCGATGGTTTTCTTTTACGCTCATTTTCTTCTTCTCTTCTCTTTTCTTTTCTTCCATGTCTTTTCAAATTTTTCAATGTTCTTCATATTTGTTTTATCACCATTTTCTTTCCTTTTTCTTAATCTTCTTTTCCAAGTCTTCCTTTTTCTTCGTTGTTTTACCCCCCACAAGAAGAGAAGTAAAAGTTTTTCTTTTCAGTGCTGTAATTTCTTTCATTCATTGTTTCTTTCTTCATTTTTTCAACTCATTCATATTCACTTTCTTTTTCTTTCCTCATATTTAATTTTAATTGAGTTCTCTCGTTCCTTTCCTTTTTCTTTCATTGCTTGTTTCTCCCCCTTCTCGCATGTTTGTTTTATTTTACTTCCTTTACTTTCGTTTCGTTTTCATTCTATATGCCATTCCTGCTTTTTTATATTTTTCTTTCTTTCTTTGTTCATTTTCCCACACTTTCGTTATATATTTTCTCGCTTCTTTTCTACTTTTCTTTCTTTTTTTTTCCCTTCTTTCTTTCTTTCTTTCTTTCTTTCTTTCTTTCTTTCTACTGCCATATTCATTTAATCTTTCATTATATCCACTCTTTTATTAGGTTGGTGCAAAAATAATGACGTAATAATGTCGTTTTTGACGTATTTTTTAACGTCAAAAAACGACATTATTACGTCATTATTTTTGCACCAACCTAATACTTTTTAGTGCTTTCTTCCTTTCTTTTCTGTTTTGTTCACCTTTTGCCAATTTATCTTTTCTTTTTCATTTCTCTCTTCAAATCCTACTTTCTTGCATATTTTCTAATCGACTTAATTATAAACGCTTTCAATATTTACTAATTGTCTCAAATATAAACACTCCAAACATTTAGTAATAGATCTAAATATAACAAAAAGTGATAGCGAAATTAAATAAGCCTGAAAATGTTGATATATCGTAAAATTCCAGAAACCTAATGGCTTCATATTATAAAAAAAATATTATTTGACATCCCATGTAATACACAGGCTTCTCATGAGATACGTAGACTACTGGTTGTATATGTGCTTTTGTAAACAGGTTTTAGCTTCAATTTAGAGAGTCGTATACGCTATACAGATTCAAGTACTGTAGTGAAATTTTATTTTTAATCCGACCAGCCTTTGATCCAAAAGTGTTATTCGCATTTACTGTGTGTTGTTATTTCTGTAGGACGTACAGTTGGTGTAATTGTTAGAGGAACGAGTTGAATTCGAATTCTGGTAAAGATCGTTATATTAACATTGTCACAGATAATCCTTTGGAAAGTTATGAAGCCATCTCTATACTGCTTACCTATGGGTCAAATAGCAGGACAGACAAGACTCTCTAGCTGGAAACCAGTATAGGAGAAAAACAACTAAATTAAAAACCGTATGTGGCCCTAGCGGTGCACAAGCTTGAACTCTAATTTCCACTTCAGTTCAGCGGGTGTTTAAGAAAACGCAAATAGGCCTAAGCAAATGAACATACTCAGATAAAAGCAGCCAAGAAGATGAGAAATCGTCCTGATTGGCAGAGCAGCCTCAAATTAAATCAGCTATGATGATGATGATGATGATGATGATGATGATGATGATGATGATGATGATGATGACGACGACGTTGATGATGATGATGATGATGATGATGATGATGATGATGATGATGATGATGATGATGATGATGATGATGACGGCGATGATGATGATGATGATGATGATGATGACGACGACGACGACGACGACGATGATGATGATGATGATGACGACGAGGACGACGACGATGATGATAGTTTTCATAATGCAAAACCCAAGAGATAAGCTATAAAGTAACACAAATAAATCAAAGATTATACCGTTTTTCTACGATATAATCTTAACACATAATATCTGGTATCCGATTAAGTGACTTATTAAAGGCCAGATGAAATGGGCCACTGTTTAGGCGTGATGGCGCCTGTGCACGTACACACACAGATTGGCACAAGGAAAATTTGTTGGAAAGAACAAGGAAGATCACGATATGACTATATACTTGTTAAACTGGACTGTCCGTCGTTAAACATCGAAATCAGGCAATTAACACCGGCTTCAGCGCTGACCACCACATCAGGACTTTCGATTATATATTCGACATTCTGCCTGCATGTGAACTATAATTGTATTGTTATCGTTTAGCAGACTAGTAAGACCGAGCAAATCCTCAGACGGAAAATTATAGTATATTCAGCTACGGAATTTGACAATAAGTATCGACGAGTGGTCGTATGGCTTTGAGGGTTTTCTCCGAACTTGGATCTCATTCTCGCGGGTGAAAATCTGAGTGACTGTCTGTCTGCTCCTTCCCCGATGCGGTGCTTATATCCTTGTCATCCGGTTGTCCAAGCGTGCACATCCGAAGAAGTGCAGCTTGGTCGACCACCTGTTTACTTGTCGGGTCTCAGCCACTGAGGCGCGAATCTGCACTGGGTAGTTCACCTTCCGGGTCAACCGGCTAATACACATGGTTTCAGTAGGGGTAAAAGTGAGTTGAAAGTTAATTTTTGTTTCTCGTTGAGTAAGCTCCGTACACAATACAGTCATCACAGGTAAGATCTTCTAAGAATAAATGTTTATTATTGATATTAAATTTAATTTAAACCACCTGCTATTAACTAGCTTACAGAAAAAGAATGGAGTATACACGTTACGAAAAAAAGTCTTAATTATTACTTCAGGTTGCTCTAAAAATAAAAAAAAATTGCTGAAAATGAAGAGAGAAGAAAACACGTATAATATGTAAGTCACCTAATATGCATCGAAAACTTTACATCGTACTAATGATCTATGAGAATATCTTGTTAACCACTGCGTCGTTATAATCATTGAGATCAAAGTGTAGCATCTGTTCCCCTCACTTGTAATCGTGATGGTAATATTAGCTATGTCCTTATAAAAAACATTCACCATTCATTGACCGAACAGTAAGTGCTCCTGTCGGTTAAAATTTATAAAATCCTTCTCTAGAAACATTTTCAGTGGTTGTTAATGCACTTGCCTCTAGTTATAAGGGTTTCCTTCCTAACCTTTTCTTTGAGGTAGTGTGGAACGTCAGCACCATACATATGTCATTATTATCTCTTCAAGTTACATGTGCTATCCATTTTAGTTGTTACTACCGTTGAATGTCTTCAAGCGATACATTTTCTATTATTTGTTACAATTCTTTGTCGGTGATTCTGTTGCGCCATTTAAATAGGTTCGAAGAAATATCGCCTTAGCCTTGAAGGCTAAGGCGATATTTCTTCGAACCTATTTAATCTATCAAGACTTCAATCCATCAAGGCTTTTTTTAAAGATTGATCTTAGAAAGCGACTATCGGTTGAAATTTATAAATTCTTTCTCTTGAAAACCTTTTTCAGGAAATCAGGTCTCTCAAGTTAAGTAACTTTTACTGCTCTTTCCAGTATTGATAGGGGCTTCCTTCCTAACTTTTTGTTGGAGGTAGTGTGGAATGTCTGCACCTTACTTCCGTCATTACTCTCTCTTCGAGTTAAATGTCTATCCATTTTAGTTGTTGCTGCTGTTGAATGTCTTCCAGTGATGTAGTTTCCGTTATTTGGTATAATACTTTGTCTGTGATTCTGTTGCTCCATTTAAATAGGTTCGAAGAATTAGCGTCTTAGCCTTAAATTCAGACTTCAATAGCTCCAAGCTATTTTTAAAGATTGATATTAGAAAGCGACAGTCTATTGAAATTTATAAAATCTTTCTCTTGAAGATCTTTTTCACAGAATCAGGTCTCTCAGGTTAAGCAACTCCTCTTACTACTCTTTCCAATATTGATAGGGTTTTCCTTCCTAACTTTTTGTTGGAGGTAGTGTGGAACGTCTGCACCTTACGTCCGTCATTACTCTCTCTTCGAATTACATCCATTTAGCTGTTGAAAGACCCAAAATCATATGGTTACTTACTTGTTACAATACTTGCAGATTAATAAAAGTCTTAATAAATACTTAAGTGTCTATGGCTTCAATTTTTGTTTCGTTTTATACTTAGAAATAGTCACATATTTGTATCTAATTGTATAAGAAAGGACGCATTAAATATATTATTTTTCTCTCAAAAGTGTAAGATGGAAAGAGAACAACTGTGTAACTGTTTACTATCTTATCCACACAAATATTAGGTCGGTGCAAAAATAATGTCGTTTTCTCACATAGTAACATATGTGAGAAAACGACATTATTTTTGCACCGACCTAATAGGAATCCGAGAATAAATCTCCCATAAGTAACATAACTGTCTATTCAACTCTGTCGTGGGTGTGTGGATTTGGATGCTTTCTCCAAACGTGTATACTATTAGGCTGGTGCAAAAATAATGACGTAATAATGTCGTATTTTGACGTTAAAAAATACGTCAAAAAACGACATTATTACGTCATTATTTTTGCACCAACCCAATACATTCTCGCCAGAAAAGAAAGAGATGACTTTTCTTCCTTATCTGGTAGGCGCACCTACGTCTACCTGCCATCCAGTTTGTATCACGTATGCACAATCTAAGACCAGCTGGGTCGATCACGGCTTTACATGTCGGATCAGCCATTGGCACTTTGTGACGGCACAAATCTGCACCTGGCGGATAGGAAGTTATCTCTCAGGTCAATTCGCTAATGTACCTGTCTTCTCTGGTGGACACTGAGACATCCTCTGAAGTGAGTTACATACTATAACTTAAATTTTAAACAAAGATTTATGTCTTTAGCTGAAAGATATTATTATTACATGATGTTAAGGGCATACCATGTTGAAACTCTACTTCCCGTTGTATCACTGAAGTTAAGCAACGGTGAGTCTGGTCATTACCTAGATGAGTGATGGGAATACCAGGTACTGCAAACTTTGATGTGCATGTGGTCTGATGGATAACGTCTCCGAATGTGAAATCGGAGATCCGAGTTCAAATTTCAGTCGAGCTCATTACATTCACTTACGCACAAATACCCTTGGGTAAGGTATAAATCCATCTCATCTTCTCTCCCCCACCTGGAATAAATAACAGGAGATACTGTTACATCCACTTCTACCAACACGAAGCGCGTTTGGGACAATAACAAGACCTTTCAAAATTGAAAATAATGTCAAGACAAATTCATTGAATTATTTTGAGTCTTTGGACAAGACGTCATTAGTGCTACGGGTCACAATCCAAAGTTAAAGCCTCTCGACACTAATCTCATAAACTGATAGGCTTGTCAGGTCACCATATGTGCCACAACTGTAGCTGCTGTTTCTGAAATGATGAATGATCTTCATTAGGCATTTATGCAGATGACACTACCATTTATTACTGTCTCAATAGCAAATCCGTCAGAGCTGACAAAGTAAATTTAGCTGCTGCTCTTGAAAAGGACCTCCAATTGAGGATTAACTGTGACAGGAAATAGCTTGTAAATTTTAACGCCTTAAAAACAAAACTTCTCAAATTTAACCACTATAGAGAAACTGTTCTGACTGCCATAAGCATGACTGACGCTAGACTTCTGAAGAGCATCACACTACACCTTCTTGGCCTCACGTTTTCAACTAACTTGAAGTGGAATGACTACATCGAATCAATAGCCACATCTACTGCAAGGAAAGTTTGGTCACTGTGCCGTGTCAGAAGCTTTTTCTCGTCAGAGACCATCTTGTACATTTACAAATCTACAATACGTCCGTGCATTGAATACTACTGCCATATTTGAACTGATGCTTCTGCTATTCATCTCGAGGGTCTTGACAAAATCCAAAGAAGGATCTGCAATGTAATCGATGCTAACCAGTCATCTTGACCGAGTTAGCGTGGTTTCCCTCCGTCTTTTCTGCAAATATTTTCATGGCAACTGCTCAGACGAACGTTTTTCGTTGGTGCTCGACTGTATGAATTTAAGCATGCTACTAGATTGGTATCTAATTCCCACCTGTTTACTGTTGAAAAAGCTAAATACAACAACTAATTCTACTCCAACAGTTTCGTTTACCCCTTGTGGAAATCCTTTCCGTTGCGTTGTTTTCCTGATAACTACGATCTTTAAAAATTTAAATGCAACGTCAATCGCCATCTTTTATCTTCTTGAATCTTTTGTCCTTTCCTCAATACTCTCTATACTCAGTCTTATCTCACTTCCTGTAACCCCTGAGTACTAGTTTCATCCTCCCCTTTCTTGAGGTGAAATGATTAAAAACAAGCTATAATTTGTCTTGGACAAGCCAGCCTGACGGACCACAACCCTCTCTAGGCTGATTTGAATTCACAGCTTTCTTTCTCTTAGACTGGTCGCCAACTAAGACTATTTGGCCCATGCTATTCGGCTATTTACCTATAACACGAGGGAGAAGAGAGGGATGTCTAAAATGAATGTAATGAACTTGACTGGAACTCGAACTCGGTTCTCCAATTATCCATTATACCACCGCGCACGCCAAAGTGCATATTCAAGCAAATCAATACTACTTCTTAAAAGATGATCATTACTCACTCGGCGAAAGCAAAAGTTTCAATGACGTCGAAATAATGGATTCTGCTAATATCCATCTAGTAGTAACATTACTAACAATAATTAAAAGGGATGTCTATGAGTAATAAGAATAATTTCCAGACAATATTCTCTACAAATCAATAAAAACTTAAGCAAGCAACGTTCCAATGGAAATAGGAGAATAAGTAAAATTAATTGTTGAAATTTTAATGAAGATTATAGAATGTCAAGTATGACAATTCGACAAGTAATATAATATTAGGTTGGTGCAGAAATAATGACGGTTTTTGACGTATTTTTTAACGTCAAAAACCGTTATTATTTTTGCACCAACCCTAATATTATTTTACTTGTCGATTTGTCATATTTGACATTTAATTTATTCCAGTCTATACTAATGTATGTTAGTATAATTGGTTTAAATGCTGTATATGTTTCGGATTTATATTTAAGTGCAAATCTAAAATCGCAACTACTGTATTTGTTTCTTTTTTACTTTTTTATATAATACAACCTTCCCCAAATAAGCAATTATCTATATTTTTAACAAAGTTATAGATGTTTATTAGTTGGAACGTACACTATTGTTTGCTTAAATATATATAAGTATTTTATCGAAAATTGGATAAAATATTTTGACTTAGGACAATTTTATCAGTATTGTCTATAAATTGAATGCAAACAAAAAGAAAACAAGGAAGAAAACTAAAAAGAAAAAGACAGAGATGAAGAAATGGAGAAAAAAAAACGAAGAAGTTAGTGAACATGTTAATGATTTAGATAATGATATTTTATACATAACAGAGTGTAACCCAACAAAGGGCGTTTTATTAATGTCGAGAGAAACTTTTGTCATTGTGGGCAATGTCAAGATTTCATATTTTTATCATTCGTATTAATCTATCCCATGAGAAGCCGGAAAATTGAAATCGGCTGTCAGTACAGATGAGTAAAGAAAGTTAACTAAATACACACTCGAAATTTGACTTGAGTTGACAGGTAACATTGACTGCATCCGAAAGTAAGACTCTGGCTCACACACACACACACACACACACACACACACACACACACACACACACACACACACACACACATACATACATACATATATATATATATATATATATATATATATATATATATATACCCAAGTATATGATTGGTGTATACGTAATAAATTCCAATAACCAAAAAATACTATTCTTAAGAGTGTGCTCAATACAGAGTAGAGCCAATATAATTATTTATTCGAAAATTATAACATAAACGGTTCTACATTCAGCACCATCATTTGATAACACACCATAAGTGTTGAAACAAAATGGCTATTTTTGTAGTGATTTTATAACATGTTTATGTTATAATTTTCGAATAAATAATTACATATACATATATATATATATATATATATATATATATATATATATAGTGTTGTCGAAGTGTTACTTGTTATTTATTATTGATTAGATAATATTTGTTTTTGATTATTATTATGACATATACTTGTATTCGTGTGTGCCGTACTTTTGTAATATGTTTATTATTTACTTAATTTGTTTATTTATATTATTTATTTATTTTGATTTTTTTTTTTTTTTTTTTGCTTCTGCTATTTTTTTCTGATGTTCATTATCATATTTGTTTAGTTTACTGCATTGACATTGTCTAAATTATACTATATTATCTGCGTTTTATATCGTATATATATTTGCATCTATCATGGCGGCATTTTACAAGGTATTCGATTTTAAAGTATTGTAGTAAAAATTTGCGTTCGTCTCTCAATTTTGAAATGTGTTCTAATCATTTAGTTATTAATTTATGTTGATCTGAGAAGCTAATTATTGCTAATTTCGCCTCCAGATAGAATTTACAGTTTCAAGGCTTAGTGTTTTAGAGTGATACTGTTTTCCTTATTTGCATTGATATTTTTGGTTTATTTTGTTTTTAATTTCCCATATATGCTTAGAATTCTTTGTGCTGTTCGTGTATTTACCGTTTGCAATTATATTTTGCTGCATAGTTTATCAATCTTCATTGTCCTCCAATTGTATATTTTTTCGTTATCTAATTATTTTCCAGTATCTTGGTATATTACATTGTGTTGCAAGCAATTGCCATTTAAGGGACATTTATGGTTGTTTTTCTGTTGTGCTTTATTATTATTTATGTCACGTTCTCCGTACAATTCTAATTGTAATTCTATTGTGTTACTATCGAATAACTTTTGAAGGGTGCTAGATGGGGAACGTATTTGAAGATGGTTTCGTTTGAAGAATTGTCAGATAACCTGCCTGTAAATTTATTGCGGGATTTGCTTGAATATTGTTAGCGAGGGTTTGGAAGATATGTGCGTGTCAACAGGTTGCCGTTGGATTTTCTATATTTCATATGTTACTTTTCTTAAGATGAATTTGATTCCTGAGAAATCTACAGCTTTTAGGTCTGTTTTATGTCGAATCTCATATTTTTTTTTATGTATGATTATCTTTATCGTTTTTGTCTGTCTGTTGCATGTTAAAGTTTTTTAGGATTATGAGACCCTCGTTTCTGCATAGACCTATGTCATTTTGATGGCTTATTTTACTTAACTCATGTAGTAAATGTATACATATAAGCTCACAGATCTCTGGGCCATGAAGAAATCTTTTATATCTAGTTGCATAAATTCGCTAGTACATTTGTTTTTTTAGGTTTATATATGTTTTTGTGTTTTTCCACTGGTTTCATCCTAATTCTGAGTTAATTCTTTCTAGTATTGTTTTACTTATTTTACTTAATTCAATGTTTCTTCAATGTTTCTTCAAGCAGTGAAAAGCCTGAGGAAACCTTCATTGGTGGAAACAACGATAGCGGAAATGGTTAGTGTTTGTAATATTTTACATATATATATATATATATATATATATATATATATATATATATATATATATATATATATATATAATTGCATATTTGGTCAGCGATCCCACATTTATAATTTATATACATTTCATTAAAGCCGACTGACAAAGCACTACGATTAAGCTTTTCATTCAAATTTTATTGAGTTCGTATAAGTTTTTTCTTTTCTGGAAATTCGGTGTGTAAAAATTATTCAAACGTTCTATATAATCGAGGACTTTCGCTTATGCTTTTAGACATTATCAATTGAGGATGGTTTTCTTATTCTTAACTGAATATGTAGATTATATATATATATATATATATATATATATATATATATGTATGTATGTATTTTTTGTTTTACAAACACGGCCACTACGTTGTGGCGGTGTTAATAGTTGATATTATTCAATGTCGGCATTTTTAATTATTAATGCTCCATTAATTTAAGCCTTTTTACAAATATATATGTGTGTGCGTGTGTTTGTTTATGTGTGTGTATAAATAATATTAATGTTCAAGATATATATATATATATATATGTGTGTGTGTGTGTGTGTGTGTGTGTGTGTGTGTGTGAAAATATTATAGAAAATTTGAAAGAAACTGGTTTGGTAAATAATCCAAAGTTCCTTAGTATTTTTGTTATTATTTAAAAAAAATAGTGCTCGATACGAAAGTAGAGCATAAATATAATTATTTATTTAAAAATATAAATTATTCATTTAAAATCATATTTTTAAATAAATAATTATATATATATATATATATATATATATATATCTGTATGTATGTATGTATGTATGTATATGTATGAATTTCCAAGAGGATAGAATTAAGGTACAGCTCAATGTTCAGGACAGAGAAAGAATATAATATAAAAGGCTCAAACACTAATATTCCATGCCTATAATTTATTACATTGGAATCGTAATCACGATCCAATTCATCAAACCTACAAATCCCCCAAAAATTGTAGGTCTGATGAATTGGATCGTGATTACGATTCCAATGTAATAAATTATAACAATGGAATATTAGTGTTTGAGCCTATATATATATATATATATATATATATATATATATATATATATATATATATATATATATATATATAATTAGGTACGTGTTTGTGCGTATTTTTATGTTTCAGTGTACATATCACTATACTTAAACATATTTTCCTACTGATGAAAAAACGAGAAGGCGCTATAGCCTTCCTCTCGAGCAAGATAAACAAGAAAAGAAATGTTATCTCGGATCACTCTAGAAAGATCTTCCAAAACAATCACAAACTTTAGCTGCTAGGAGAAAGCAAAGAGCGCATGCACGTCAAATATAAAAATCTTGAAGAATTACTCCCCCACAGCAAATAAAAATGAAACATTTGAAATTGGTAGAAAAAAAATCAACTTTTCAAAAATCTGCTCGTTTCCATCTGACGACAATTGATGCAAATTTGAACATCAGATCTTGCACTAAACGTGTCCTTTTGCCGAAACGTAGAGATATCCGCAATTGCCTTTTTCTCCCTTTCATCTTAATGTTTGTTTTCCTATCTTTATTTACTCAGTTAGCGCCCCTGAGTTCACCACTCCCCTCCATCTCACAATTGTGGTTCAAGGCAGAATAGATCAAAGGCTTGCCTCTTCCTTTTGCACCGGAGATGTTGAGGTTACCCCGTCTCGCCTCTCCGCAGTTGGTGCACCACACCTACAAAGCAGCAGGTGGTTTTTAATTCATAGTTTTCGATCTCCTAAACTGGCTACCACCCAAGGCTCTACGACAATATCTATCCTGCTATTTTAACCATAGGTGTGGAGAAGTGGTGCATTCATACCAAGTGAAGGGGATTAACTCAACTAGAATTCGAACTCTGATTCCTCAATTCGAGCCGCTATCCATTACCATACTGTGGCTCATATAAACAAACTAAAAATAAGAAAGATATTTTATCGATTTCTACTTTCATTTAACTAATCAACATACACTCTCAATTGTTCCAAGGAATAGGACTAAAACTTCCGAAAATATAATCTGAAATTGCAGTGAATATACATTTGAATATTACATCCCTAATATGGACACCACCACGTATAGAATGTATGGAATTTATTTTTTGGAGTCCACGGCATTATAAGGGTGAAGCTTCTGAAAAAGAGGTATCTGTTACCTGCAGGAAATGGCAAAATCTTATATAATATGTTAAATTCTTGTATATCAGGTAATATAATCTATGTCATTTTTATTATCAAAGATACATTTAAAATGTCCCTTCATTTTTAAAATCCCCTTTCTCTCGAGAGCTCAACCGGATTTCTTAGGAGTATATATATTGTCATCCACAGACAGATTGTTTTACTGTCATCTATGCCACTGAGCATATATATTGTCATCCGCTGACAGCTGCTTCACAGCTCTTCAGTGTGGCTAGACTTCAAGCCGGGATCGAAACCCGACCGATTTGACATCAATCAGAGATCCTACTAGTCGCACGACAGAGAGGAGGGTAAATTTTAACTTTTTTTTTTTATTTATTTTTTTTGTTTTGTTTTTTTTTCTATACGAAATACGCCAAGGGCCCGGAGAACTCAATTCGTACTTGAAGAGTAATGCATATATATATATATATATATATATATATATATATATAATGAGAGACTTTTTGTTTTACAAAACAAATATGTAGTTTTCAAAATAATATTCCTTGTCAATGCACTTGATTCAGTGGTGAATAATATCCAGCAAAAAATTATAAAGTGAAAATTTCGGATCTAAATTGAAAATGTGTGTTAATTCCGTAATCTTTGCCCGCACCAGTGTTCTTTTCTGCCTTTTTCATTTTAGAGCGTACATGATGATAGCTGGTTACAGATAACTGTTCTTTTTTATGCTATGAATTTTCTATGACTTGGAAATGATAATGCAATGGATTTCGGGGGTTTGTTCACGGTTTTGAATTCAAAGTTGGTCATCTTACAGACTGGCTGAGTCACATCGTTTAAAGAGAGCCAAGAATGACAAGTGATCATTAGCAATCTTCAGTCCAGATATGTCAGCAATGCTCCATTGTTTGTATGATCTGAGTCTAGAAAAGATATATCATAGTGGTTTACGCTTGGAAATATAGGTTATATACAATGATCTACGTGGTAAAAAGGGCCTTGACCATTTAAACATTTCATAACATATCCCAATCGAATCTACTAATACAAAACTGTGTTCATGTTTTCTCTTCAGTGCTTAATGCACTGACGATTAGGGAGGCTCTTCAGTTGAGCTAAGTATCCATAGCAGTTATAAGAAGGATCTTAAACGTAAAAAGCAACATTTGTTACCAAGGATTTCAAAAAGTACGACTAATATATGGGAAACATACTATGATCTGGAATTGGAATAAAAATCTACCTATTTTTCTGAGATGAAAAAGAGAAATCTTATATGTAAAGTACAGTGTATGTGTGTGTGTGTGTGTTTGTGTGTGTGTCCTAGCCACTCCTCCACCCCCACTGGATCAATTTCAATGATTCCTAGGTCACTCAAAAGCCCTAGAGCACAGATTCTTCGAGATTAAAAATATATATTAATATACTATACTAGCCATTATGCTTTTATGGTTCAAGGGAAGTAACCCTTATTTTCCTTTTGGATCCAAAATTGCAATGCACGTTTTATTATTAAATAGCTTAAAAGCTAACCTATCGGACGGCATTTGAGTTAGCGCCTGTGGAAAACTCTTGGTTTGGCCATCATCACATTAGATAGGAATGAGTAGGTTGTGATATGCTACAGAAGAACTCAAAATTGATCGCTTCATTTAAGTATTGAATTTTTAAGCTTACCTTTTAAAGGTTCGACGATAATTCTTCTGCTGCTATTTAAAGACGGTTTCATGTAATTAGATCTTTATTTTCAAAATATTATTTTTAAAATTAAAGATGGGAAAATAGAAATTAGAATTAGTCATACATTCATCATTTGAAGAGTTAGAGAAACATAATAGCTAATTAAGTAAAACCTATATTATGAAATCTATAAGAATAAATGGGAAATTGAACAACGATTTCTGAGCTTAAAAAGCCCCAACTCTACTTTATAACAATTTATACGCTAAATGTTCAATATCTGTATTGTTTACTTCTAGGTGCTATCAGTCTTCAGGTTTAACTAATTTGCATGTTTATTTTTTAAAAAGTATATTTCATTAATTAACTCTCCTCCATCATGTTCTTTTATTCGAGGATTGTTTTGATTTTCATATCAAAAATAGTTCTGTTTACGAATACTGTCTTATATAGTTCAAAGAAGCGTTTGAAATTTGCATTGTACTTGGCCTTCAACAATTTGATATCTATTTGTAAAACTTTCCTTAACTCTAACAAAGAAAATTATGAATGAAATGTTCATTTAAAATTTTTGTTTCAAATATTTTAAGTTGTGAATATATCTTACTTTGCGGAGAGTTACTGAACGGCCGTAGCCTGCTATATTTAATAAATTTCAACCAACATCTATGCTACCTGTTAGAAAATTTAGTAACTTTTGTTTCTTTGAATACAGTTATATATATATTTGTCTCTCATATCTATGTTTTCCGTTGTACAAGTTGAAGTGAACCGTTTGAAGATGTTTATTTGATTAGGAGAAGATAATAAATTTGGGCGGGTTTTCACGACTGTTGCAAATAATATTGTACACAAATACGCCTCAAAATACGCTTCGAAGCACTGCTGTAGATCCAACTCCATAGAGGATGCTTCCCAGATAACGTCAATCTTAAGCTGTTCAAGTCTTGGTTCAACCGATATCTTCCCCACATTTCCCCTTAAACTGTGCTTATTATTCTGTATAGCTCTACCACGAGTAGCTCTTGGGCCAGAAACCTGGTGAATATCATTGTAAAAAAATAGTAGTGAGGTTTGTATTTGTCTCAGTACAGTGTGTATGATTTCTCTCCTTTTTTATATTACGTAATGCCTGCTGTCAAATAAATAGATCTGAACCAACATAGATAGATAGATAGATAGATAGATAGATAGATAGATAGATAGATAGATAGATAGATAGA
>OZ010606.1:49017619-49057619 GCA_963932145.1 Acanthosepion lycidas
CAACATTCTTAATTTCCCCAAGATTCGAATATCGATTGCTCGGGCATTGCTCTTTTTGAATATGATGTGTAAAGGGTCCATTTGTACAGAGTCACGAATCTACATGTGTGTGATGAAACCAATGTGAGGTTGAGATCCATCGGAGAAATTGCATTGAACATTTTCAGCAATAAATTTCAACACATGGAGATATTTTTATGTATTTTATGTAGATGATTCCCAAAAGAGAAATTATACTGGTTTGTACACATATAGCAAAAAAGAGTTAGACAAATATTATATGGCTAGTGTGTATGCTTTGCGTGTGTGTCTGTGTACTTTGTGTGCGCGCGCGCGCGGAAGATGCACCATGTGATCACGTGGTCAGGAGAATAAGGCACCCCACCCACATCGTAGAAGAAAGAACCGGAACCCAAGACCTCTACATAGATCATTCTAGAACGAAAACATGAAGAGTAATAATGTTATATAACCGCTCTTTTATAATCCTGTAACAGTGCCACCTAGTGTGCATCGTGGTGAATGATGTCGAAGTGTTGCTCGTATAGTTATTTACTTACTACTTATTGTGGTGGGTAGTGATACATACTTGCTTTTAATGTGGGATGCCCACACGCGTACATATGGCCAAGGACAAAAATTACCTAGTCCCTCATCTGCTGTCACGCTGGCTTCGTTATCCACTACCCCCCCTCTTCAGTGTAATGATGATGGTGCTGCCATAGGTTTGCAATATACAGAACAAGTCTTTTATTTATCAGAGAATGCAGGACAATTCCCTCACGGATGAAGAACATACAAAAATAGAAAGAATAGGATAGCACGGATGCACTTCCTCGCTTGAATTATTTAACCTATACGGTATGACAATAATTATTCTCTTATACGACGTTTCCCTACTGGTTGCGGATGATTATGGATCTCCACAACTTCCTTTCCTTGGTAGTTCCTAATAAGTTTCGTTCGTTTGCTATCCATCCTAAACACTGTTCTGACAACTATTTGCACAATCTCATTAGGTAAATTATTCGCTGTTTTTTTGTTGTTTTTTTTTTTTTTTGGTTCGTCTTTGCTTCAGTATCTCTTGTGAGTGACAGATCCTCCAAACCCTCTTTCCCCATTATACGTCTAAGAAAGTTCACTTATCCCTTTCCGATTCTAAGTATAAATGTATTTTTGTTCGATATTCTTATTATTTGCTTACGTGCTCCGTCTGTGGTATTCTCAACATCCTTTTGTCGAACTACATTTTTGCTGTCTCAAATGAGGAGATTGTCTAACATTCTCTGTCATACAGGAGCTTTAATATTACGTAGCATTTCAGCAGCCTTTTATTTTTTTCTAACAAAATGTTCGTTTTTCTTCGTACTTTGCCCAGCTTCTGGAAGACATTTTTCGCTATTACAATAAACATTCACGTCACATTTTTTATCCTCTGTTAAAATACTTCTGAAACATTTAAATTTTCGTACCTGACTGGTGTTTCCAGTTCGTAGTTAGCATCTTGAGTTGTTCCTTTAAATGATAACTATACATTCTGTCTGCTTACAATTGATGTTCAGTCCTCGCTTTCCTTTACTGCCATCTGTAGTAATTTCTGTAGTTCCCTATATGTATCTGCAGTCAACACTGAGTCATCTACATAACTTAAGATAGTGATAACTAAGAATTAATCCGAGTAGCACTTTTAATCCTCTCAGTATCACCTCACTGTACAGCGTGCATAAGTCTTGTCTTTCGTCTCTTTCATTTTTTTGTGTCTTTACTAAATTTATTGTACATCCGTATGCAGCCTATTTCTTCCCATAAATGTTCTGGATTATCTTAATATATTTCCCGAATAAATCAAGCTTACCTAGCAGTTCAAATAGTTCATTATGCCGTACCTCAGAAGACCTACGATTCACTATTTGCAAACATAATCTTTACGAGACAAGATGGGCTGAATATGATTGCAATCTCAGAAAGAAAACAGAAATAATTGGATAAGTTATTAAGGACTATTAGTAGCAGAAAGATAGAAGACATAGTTGCCAGCAAAAGAGACAACCAAATGCGTATGTACTACCTATGTAGTGGGGGCGTCAAAATCACGTGGGTCATTTACACAAACAACAGATTAAGAATTGTATGAGAAATCGAAATACGCGCATAAATAACTTGTGTAAATAAATAACAAAACAAGGTTAAAGACAGGACGTTGTGGAGAGACATAATCTCTTAGCCTTTGTAATGACATTGAAAAGAAAGAAAACTCGATTAACCAGAAGCATGGAATGACAAACGCTAAATCATGAATATTTAGTCTTATAGCGCACAAGAATTTATCCAAATAGATTATATCAATATTAATGGAATATTTTATACGTATAAAATTACAAAAAAGATTTTCCTTGTAGGGAGAATACCTCCACGTGCATTAACAATTAATTACAGTCGTTTTCCTTAAACATTCTTAAGTTTCTGTCAACCATAGTATCTTACTAATGAGAAATTAATATTTTTAGATTTGAAGTAAAGAGATTTCTCTTATTCCTTCTACTATGCCAGACAAAACACCAAGCCTCCAATTCGTTGCCCAAGCATAGCATGATTTTCATTGGAGAGAGATGAATGATTTCCTGTCAAGAAAACTTGTATATAAGAAGTGAAAATAATTATTGAATGACTTAGCATATTTTCACTCGACTCCATTAAAATCGGAGTCGATTATATATAAGTTTTCTTTCTTTTCTTTTTTTTTTCTTTTTTTTTTTCTTTTTTTTTTTTTTTTCTTTTTTTTTTTTGTTACACCGCCAAACAAAACCATTCATACAGACAAACTATACAGTCAAATTTATTCGCTGGGGATATGTAACAGTCCCAATAGAGACCTGAAAACGTGAATAGTAAAGAACACTACTTTTTTTTTTTTAATCAGTTCGCCTCAAGCAACGGGATTATACCAATAAGTCGCAGGGGACTACTGAGAGTGAAAGACGATAGGAAAACTTTAAAAGTAACCGGAAACAGAATCCTAAACGGGAAGCAATGGAAACACCACTATTCCTGTTCAAAAGAATATGGAGGCGAACCTATCTACACCTCTTGCGGAAAAAAAAGGAAAAATGGTAAATATAAGTGTAGACTTTAGAAGGAAACGAAAACCCAATCGTAAACAAGAAACACGGAAGAAACCTCTGCTCCTGTTCAAACGACCAGGGGAGATTGAACAGGACGATACACGAACCTATTACACTCCTCTTTGATGCTGAAATGTTGTGAAATATACTTAGGTTTTTCCGTCATATACCATTAATGAAGTTTAATATGTAAATTAGTTATAGAAACAGATTAATCAGATTAGGGGATTGGATATGCGGGTAGTGTAATGAACAGTGGCTCAGAATGAGAAATCGGAGAGTCGAGTTGGAATTCCACTTCGGTTCGCTACATTCACTTAAGCGCAAATACCCTTGGGAATGGTATGAAACCAATTCTTCCCTCCCCAGCAATGTGTTGAATAGCAGGTCAGACTGGGTTCTATAGACTTGTTTGGTAAACGCCTTACTGATGAAACAAACGGCAGCCTACGAATGAGATCTTTCGCCTAGTCATTCATGAATCGAAATAGATATAACCACCCTAGCGTATATCACGTAATGCACTTACCTGACTGAAGAGATTAGAGTTGATAAGTATCAATGACCAGAACAATTATGACAATCTATATTTAAATGAGCCGATTTCTCTATTTATCTGTATGAACTCAAACAGCAAAAAATGACACTTCGTCACGCTACTTATGCATGCGCAATATAGTTAAAATTTTCATCTTCGAGAATAAGACATTTTTTCTACAAATCGCCACAGAGAGCAGTTCTTGATTAGTTTTTAATTTAATTAAGTATAAATAGACAAACATAATATATTTTAAAGGGCGATAACTCCAAGTATATTAACTTAATTAAAGTGTTTTCCCTTAACATTTCTGAACACTCAAGTGTCATACGGGTAACAGTATTTTTATATTTTAATAATAATAATAATAATAATAATAATAATAAGAAGAAGAAGAAGAAGAAGAAGAAGAACAACAACAACAACAACAACAACAACAACAACAATAATAATGATTGATTGATGATTATCATTTGTGAAAACATTTTGTTAGATTTTATAAGGAAAGATAATGTTTTTCGGATACATTTAGCATCAGCCAACTGATGGTGATAAAATTAGAAGCTATATTTATATTGATAAGCGCAGTATCTTGTGATAATTTATAATATCTCATGTCATGAGCATATTGCAAATATTTTTTGAGAGTGGCAGCCTTTATTATGTAAATAAAAGAAATGCAACGCCCATGTTTATTCCTCAATATATCCAATAGTTACAGAACCCAGAAACATATTTAAAGCAATATACAAAGCATTTGAAGAAATTATTTTCGACGTTAAATTTTTACATTTTGGATACGCTAGCATCTTTTTATTCATTATGTTTTAAACATTATCATTCTTCTTCACCATCAGCCGTTTTATTGCTCCCAAGAGATTCTCTATCCTGAATATTGCTTCCAATATCCCATTTAATAATGGAACCCAGGTTTTCAACATTGGATTAATATCGGGACTGGTTCTCACTCATTCTATTATTTTGGGCAACAGAGAGCATAGCAGATTTGTATTTAAATTTAAATACACATTTTTATTGCTTTCGCTTGTATTCTAATAAGATTTATTGACCTTTCCCTGTATATAAAACATACACAACAGATTTTGAAGCTCCTGCTTCGGAAGAAAAATATCAGAAAAATGAAGCTTTCTGGAATTCTTTTGAAAGTTAATAACTAATTGTTTTAGACAAATAATACAAATGAACGCAATACCAAAAATATTAATCTAGTATTTTGTTAAGTTCTTGATTCCAGAAAAGTTAGAACGGATCGAATTTCCTGCAGGATCCTATATAGTACCATGCATAAGTATATATATATATAGCATCACAGAAACAGATAATATACCGACATAGATAACGAGAAGTCATAGATAGATAGATAGATAGATAGATAGATAACGAAAAGTCATAGATAGATAGATAGATAGATAACGAAAAGTCAGATAGATAGATAGATAGATAGATAGATAGATAACGAAAAGCCATAGATAGATAGATAGATAGATAACGAAAAGTCATAGATAGATAGATAGATAACGAAAAGTCAGATAGATAGATAGCTAGATAGATAGATAGATAACGAAAAGTCATAGATAGATAGATAGATAGATAGATAGATAGATAACGAAAAGTCATAGATAGATAGATAGATAGATAGATAGATAGATAGATAACGAAAAGTCAGATAGATAGATAGATAGATAAATAGATAACGAAAAGTCATAGATAGATAGATAGATAGATAGATAGATAGATAACGAAAAGTCAGATAGATAGATAGATAGATAGATAGATTACGAAAAGTCAGATAGATAGATAGATAGATAGATAGATAGATAGATAGATAGATGTGAACAGAATTAGATAGATAAGGAGATGTCTAATCCAAAATCTGTGAATTCATAGTTTTCTGATTGAAAAATGAAAATCTAAAATTATAATCAACTCAGATCACTTCATTAATGAAAAGTAATACGGTATCTCAATGATGAATGTTGTTACTATAAAAACGGAATACATTTATTGGATTTTATCATAGCGTGACCATTTTTATAAGTAACTACTGTATAGATAGATATCATTGTACATCGGTATTCAACCTATTAAATGTACTGATAAAATATTCCTAGATAATAGCTAGAAGAGACTCCATCTAGTCAATATTTACCAGCCTCGCCACGAGAATAGATGTGGCTCAAGGCCGAATTTAACGTGGGTCATCCGAGCCCGTAGGCTCGGCCAAAAATTTCCCGTAGAAACTGCATAAACGGTTTCGGGTCTGTCTACCTCCCCGGACGATACTCTGCCCTTCGGCACACACTCGTCCAGGTTCCTCTCTGCCCGAAAAAAGAGACTTCGTCAGCACAGCTGCAACAGATTCCATCTAGTCAATATCTATTAGCCTCGTCACGGGTGTAGATGTGGCACAAGACCGAGTTTAACGTGGGTCATCCGATCCCGTAGGCTCGACCAAAAATTCACCGTAGAACCTGCATAAACGGGTTTGGGTCTGTCTACTCTCCGGACGATATTCTACCCTTCAGCACAGCCTCGTCCGGGTTTCTCTCTGCTCGAAGGCAGAGATTTCGACAGAACTGCTGGGACAGATTCTAGCTAGTGTATTTACTAACCTCCCCACGCAATCAGATGAGGCACAAGGTCAAATTTAATGTGCGGCATCCGAGTCCGTAGGCTCAGCCAAAAATTCCCGTAGAATCCGTGTAAAACGGGGTCGGGTACTTTTTTCCCAAGACGATACTCTGCCCTTCGGCATAGCTTCGTCTGGGGATCCTCTCTGCTTGATGGCAGAGTGTTTGACCAGTACAGCTATGTGACACTATTTACGTCGCTAAAAAGAAAGAACAAAATAAAAAGGCGAGAATTAAATTTAGGTGATAAGAAGCCATCACGAAAAGGACACTAAGCGGTGTTATTTTTCTAACAAGGAAAAGTGGTAAGATTTTTTATTTCCATTGTCGAGAAAGTAAAAAACAGAATTTAATCTGATTTATGTTACGGGGCGGCGAGTTAGATATATCCAATCTGCCCATAGCAATGGTAAAGAAATTTTCAAGTTGGACAAGTTACCTCCCGCAGAATTCTAAAGAGATAAAAATAAAAATTAATTAAGCACGCACTGTCCGAGAAAAAAAAGTGTCCGCTCACTACCATGAAGGAAAGGTTAAGCCTTTGTCTATACGCAGAATATCATTGAGAGGAGAATCTGTTTATCGTCAGGGCTGGCTATGATAGCGAAACTATTTTATCGGATCAGTAATTGGCACCAAGAATGCCAATACGTCCAAATGGCCACCCACTTGATGCTGGCGAAAATCTGATTGACGAATTCCAGGTTATTCGGTTAAGATAAGAGTCTAGGGTGTGGGGTCTCCTCGAAGAAAGGAAAGAAAAGAAAAAGAAAAAAAAGGGGAAGATAATTTTTTTTTCTTTGAGCAAGATTTTTTAAACCGAGACTAGTCTGGCCACATCCACGCGGCTGAGCGCCCATTGGCTGAATGGTGGCATGAGAGTTAGGCGGAGGTAATCATGTGAAGGAGGAGGGGGGCCTGTTGCGCCCCCCTGAAGGGATAGGTGTGAGATGCCATTGTGAGAGAGAGGGGAAACCCGTTGACACACTCTGAGGGCATGGTGAGATACCAATATGAGAACAGAAGAAGGTGGGAAGACGAAAGACTTCCAAAAATGGAAAATAATAAAATTTTCCTGACCGAAAACAAAGAAGTGGATTGTGGGTTTAGAATTATCAAGGAACCTCAAACCCCGACAAGCCCACCCCGGTTTTGGTCGGCGTCCATATAAGCAGAGTCGCAGCGAGTTAAGTTCAGTTTTCGAGTTCCAGTTAAGTTGAGTGAAGTTCGCAGTTGGAGTTGCACCCACCTCGCAGATAGCTGACTCGAAAGATTCCACGCAAAACACGACTCAATTTCTAGCCAAGAACAATTTATTTTTGAAGAACGATTTAGACTCATACCACCAAAACAAGTTTTACGAATATCGCCTGAAGATACATCAAGAACCAGTTTCTTAAAGAACAAACAACTTAAGATGTTAAGACTCGCCTAACAAACACAAAGTGTCACGAATCCATATAGCGGGTTGGGAAGAAGACGCAGTCCTGTATTCAGCAACCAGATATAAAATATTGTTATCCTTTTTAACACATTTGAACTTTTCGAGTTACTATTTTATTTTATTTTACATATACTTGTGCGTTGTTGCCCTTACCCGGACTCAGCTTGCATTACGGCCCGGTGACTGATTGATTTTGTCTACCTAAGATCAAATCACAACGTGGGTAGGTTAGACTAGAAATCAAAACAGTTACTTCGTTAACCAGACGTTGGAGGCGAGCTGGGAACGACAAGGCGGATACCGAATCTAACAAGATTCCCATCCGAATCACCAAAAGGTTAGAACGTCACATTTGGTGCCGCGACCAATACCAAGCCAGTTGGTCGTCACAGGACAGGATAGCACGACGGACGCAGCCAGGCAGACGTCACGATTGGCGCAGTGACACCGGGGGGACATCACAGCTGGAAAAGATTCCAGCTAGTCAATATTTACTAGTCTCCCCACGAGGGTAGATGTGGCACAAGGCCGAGTTTAACGTGTGACATCCGAGTCCGTAAGCTCGGCTAAAAATTCCCCATAGAATCTGCATAAATGGTTTCGGGTCGGTCTACCTCCCCGGACGATACTCTGCCCTTCGGCATAGCCTCGTCCGGGTGTCCTCTCTACCAGAAGTCAGAGAATTCGACAGCACAGCTGCAATAGATTCCAGCTGGTCTCCGTGGTCTGTTGGCTTACATCTACTTTTAGGAAGTTACTACCTATAGTTACTACCTATCATTACATCAAATATATACACTTAGTCAAGCCAAAAAGGGTGTCAAAATTCGAAAAATATATGAAATAATAAAAAGTTGAAAAAACTAAAACATGAATCGTATATAGCTGTCTCAGCCTTCCCTGTATATATGAGCATAATTACTCAAGTGATTTACTGTTTGCTCGACTCGAAATATGAAAACCTAGCCTTAGACTTGGATATTGATCCATGGAGGCGTCTATTGGTATTCTATGAGAGCAAGTGGAACTAGAACAGTCCTCTCCAGCGAGCGAAATAAAGGGTTACGTTCGATATTCCAACCACCTGAAGAAGGCCGGAGCGTACAACGGCCGAAACGTTGTAATAAATATGACGACAAAGATGAGGACAATAGTCCGAAAAATGTAAATAGTGTACATAATACCTCATCTCAGAAATATAGACAAATAACCTTTATTTGAATGTATTTTTATCCGAAATATAGGCAAATAACGTTTATATTCATAAAGAAAGCCATGAAAAATTTAATATGTTAATTATTGAATATTATACATTTAAGTCGGATAAAAAATACATTCAAAGATATATCTATATAAAACATAAAACACACACACACACACACACATATATATATATATATATATATATATATATAATTATTTATTTAAAAATATGATTCCAACACGCTACATAAGAGGTCTCATGTTTCAAAACAAGAGCCGAAAACTTCAAAATAATATTTGAATTAACTTGAGTTAAAGTAGGCTCTGTTCCATCTTCAAGCGAAATTTTTTGGGAAAATTACCTTTAAAACCAGATGGAGGCTGCATAAATGCTCCTTCAACAACATAAACTTTAGACATCAGACCTCTCTATCTAAATATTTTTGGCACCTGATAGAAAAAAATAGGACACCTAAAGTAAAATTGAAAATCATTAACAGAACTAGAACTTGCAAAACTTGGGATGACCCATGCCCTTTGTGCCTCCATGAGAAACTACACATTATTAAGCTCCTAAACAATAAAAACCTATTAAACAACCGGCAAGAATTAACGGTTTTCTGCTGACACAACCGAACTTATGCTCTGAATAACTAGCTAAAAACACGCATATAAATTTTAAAATCCATAGCCCATATACATAGTTTTAATTACCCACAAAAATTGATAACCCTTTATGAAGTCGTCAAATAACAAAAGTTACGGCCTTTTCATATACACAAATCCCTTTCATAAAGAGATATAATAAAAGAATAAAATAAAAATAAATTAATAAACCTCCGTAGACGCTCAAGCCAGACTATGCGAAAACTTCCTCCGTCGTAAATTTAGCCACCCCCACCTTACCGTGACCCGACATCTATGAAAGTAATTCTATACTGATACAAATTATTAACACCCCACCCCTGCCGATTCCAAACAATCCGCCCTTGATGTTACCATGGAAATTCTTGATTTCAATTCTGACCATACTATTAAAACTCGTAAACTTCAGAAATAAGTCATTCCCAAAAAATTTCGCTTGAAGATGGAACAGAGCCTACTTTAACTCAAGTTAATTCAAATATTATTTTGAAGTTTTCGGCTCTTGTTTTGAAACATGAGACCTCTTATGTAGCGTGTTGGAATCATATTTTTAAATAAATAATTATATTTATGCTCTACTTTCGTATCGAGCACTATTTTTTAAAAATAATTACAAAAATACTAAGGAACTTTGGATTATTTACCAAACCAGTTTCTTTCCTATTTTCTACAATATTTTCACACACACACACACACACATATATATATATATATATATATATATATATATATATATATATATATATATATATATATATAAGTATCTGTATCAACAAATGCGGAATTTCCACGGGTCCAGCTGAATAACACGGGTGAGCAACGACGATTGGAAGGGAAACAATTAGAAGATACAAATGAAGAATGAGAGAGGAACAAGTACATAAAATTATGGAGAATCTTAAGTGTCGACATTCGTGAAATTTCCATAAACAGGAAAAGGGAATACGGATGAAACGTGTTAAGCGGAAGAATTAGATTGCTTGATTTTTTGACGGCTTATCAAGCTTTTTTCAGTTATTAAGAGTCTAAACATATTTTCGATTGTAAGATTCTTTTTAGATAAAAACAATGTTCTGATACTATTTAACCCATAGCTGCGAGTAGAAGAGAACTTTCCCATGAGCATTTGCACGTAAGTGAATATGACGAACCTCACTGGAAATGCAATCATCATGAATCATAAATAACTGTCTCAGTCTTCCCTCAGTATATGAGCATAATTACATTCATATGTTTGTAAAATCCACATTCAAGAGATATGCTATTTGCTCGACTCGAAATACGCAAACATAGCCTCACCTATACTTGGATATTGATCCACAGTGGCGTCTATAGGTATTCTATGACAGCAAGTCAATATAAATTTCTCCTTTTGACAAAAGCATCGAAACGTTCTTTGATATTTTTCTATCGGCCAGCCCCTATCGACGCAAAGCAACCAACGCAGACCACATTCCTGCAGTCTATACATCTGTTACCGCCTTATGTAGAGAACTATTGTCCTAAAGAACAGTAACTAAGAAAGCGAGAGACGCTTTCAACGAAAATCAGCAATGTTGAATGCTAAACGGAGCATGCGCGCCAAACATCTCAACAAATATCGTCTCGTATCGACGAGAATTGATTTATGCACTGAATCATATGGTTGGAAAAATTCAAAGAAGCGATAAAAAAAAGGAAGACGATGGTCGACGCGTGCAATGCTGGTGAACAGCTTTGGTTAATAGACTGATCTCGAAACATCTGCAAAAATTTGCATACCATCGCTGAAATAAATGAAATATCCTTGTTAAATAATATTTGAAAAGGTGTTTAGCTAGAGAGGGATTCTCACAGAAAAAATACGGCCAGAAATTTTTAAGAAAGGGGGTTTTTGTTGTTGTTTTTGTTTGTTTGTTTGTTTAAGGGTTTCTTGCACGCCTTCTTTTTATTTAAAGAAACGGAACGAAATAATAATAAAATAAAAAATGTATTTTTTACAAAAATAGATTATTTGATAGAAACAGATTGACAGTATGTCATCTATTTCAATCAGCTGCCACATATATGAATAGACTAATATATATATATATATATATATATATATATATATATATATATATATATATATATATATATATAAAGTGGGAGAGAAATAAAACAAACTGAGATAGATAGATAGATAGATAACGAAAAGACATAGATAGATAGATAGATAGATAGATAGATAGATAGATAGATAATGACCAGAGATAAATAAAAAGATGGATATAAACAGACTGAGATAGATAGATAGATAGATAGATAGATAGATAGATAGATAGATAGATAGATAATGACCAGAGATAAATAAACAGATGGATATAAACAGACGGAGATAGATAGATAGATAGATAGATAGATAGATAGATAGATAGATAGATAGATAGATAGATAGATAGATAGATAGATAAAAAATAATATTAGATCCTGACCAGGCACCTCGACTTCAGTCATTGACGTTACGTGGCTTCCCATTGTTTTTTCTACAAATATTTTCATAGCAATTAGCAACTAGGTAGATAGATAGATAGATAGATAGATAGATAGATAGATAGATAGATAGATAGATAGATAGATAGATAGATAGATAGATAACGAAAAGACATAGATAGATAGATAGATAGATAGATAGATAGATAGATAGATAGATAGATAACGAAAAGACATAGATAGATAGATAGATAGATAGATAGATAGATAGATAGATAGATAGATAGATAGATAGATAGATAGATAGATAGATACGGACAAAGTGACTAAGATATGTTTACCATGTAAATCGTTAGGTTTCAATTTATTTCCTTTCTTTTGTTCTCCGAGTTTTGATCTTTTTGCCGGCACCACCGTTTCACCTGAAAGTTCCCATCATTTTGACTTGGTACATGTAGATTTGCTCCATCGAGCCAAACTCCGAAAGGCTGGCTGAATCCAATGAGCATTTCACATCTTCCCGAATCAATTTTGTTTTCATCAAGACATCCCTACAAATGAAATGCAGGCTTGGAGTTGAATTGAATGTACACATCAAATGTGTGTTATTTGCTCGGGGAAGCGATGAAATCCATTTTCTCTTTAACCGATTTTGTTTGCCAACGCGAAGAAGCGCTAAAAACGTAGAATGGAATTCACCGTTCGGTTTTCGGCAAGATTTTACTAGTATTTCATCAGCAATTTTTTTATTCCTAAATAGTATCACCAAAAAGTGTTTACAGAGATGGCGATACATGTATATTTAACAGGTAAAATTATTCATGGCTTTCTTTCCAAATATAGAGACAGTGAAAGAAACAAAGAAAACAAGAAAATGTATTCATGCAAATTATAGGTATTCAGTATGTAGGCAGTTACGGCTCTCCACACTTTCCTATCCCTTGATGCTTGTCACCTACTCACTTTTCTGCCATCTATTTACCCATTAGGCAGCTTATTTGTTTTCTCTCTGTCCATCTTGCCTTCGATATGTCCTGGGAGTGTCAGATTCTCTAAACTCTTTTCCTTATTATGTCTTAAAAGTTTCAACTATTTCTTATTCTAAGCACAAATGTCGTTTTTGCTGCTAGTTTCCTTAAAACTTCTTCTTAGATGTCCATTCTATGACATTCTAAGCATCCTTCTGTAGAATCAGATCTCTCGATGGGCGCATTGATATTAAACAGAAATTCAGTAATTTTTCCGTTCTGAAATTACTGAACTTGTGTTTAATATCAATGCCACTTATATGAATAGACTACCATATATATATATATATATATATATATATATATATATATATATAAAGTGAGAGAGAAATAAAACAAACTGAGATAGATAGATAGATAGATAGATAGATAGATAGATAAATAGATAAGAAAAATAATCATTTATTTGAAAGAGTGCTTTCAAATAAATGATTATTTTTGTTTCAAAATTTTGAGATTAAATCAATCGCAGTCCCTTTCACTCCCCCTCTCTCTCTCTCTTTCTCTTTCTTTCTCCCCCTTCCAGCATGTCCTTTCAGCACTTAGCAATTGTCATCCTCAGAGTCCTTTCTTTTCTTGATTTCAGCAACTCCTTTCCAAATCGCTTGTGGAATTTGATCATCCACTCATTTTCCTCAAACTTGTAATGTAAGCTACTCACAGAATTACCTTTGCTAATTTTTGCCTTCATTGTAACCTGTGAGTATGGAAATACCAGGTTGAATTTTTAATGTGTGTCCTCTGGTCGATTTATACTGACATTTAAGTGCGGCACTGAAACACGAAGGCGCAGTGAGTTAGCGAAAATTTCTCCCAAATGTTAAGCAAATTATTAAGAAACAGGAACATTTGGTTAGAAACAAAGAAAAGAGTACTGAACAGTTACGTAATATCAGCCATCCTATATAACAGTGAATGCTAGACAATCTCTTTACAAATGAAGAGTAGACTTGATGCAATAGAAATATAGTTTACCAATAGGATGTTTTGGGCACCTCGAGACGGTGTAATGTTTAGCAAGCTTGTGTCGCTAGAGCAATTACGAGTGAGAAATCACATTTTGGGCACTTCGATGTCGTGTAATGGTTAGGATGCTTGTCTTGCTAGATCAGTTACGACTGAGTAGTGAGTTCGATCCTCACTGGGTGCTCATACCTTCGGCCTTGTGCCACATCTGTGCTTAGAAAATCGCTACCAATAGGGTGCTTAGAATACCATGGACTGAACATGAATAATAAAGGAGTTTTCAAGAAAATAGAAACAAAAAGACGTTTAAGTTTAAAATCAGAAAGAGACACTTGAAATTTCCGGAGGAAATAATGAGGAAAGAAGGCTTGGAGAATTTGGCACATTAAACAATTGCATAATTTCCGTTGTATGATTGTAATTATTAGTTGGAAAATGGAGCCGATGGTCATGGCAGTAAATGGACAATCTAATCACAGAGAAAAAGAGACTTGAAGCAAAAGATATATCGTTCTCGAGAATGATGCTGAGAGTATCAAAATACCTGGTGAGTACCTGTGAGCAACGATGAAGTTTTAGAGAAAGTGCAAACAAAAAAGACACTTATACTTGTCATCAGAAGGTGACCGTTGTAGTCTAGATTTGTAGGTATAATGCAAGGGATGCGATGATATTAGAAAAGGCTGAGACATTAGTATATGCATAAAACAATGAATAATCTACAAGCATAGATGTTTTTGTTTATTACTTCATACGTTATTTTTCGTGGGCTTACCTATTTGAGTTGTTATCCCTATTTTATTTTTTTTGTTGTTTTGTTTTATTTGTTTTTTTTTTTCTTAAACACTGAAGTTAATAACACCCGGCCTAGGGTGAGACGTCTTACTAAAGAAAGATTGTGCCTCCGGACATTTATTCCCTTTCCTGTTAAATTGTTAAATAGCTCAAATCTATATTAACTATCTAGCACAAATTTAGAATTTGCTGATGTAAACTTGTTCTTTAATAAGTGGACTCGCACTTAATAAGGTCCACTCCCATTTCGAATGGGTTGTGCCAATGGAATTTTACAGAGTGATTGAAAAGTAAATCCCTATTTTATGTAACCTGTAAAACTTATAATTAGAGGGAAAAGCCCATCATATATAAAATAGGGAGTTACTTTTCAGTCATCCTGTATATAAACTTATAGTCTTTCCATCGATAAATACCTATAAATATATTTCCCTGGTGAAGTTATATCAGATTAAGTTAACATTTTCCATCAGCGAAACCTTTTGTATAGCCGAAAAGTTGCTTTTGCTAATTCGGTCACAGAGGTCACGTTGATAGGGAAACGTTTGAATTATCTATTTAAGGAATGCACATTTTTTTCTCATTGGGACTTCTATGAATCTATATCTATTAGTACCAGTTTCGTACCCAAAATGTTAACAACAGTAATTTTTTAATGTTTTCTTTTATCCGACATTATTTCTCTATTGAATAACATTTATGTTAATAAATAAATAAAGTCGAATAAAAAATACATTCAAAAGATATATCTTTATAAAACATAAATCATATATAAAATATATATATATCTGTATCAACAACTGCGGAATTTCCACGGGTCCAGCTGGATAACACGGGTGATGAACGACGATTGGAAGGGATATGGGAAACAATTAGAAGATACAAGTGAAGGATGAGAAAAGAATAAGTAGATAAAATTATGCAGAATCTTAGGTGTCAACATTCGTGAAATTTGGACGAGTTCCGAAAACAGGAAAAGAGAATAAGGTTCAAACAGATTAAGGAAAACAATTCGGACTACTTGATTTGTTTTTTATCGTCTTATCAAGCTTTTTCAGATTATTGAAAGTCTAAATATATTTTTGCATTGTAAGATCTTTTTACATAAAAACAATGTCCTGGTACAATTTTTACTATTTAACCCATAGCTGTGAGGAGAAGCGAACTTTCCCATGGGCATTTGCATGTAAGTGAATATGATGAACCCGACTGGAAATAGAACTCGGCTCCCAGACTTCTCATTCCTAGCCTTTATCAATTACACCACCCACACATTCATATTACAGTACCTAGTATTCTCGACCGGTCACCCATCTAGACAGTGACCCGTTTTCAATGTAGCTTAACTTCAGTGATCAGACAACAACTGGTGTTTCAATGTGATATGTTCGTTCGTTGAAAGAATTAGAAGATGTGGGTGAGGAATGAGAAAAAAAATAAGTAGACGAGGTTATGTATAATCTTAATTGTCAACATTGCTGGAATTTTCATAAGTTTCGATCAAAGAAACAGGCAGTAGGGATGAAAAGGGGTAAGGAAAGGAATTAGAAGATACAAGGAAAGGTTGAAAGAAAACCGGATACGTCAGATAATGGATAATATTCATTTTCAGCGCCTATAGAAATTCTACAGGACCAGCTAAATTATATGGATGAGCAACGATGATTGGAACGGATAAAGGGTAAAATTGGGAGATAAAGGGGAAAGTATGAAAGAAGCGAAGTAAGTAAAATAAAGGATAATCTAATTCATCGACTATAGAATTTCTACGTGTAAATTTCAGCACGATTTTGTTTATATCAGTCATTGTAAAAATGCACCATGGAATTTCCACGAGTACGACTAAATAATAGGCCTGTTTTTGTTCTCGTATCTAGAATATTTTTCAATCTTGTAAGCGCCATCTTATCCGTCCGTCAGCCTGTTCTAACACAAAGCATTGAATATTCATGAGTTACTCACCAACCTCCAGACAGTAACCTTAATGAACCGGTGTAAGGAAATGCCATTTGTAATCAACAGGCTAGAAGCACGGAACATTTCCCGAGGTTCCAAAGTTAGCTTCAAAATTGGATTCTTTCTGAGACAAAATCACGCGTAACCACTGAACAGTTTATTCTGACAAATGAAATATATAAAAAGGAAACCTGTAAAATGTCTTTCAGGTTCGAGCCAGGAAAGTGCATTTTAGTTAAGTCTTCTGATACAAAAATATATAAATCGAACAGCTTGTGAGATATGAATGTATCTATCTATCCATCTGTTTGTCTGTCTGTCTGTCTGTCTATCTATCTATCTATCTATCTATCTATCTATCTATCTCACTCTGTTCACGTGTATTTCATTTTGTTTACATCAATTTATCTCTTTCTGATTACACCTATCCCATTTTTTCACATATACCTATCTATACATCTGTCTATCTAGCCAGCTTGCTAGCTAGCTCATTCTGTTCAAATCTATCTATCTATCTATCTATCTATCTATCTCAATTTGTTCGCATCCAACTATCTTATTCTGCCCACATCTATCTATCTATCTATCTATCTATCTATCTATCTATCTATCTTATTCTGCCCACATCAATCTATCTGTCTTATTATTATTATTATTATTATTATTATTATTATTATTATTATTATTATTATTATTATCTAGCTGTCTATGCATTCCGTATCAATAACATAGGCCTCGATAAAAAGTATTGACTTGGTGTATGGGTTGTTTGGAATAATTTTCAAAAATTTAGGGCTGCTGAATGCAAAAATAGCATCCATTTCCCACCATTAGCTTCAGTTTTCTCCACTCCAGAATACCATATTCAAAGTAAGGAAAATATTATTCATGATTAGTTTAAGTCATTGCAAATATGAAAATTTAAATGCTTGTTTGTAGCTTAAACACAATTTTAGTACGAAATAAACAACTTCTGAAATACGAAAGACATATAACACTAAATTCCAATACTGAGAAATATTGGTAGTCATGGCAAGAACTTTCGCTTATTTAATTTTCGCGACTACTTAGGAGATTTGTTCCATTTAAAGCCGCAGCAGTGGTCAGTCAGTATTGTTTTGTCCCATCTTCCTTGATCGGTGTTCTTTCATACCGTTAATGTTCTAGCGGAATCATTCATCTTTCTCATCAGTGACAACACCCAAATTAAATTATATCAGTGATAAACTCAGGTTTCTTTCAAAAATATTTGATACAAACTATGTAAAGTGGTTCTATCCAAGGATATTAACTTGTTTCCATTCATAACTTAAAACAATACAATTCACTGTTTATGCATTATCATAAAATAAAAACCAGGATTTTTATCAATCATTGTTTTATTACTTGAATAACATTCATGTCTTATTTGCAGGAGATATTAATTTGATCATGAGAAATTTGTTTATAGTCATTTTTATAAATACTCAGATTCTTTACAGTAAAATTTGAAACTACAGGTAAAAGTAGACTTCATTTTGGTGTTTAGTCTCCTAACATTAGTTAAGAAAATTTTGCTAGATGTTTAGGGCTGTGACATTAGAAGAACGAGTTACCACAAAGGTTTTTTCATCTTGCATCCAATTTTTAGACTCTGCGTTCTAAAATTAGCTAAGAATGAAGATTACTTTGCACCAAAATATCGATAAGATCAGTATAATTGGTAAAACTAACACTGATGATTTTTACTCTCATTCCAATTCTTTGTCCTAAAATTATCGAAGAACAATATTAGCTCGCATCAGAATATATATATAAATCCAGTGGAATTGGTAAAACAAACTAAGCCTCGAAATTTTTCACTCTTGCTCCACTTTTTCTCCACAACATCTTTTCATTTCTTTATTTATTTAATTTTTTTTTTTGCTCTAAGGTAGATTACTCGGCATTTGTCCAGTTTTTCTTGCTTCATTTCGATCTCTGAGTCTAAGGCTGGATTTCTGTTATATTTATATCTCATGATATCGATATGTCCCTTTCTAATTGTTGTATGTATATGTTTCTTTTTTTCCTATATACGTCCATGATATCGTTAGCGTTATTCGTTAGAATCACACGTCTGTCGTTTCAAGTCTCTTCTTCATCTGTGAGGAAAGTATTCAGCAGTTGCTACAATATAGGGAATAGATATCACAAAAGAAATCCAGCAATCTCTTCTTTGTTTCTAGAAATATTTTCCTATCACTTACTGCTTCCTCGTGGGATGCCATAAGTTTGTATATTTGATGAAGTATTGTCTTTAAGACCGAAAGTATACATTCCCAGTCATTTTTAATCATTGATCTGAGAAAACGGTTGTCTGTAGATGATAGTTAAGAGAATTCTGAATGAGCTGAACGCCATAGATTACATATGTGAGTCTAGATCTGACAAAATTATGTATGAATATGATTCGAACTCTGATGTTAATGCTTTGGAAGTGTAGCATCTTGCAATTTTGACAAAACTACCACTCAGACAGCCTATCCTTTATAAAAGTCACGTTTCTTCTAAAAAGAAAACAACAAATGGCAAATACTCTCTGTTAGTCTGTGTGTCTGAAAACCCGCTACCTCGAGCAACACTTGTTCTATTGGGTTGGTGCAAAAGTAATGTCGTTTTTCTTTTGAAGTTGAACGTCAAAAAACGACATTATTTTTTCAATAACCTAATACATAGACCTATTATTCTAATATTAATGTAATAATGTCGTTTTCTCACATATGTTACTATGTGAGAAAACGACATTATTTTGCACCAACCTAATACCTCATTTATAATACGCATTTTTTCTAAAAAAAATAATAAGCAAAAACAGGAGCGCGTATTATGCACACCTACAAAAAAATCTTTACAAAACTTTCGTAAAATAAAACAAAAATTATTTAAAACTAAATTAGAATAATATTATTCTATGTTTAAAACCATTTTTAAATAAGAGTAGGAAATGCTGGCGGTAATGAAAATGGAGAGGTACAATTTATAGATTATTATTACCAAACAAGGGGTGCCTATTATGCATGAGTAAAAGCGTTTTCCCACACTTTCAGCACAATTTTAGGTATGCGTATTATGGATGAAGGCGTATTATACGTGTGAAATTATGGATATGCTTTTTTGGAATCAGGATGATCCCAGGATTGAAAATCTGCCTTTCATCTGATGCTTGAATATTCAACATTAGGATTTGTGTCCGGATGAGGAGGGAAGAGTTATAAATTCAATTTTTTTTTATATTTTATACATATATACACATTACAACGTTTTAGAATCAGGATGATTCCAGGATTGAAAATCTGCCCCTCATCAGGTTCTTATACATCCAGCATTGGGATTTCTGTCTGGATGAGGATGAAACTTTAAAATAACTGAAACACATTAATGATTTTTAAAGTTTTCAATTTATATTGATTTTTATATAACACAAAATCTTTGTGAATTTCAAAATATCTGTTTTAAATTCAGTTTAAAATATCTCCAAAATTTTGTAAATTGGGACAATCAATTTTATTCCTTCAAATTTCCAAGGAAGCAGGACTAAATGAGAGGGTATCGTGACGTGTGGTTTTGAAGTTCCGCAAAGTTTGTGATTTAAAGAACTCAACTCAGTTGAAGTGCCACGAAATTTGAAGAACTCAGATTTCGGCCTGAATTAAATTTCAACTGAAATTGAATATTCAGAACAAATCGGTCTTTCGAACGGAATTCTTCTTTTAGTCGGAATAGTGAAAATGAGGTTTTGAAGTTCCGTGTAGGGAACTGAGGAATTCAAAGATTTTTTTTTTCAAAATTATCATTGCTGTTTTCTAAGTTGAACCAGTGGTTCCTTTAGTTTGGGACCGAAGGAGCTACCTTAAAAGCTTTTTGTATCTAATTTATAAAAAAAAAAATTATAAGAGCTCCACATGCTGATATCTCCGAAGTGATTAGAATTTATAACTTCTACATTCTGAATTTTTAAGATGGATAAGTTTATGCGATATCTACTTTTATCCCAATTACTGATCAGATATCCTCTTGTTGAGATGTAGTGTGTAATGACAAAAGCACACAGGTGTAGGCTTTAACAAAGTTTTATTGAATTGAGAATAAAAGATTCTCGTATTGTGTCCTTTTATAGTCCCAGTAAACATAAATAGCTCTCTCAAAGAGGAGGGTAACTAAACTCTTGATTATCTATAATATATTGTTTATATGTCATTATCTACAGTAATTATTTATGGCGTGAGATCAATTTCATTTCCTGGTGAATACGAATTAGTAGAAGCAAGAATAAAGCTTTCCTAAATTTTAAAGTTAGTTGAAGTTTGACATAATGAATAGCGACTCGGATTGAGGAAACATATATATATATATATATATATATATATATATATATATATATATATATATGTGTGTGTGTGTGTGTGTGTGTGTGTATACACTATTTGATAATCCTTGCGCCCAATTAAAAAGAGGATATAAATCCAAAGAGAGCTCAATGTAAGAACAGAACAAAAGATAATCATGAAAGTCTAGATCTGGTAATATTTTATTCCGCAAAACCGATACCGGAGGGTACAACGACCGAAACGTTGTGATAAATATGGCAACAAAGATGAGGACTATAGTCCGAATAATGTAAATAGTACTTTTCTATCATTTTACTTGTAGACATATGGTATTGCTTGGAAATTTAATGGGAGGAAGAGGGTAAAGCAAGAGTAGATAAAGTATGTGAGAGAGGGGAAGGGGAGGAGAAAAGAAAAAGTTCGAATTCCAGTCGAGTTCGTTATATCCACCTGGAAAGGTGTGAATCAATCTGTTATCTCTCGTAGCTATGGGTAAAATCAGAACAGACTGGGTCCTATAGAGTTGGAAAAGGACAATTCTGAATTTAAAATCTACCGTTTGGGATCGATTCTGCACGAGTCTTTATAATGAAATTATATATAGAGGTAGTCTGGCTTTTCGGTTCTACGAACTGAGCTGCTGAACGATTATATATTACTAACTTAAACTATTCAATTGCTACCAATGAATTCTTGGTTCCAGGCTATCTACCACTTTGCCGAAAAGATTCCAATATTCACATGCATGGCCTTGGTGTTTACATCCGGGATAATCTTCCGATGTCCAGGCAATTGTACCTCGAGGCTCCAGACTACTCCTTCATGTACTTCTATTTTTCATTAGTAAACTCTCTTAGGTACCTGCTTTTCCTTTATCGCCCCCCGCCGCTCTTCCCAGGACTACAGTATATTAGACATAATTGCTGACACCCATCTGCTGAACTTCTTTGTATTTGGTGACTTAAATGCTCATCACAACACGTGTCTTAAACATTCTAAAAAAACTGATGTTGGTAGTGTTCAGACATTAAAGTTTTCCATTGTCCAATCCTTACTCAAATTACTAGTCATTTCCTGAGCAACATGTTTTTCTACATAATTTATTTCTTGCCTTCTCTCCTCGGTCTTAACGAGCTTCGCAACTTGGTAATTCTGACCACTCTGTTGTAGCTATTGATATTTCGTTCCCATGTTCTGTTAAACAACGTCCTGGGTATGGCGGTAAACTACATCCGCGTCCTGGGTATGGCGGTAAACTACATCCGCGTCCTGAGTATGACGGTAAACTACATCCGCGTCCTGGGTATGACGGTAAACTACATCCGCGTCCTGGCTATGGCGATAAACTACATCCGCGTCCTGGGTATGACGGTAAACTATATCCAACAGCAAGGCCTCAGATAATGTTTTCGGAAAAATAATGTTGCCAGCTATACGTTTTTGAAACAATGTTGCCAGCTATAAGTTTTTTGTAAGAAGTAATTTTGCCAGCTATACGTTTTTTGCAAGGAATAATATTGCCAGCTATACGTTTTTTGCAAGGAATAATGTTGCCAGCTATACGTTTTTTGCAAGGAGTAATGTTGCCAGCTATACCTTTTTTGCAAGGAATAGTGTTGCAAGCTATACATTTTTCGTAAGAAAGTGTTGCCGGCTATACGTTTTTTGCAGGGAATAGTGTTGCCGGCTATACGTTTTTGAAACAATAATGTTGCCAGCTATACGTTTTTTATTCCATACAAAATAGGCATTTAAAATTCATATAAACTGGATTTGACATTAAATAACCCACAGTGGTTGATATGCCATAAAACCCAAACAAACAAACAAACAAATCTATTAAACAGGAAAACCCTACTCACAAGACTACTTTCCGTTACTAGTATGGTGGAGCTCTTTGCTATTGTTCCTAGAGTGTTTCTTTAATTTAAGAGCAGCACTAGACTAGTGTCGAGATCTTCATCATCTTACAGTTGACTTGGCTAGATGTAGCCGTAAATTCTATGCTAACTCGGAATCTCACTTGTGCAACTCCCTTCTGGCTCCATGCTTTACAGCCAGCTTTAATCGTTTTTTAATAAAATTTCTTCCTTTTAAAACAGATATTTTCCACCCCCTATGACCTCCATGTCTCGCCTTTCGTCCGAATGAAACATTGAAATGTGTAAACTCTATAGTAGATGTTTTTGGCAAATTGATTTTGATTGATTTGTTAGCTTTCACAATTAAATTCTATACCCTTCCACATCTAATTTTATAGACGTGAACTCATTCCACACCAGGGTCGATAAGACAGACGTCGTCTGCCGAAATAGGATATTCTCCATGTGAGGTAATTTGGGATTTATTTGTTTATTAACTGTGTTGCTCTGTATTAATAAATACATCGAGCACATTTGTGTGGATCAGCTTTTATATTTTATATTACTAGGATGCACTTGGATTTTATACCAAACGAAATTTTACCTTTACTATATATATATATATATATATATATATAAGTATATATATGTATATCTGTTTATATATATATATATATATATATATATATATATATATATATGTGTGTATGTATAGATGTGTATATATATATATATATATATGTATATATGTATGTATAGATGTGTGTGCATATGCATATATATGTAAGTATAATTAATTGCCATTTAAACATTAATATCATTAGTATTATATATATACACATATATGTGTGTGAGTAAATATCTAACATTTAACTATTAATATTGATTATTTATTTTTTTTTTAAATACAACCTCCCTAACAAATAAAAGAAAGAAAAAATCTAGAATGCCCCCAAATTTAAATCGGTTGTATGTCTAGAAAATCGGAACAACCCACGACTAACTGTCGATAGAAAAGAAGAAAAAAATAAAGAAAATAAAATAAAAGGCTAAAAATATAAGCAGTAAATTGCTGATAAGCTCTGAAGAGTAAACGGACAGGTCCGCCTACAAAAGTCTGGAGTCGGGATGCTGAAGGTAATATCAATCAGCTGACAAACTTTTACTTATCTCAGCCATATATATTGTGTGTGTGAAATTTTTTCTTATTTCCACTATACAGGCATGAACCGATGGTATAAGTTAGTAAATCTTTATTTTCATCAATAAATAAATCAGGAAATAGGTCATTGTACTTTTCGACATGTTATCTCATAATCAATATTAATCGCTGATTGATTCGTATTGTTTAGAAATGGAAATTGGTGGCATTTTTTATTGGATACAATAGTTGGGAGGGGAGGATAAATTTACTGTAATAAAATCGGAATCTGCGAATACAACGAAAGACAAGAAAAGGAAAATTTATGAACATAAAGTAGACTGTATGTTTCTCACAAATATGTCGGTCAATATATACTTTACTAAAACAAATCTAACGCAGCTAAAAATTAAACTTTATTTTAAATATCGTTCTGAATACCGTAGATATTCAGCCAAGAATATTTACTAAAATTATTATTAGTAGTAGTATTAGTAGTAGTAGTATTATTATTATTATTAGTAGTAGTAGTAGTATTTACTTTAATTTATATTATTATATTATTTTGTTATAAACACAATTCTTTTCGGGTTCCAACCAGAGACCTAATGTCAGAAATGACATCAAGAAATTTGTCAATGATTATTTTTTTTTAATTTGTGACATGTACATATGTGTATAAGTTAATTTTTTTTTTTTTTAGGCATTTTCTACAAGGAATCCCTTCAATGAATCTATCGGAACATTTTTCAATCAATCCGAAGGCTCTAACTATAACTGGAAGTATTGTAATTATTATTATTATTATTATTATTATTATTATTATTATTATTTCATCGGCTTAAATTTTCATATAAGAAATATTATATGATATATATATATATATATATATATATATATATATATATATATATATTACACATACAGATATATATATATATATATATATATATATATATATATATATATATATATATATATATATAGATTGGCCTCCTATATTGTTAATTAAGACTCATTTAAACATACAGGGAAACATACTAACCTCCATCCGCAAACATACCTGTAGAAAATGAAAATACAATTATCATAGCCTCATCCACATGTAAAAAAATAAAAATAAAAACGATGGAATCACTAATAATAAAAAAAAAAGTCACTACTTAATAACATCAACTATGAAGATGACCACATATCGGAGAGACGACAGGTCCATCTTCTCGAATAACATGTGACATGAATAATATATGTTGACAGAAACAATTTCCTAAATTTTTGAAAAGTATCTTTTCTGGTGGAAAAGGGCTGTTAGTATCCACAAGGGTAAAATATTGCTTTCATTTGGTTATTAATTCTTCGAAACATGACATATTAATATCAATGTTTTTTTTTTTTTAATCAGTTCACCCCAAGGAAACCATACAAGGGTCTATTAAGAGTGAAAGAAAAGGAAATATAGTTTAGACGCCCCTGGAAACCCAATCCTAAACAGGAAACAAAGAAAAATACTGTTCAAAAGACCTTTAATTAATTCATTTATTTTTTATTTTATTTTAACTGAAGGTGTAATTTTTTTATATTTTTGTAGAATGACGTGATGTTTTTTTTTTTTTTTTACTTTCCTATCAGCATCAGATATATTTGTAATTTCTAAGGCACATGATTATTGAAGAGGGTTTGGAAATTTTGATACTCACAGGACAGAATGAAGGGAAAAGGGAGAGAGAAAAACAACGCATAAACTACCTCACGACCCTAAACGAATGGATGTCGGCGAAAGGTTTAGGAGAAGTAAAAAAAAACATAGAATTTATAAAGAGCTCCAAGGAATTATAGAGAGTCATTATCGCCAACGTCCTGAGAGGACCCGGTCCATAGCAATAGAAGAATGGTTGATAATTCAGCAAGTGCAACGAGATAATGTATTTGCTCATAATTTGAGCGACGCATGCGTACAAGTCATTTATTCTGTCTTTTCCAAAATGTGTATGACGTCACAGACTGATGTAAACAGCTTGCTAATCATGTAAACAGCTTGATTAATTAACCACCGAAACATGATCACAGTATCTAACTCATCATTTTAAATATTTTTTTTTTAAATTGAATAAGAAATAAATAAAACCCATATCGTACTTTTATGTATTTTTACACACAATCTGATATTAATGAGATTTAGAAAAAAAAAATAACAGTTTTGTTTCTAAATATAAACTAACAACCCAGTGATTGAGACTAGGTATTTACTCTGTCTCCACACTAAGGCGAGTTGTGATACAAGGTCGTTTTTTAAGTTGGGAAAACGAGCACGTACATCCGGACAAGGAACAAAAATTGCCCGTCGGTTGCGCTGGCCTCGGTGGGAGCACCGTTCTTTCCCTCTGGTGCAATGAGAGGGCGTGGCCTCTGGAAGCTGTTCCTCAGGGCTGGGCATCTCTCAGTATAATTTCCCTCAGTTGCGCCTCTGTCTTTTGATTTATTCAGTTCGGATGCAAGGAAGTTCAATATTCAGTGTCGTAATATTGCTGACTTGTGTCACGTGAAGCAAGGATGTTCAATATTCATTCAGTTCGGAAGCAAGGAAATTCAATATTCAATGTCGTAATATTGCAGACTTGTGTCACGTGAAGCAAGGATGTTCAATATTCATTCAGTTCGGAAGCAATGAAGTTCAATATTCAGTGTCGTAATATTGTTGACTTGTGTCAGGTGAAGCAAGGAAGTTCAATATCCATTCAGTTCGGAAGCAAGGAAATTCAATATTCATTCAGTGTCGTAATATTGATTACTTGTGTCACATAAATCGTCCTAATGTCTTAAACAGAAAATATGAGCTGGTATTGGAAGGAAAGCAATGACGTCACGTACAAAATTTAAAATCTGGAAATATATTCTAAACACTTCAAATGTCTCTGTATTTTTCAGTTGTAACAAACTAATTATTTTAGGAAAAGAAATTGAAGACAGGTTAAGTTACATTTGGGTTTCTTTTGTTCAACACTGTAAGAAGTTCAGTCAGTCACATGTGCCATGCGTGATACAATCTTAGGCGATCATGTATCTTTAGATACATGACTGACGAGGCAGATTTTTTCCCGCAGTAGGTTGCCATTTCTTTCTACGGAAGACCAGTTGCCAAGCAAGCCTATAGAAATCGGTCTGTCCTGCTATTTACCCATAGCTGGGGAGAGAAGAAGAGGATTCATATCTTCCCCAGGGGTATTAGCACGTAAATGAATGTAATGGATTTGACTGGATTCGAACTCGGCTCTCCGATTCCTCAATCCGAGGCGCCATTAATCCACCGTGCCTCCAACGTAAGAAGCTACAAAAGGAAAATATTATTAACCTGCTGACACGAATAATGTCTAATTAGCCTGATCAGATCTAGACACTTAAATAGATGTCATGCATGGCGTCAAACTAGTTCAGAAATAGCTATACTATCATAGATATACAACTGTCTTCCCAGATCAAAGATTAAAAATCCTTTAGGTCTTAATGAAGTAAATCCTTCATTAGAACCTATAGACTGACACCGCAGAATCCCAACAATATTTACCGAATAACAAAATACATCACTTGAAGAGTTCAAAAAGCAACAAGAATTAATGCAGACGGCACAGGTCAGTAGAAGGTAAAAATAATGATGAAAATGTGATGTGGTCTTCCCGCACTACCAAAGATAAAAAAAAAAATGGACGGAAACTTCCATGAATACGATAAAGAGCGATATGGACTTAAGAAGTTTATTCTCCTGAAAAACTGTTTTAAGAAAATTTCAGACATTTCAGTTGACAATAACGATAATGACAGTTAAGCAACGTCGAGCCTGGTGAGTACCTGGATGTTTGACTGCTTCGAAATATCTAGTGCCATAAGCTTGTATTTGGGTCTGGTGCAATGGATAATAGCTCAAAATTGTTAATTGATATGCCACTAAAAAAACAACCAACACAATATATTTATATAGAGTGCCTGCTGTAGAGTTAGTAGTAGCTGGTTTGTTTTCGCTGTACATTTTTAACTAATCACTAGTTGCTTGTAAGCCAGACAATTGAAAACATATTAAATAACTGATCTCTTTGCTACCATTTCATTCTTATTCGATTCAAATCAGATGCTGAGAGACGATGTCGATGGATTTGTTACTTGGGATGCCTATTTTTCCAAATGGGTCTTGCTGAGATCTATCAATAAAAGAAAAAAAGAAAACAAAGAACAGGATGTGTGTGGTGCCAGGCTGATCTTCCAATCGCTGTTCGACTGCCAAGTAAGCATCTGCCTTTTCGTATTCCTTTCTGTATCTATTATTCTTTTCAAGACTATTGCATCAGTCTTTTACAATGAGAATACTTACTCGGCGTCGCAACATTTCAAATTTAAAATAACAAAATTTCTAAGATTTGATTTATAACGCAATAACTAGAAAGCAAATATCAGCATTTTTATTCGCACACTTTTCCAGTTAAGAGCGAATTCTGTCACACCCACAGATCCACTAATGGTTATCAAAAATTCGAGAATTAATATATAGTTCATTATATATATTTCGAGAACGTAGTAAATTAGTATTTACTCACAAACAACTATATTGTAATTAATCCGAAGTTAGAAATACAGACAATAAGATGTTAGAGAAGCAAGATGAAAATAAGTGTTAAGTAAAAGTGAAATGTTTGTAAATAGTACGATTACATCACCTCTTAAATTTTTCACCTACTAAATAGATTAACTATTGTTTTGTCGTGTTTCTAATATTTTTTAATGATTGTCTAACGTCGATAAATAAAATGATTTATGTTTTATTCCTAAATTGCAAATGGCAATTTTCACCATGCAGTTTCCCTCATCGTCTATTCTTAAATCACAAATTCCATTCTCACATGGTCTTTTCTTTAAATTATTATGTTGTCCCAAAAGTTCGTAAATACTTGCAAAAAATTGAAATTTTACTCGCCAAGTAATAACAAAAACAACAAAAATTATTCCTCAAAATAAAGACCATCATGTGTTTACGAACATTTGGGACAACCTAATAAAAATAGGACCATGCAATTTCTTACATATTCTTCTGAAATGTTAAATGTTACCATGCGATTTTGCACATGTCCAATTCCTAAATTGCAAATTGCATAAATCACTTCACCTTATTTTCTGTTATTCATAAGTTAAACATCGATTACCGATATGTTCTATTCTTAAATTGGAACATGCGATTGGTCCGTGTTTTTTCTTAAATTGCAAATTGCAAAATGCGATTGCCCCTTATTCTATTCTTAAATTGCAAAATGCGATTACCCCGTGTTCTATTCTTAAATTGCAAATTGGACAATGCGGTTTCCAACTTGTTCTATTATAAAATTGTGAATTACACCGTACGATTTCCAACATGTCATATTCTTAAGAAACAATTTACGATATTTAGTTCTGTACATGTTTTATTTTTAACATTGCAAATTACATTATGCAATATTTGGAGTTCTATTTTTAAATTTCAAAGAATGCGAATTCATAAAATTGAAAATTCCATCATTCAATTACCCACCTTTTCTATTATGAAGTTTCAAATTTCGGAATGCATTTTCCTACATGTTTCATTAAAATACCGATTGCATCCTCGATAGATGTTCTATTCTGAGATTGCAACATGCATTTTCCGACAAGTTTATTCGTAAACTGCAGATGTATATATAGCCATTAACTCATTTTTTCAAAATGTAGTATTTTTTTTTTAATGTGGCGACTTTTTTGGTTTAATTTTTTATAAGTTTTAATTCACTTGTTAATATGGAAAGTAACATAGAAGGGTACCGTTTACTATGTCTCTGTTCACAAGACACATCCACGTACCTAAGATTAGCAGGTTGAGTTGTAAATGAAACTGGGATTCTTTGAATTCATGGCTAAATGAGTTTAGATTAAAGTAAAATGTGAAAGATTATAGCAAAACACTTATCTTGATTTGGGAAATAAACGTCATACAAAAGTATGGGAGGTAACTTAATTTACTCTGGAAGGTAAGATTGTGTAGTCATTGTAGTAGTGTTGTCAGCCTGTATACAGATTCGTGAGGTAACTAAAATAAGACAGCAAAAAGCGTAGAGAGTGATGGTGTTCTGTGTCTTTGCATAAAGACTCGAATCTATCTATCTCTCTATATATGTATATATATATATTAAGACATTTTTATGTTTAACATTCTTTTTATAGATGCAAATATTTAAGTAAATTCTATGTTTATAATAAACAGTATAAAACAACATTTACCGGCCTGAATAAATGCCGGTAAATGTCGAATTTACTGTATTTAAACTTCAATCTTCCATGAATCTCTCACGTACATTCCTGTCTGCTCACGGCGTATCAAATGTAAACAAATGACGTCACGCATAATGGACAAAGTCCGACAATTATTTTAAAACATGTTTTATACACACACACACACACACACGCACACACATATATATATATATGTGTGTGTGTGTGTGTGTGTTTTGTGTGTGTATGTATGTATGTGTGCGCGTGTTTGTGTTTAGGTAGCATATCTTCATCCAAACATGTTCCTCTTGTAATTTACCCCTGAGGATGATCTTGAAAGTATATGGGTAGAAAAAAACTACGGCGCCTTCCTTAAAGAATTTCATCTTACCATCAAGAAACTTATTATAGAACCAAAAATGAAAATTATAAAGTTAAATAGACATGATATATCTATATTATTCAATGATATATGGGTTGAACTGGACTTGCATAAAAAAAATGAAATTATTGGAGGATAATTCATATTTGCGGAATTTTGATTTTACGCGAGTATATGTCTTGCATTAGGACTATGCATTACATATTGGAATGTTAACACCTGCCGCATAATTGAATCATCGGCGACTAAACCGGTTCCCCCATCAGGGTGGGGTAGCTAGATACCAAACAAGATTAAAAACAGAACCTGTCAAACTTTCAGGGTCATCGCCTGTATAGTACAATGGAGCAGACGGTGATGTCACGATATCCTTGCGTTTAGGCATTCTTAGACTGGAGTTAACGGATACGTTTACGAGATCAATGCGAGCCTTCAGCTTGGGGGACATCGGCTTAGGTTTATCCAATAAATGGATGGGTTTCACCAGCTCTATTTGCCGAAGACCCGCTGCGCATGAATGATTAGTTGTCAGGCTTTCAACCCAAGAAGGAATTTAGACAGGTGCTAAGTCATGCAGCAACCCTACGAACACGCTCTTATATGTGACTGATGATGAGGATGATGATGATACTGGTATACATCAGAACAATATTATGTGTGATTCGAATCAGTGTTGTAAATCAGGTTTTGTCTATATCCGGGAAGTTAGCCAAATATGCCTGTCGATAAAATTTATGTCGTCCCTAGGTAATATGAGTTATGATATTTATTTTAATTATTATTCTATATTATTTTCCTTTATCATTATTGCTTATAATCTTTTAAAATATTTTTTTTTCTTTGTGTAGCATTGGCGACCTCCCATCAGGGTTACAATGAGAAGTGATTGGCCTGCAATCAATGGATTTTCTGAAAGGCCAACACAAAGTTAACTGACTTTTACAAATGCCTGCAAGGTGAAAGACGGGCTGTTTTAAAATCTTTTGGCTAACAAATGATTTCAGTATTTGGCAAAACATATTTATCCCTGATGGTACGATTAGCCGTTTCCTTAAAGGGTACATTCGGCATTCAATGACTGAAGAGTTAGTGAAATTTATAAAATCTTTCTCATAAAAGGGAATACTGGGAAATGAAGAAATAAAGAGAGAGAAAATATTTTAAAAGAAAGAAAGAAAGAAAGAAAGAAAGAAAGACAGAAAGAAAGACAAATTGTATGATAATGGCAAAATTAGCCATTTCCAAACAAGAAACATTCAGCATTCATTCTCCAAACAGCTTTACTGTCAGTTAAAATTTATAACATCGTTTCATTCACTCATTTTTTTCAGGTAAATTTCATTAAGTGTTATCGCAATTTTGCTATTGATGGCGGTTTCATTGCTAAATCTAATGTACTATAGAAAATCAGTATTTTGTTGATAGTATGATTTCCCTACTAGTTACATGCGTTATCAATCAATTGTTGTTGCTGTTGGAATTCTTCAAGTGACTTTGTTATTTGATGTAATCCTTTGCGTCTGCAGGATCCAGCTAAGTTCTCTCCGCCAGAGGGCACATTCGCTTGAAACCAGTTTCAAGCAATGATCTGTGAAAATGCATGTTTTATTCAACATCCATACTACAGTCTAAATCTGATGAGATTATCTAACGTGACACCGTGTTATACAAAAATACCCTTATTGAAACCTGTTCTATTTTTAGTTCCTTTATCTCCTATACACAATTTGTTATAATTGATCCATACACTACGGCATTTTAAATCTTTCGTTTGGTGAGTTTGGGGCTCCGTCAGGCTAGCTTACCTACGAAACACAATTGCTGCAACGGTTGCAGTAGAGGTGGTGACCCTACAGTCTAATGGGTTACGGAATTCTTGAGTATTTACTAATTTCCAGATCCTGAACTTTCATGATTGATTCAGAATGTGTGGCTCACTCCTTTCATTCCAAATTCTCACCATAGATTTTGCTTTGAAAAAGAATATCCCATTTTTTCTAACACCTGATAAAGAATGTTGATTTTTCTGTTCTAGGTCATTCTTGTCCCAAGTATGAATATCTATGTAATCAGCATAGCGTCTCTTGTCATCAGCATAGCGTCTCTTGTCATCGGTACACTGGCGTCATGTGGAGGGAGAGCATAGGCGCTAGTTCTTTAATTCGGGATATGATATGGAATGTTTAAATGATCAGCACCGATTTGTTCACATCTGAGCTTACACAGGTGAAATAATTTTCAAAGCAGCAGTATAATCAAACTGCATATAGATTGATCTTGACTCTTTGATATTTACAGCCAATTTTGATGGTAAAATGTATACATTTTGAGTCGCAGTTTGATTTAATTTTAGCACAAATAAGAAAGGAAAATAACTTTTTCAATTCCTCTAAATGTTATGATGCGAGTTTCTTACCTAAAATCTTATTTGTTTATTTGTTTTTTTTTGGGTTTTTTTATTTTTCATCAGTTCAACTCAAGCAAGGGGATAACGCCACTTAGACGCAAGGGAGTGAAAGAGAATGAAAAACTTTAGAAGGAACGTAAACAGTAAATCAGAGATAAACCTCTGTCCCTTTTCAAAAGACCGGGGAGGAGTGTGAGGCGGACGATAGGCGAATCGATATACTCTTATTTTTAATAAAACTGTAAATCAAGACAGAGAAAAAAGAAGCAAAAATAAGTAGAAAGATTCGAAGAAAGAGGTGGGTGAAAAAATGTAAGAATCAAAGGAAAGAAGAGAAGCAACAAGAACAACATAATAGAAGAACAGGTGGAGTTATTGAAAAGAGGAAGAATAAAACTAGATAGATAGATAGATAGATAGATAGATAGATAGATAGATAGATAGATAGATAGATATGAACAGATTGAGATAGATAGATAGATAGATAGATAGATAGATAGATAGATAGATAGATATGAACAGATTGAGATAGATAGATAGATATGAACAGATTGAGATAGATAGATAGATAGATAGATAGATAGATATGAACAGATTGAGATAGATAGATAGATAGATAGATAGATATGAACAGATTGAGATAGATAGATAGATAGATAGATAGATAGATAGATATGAACAGATTGAGATAGATAGATAGATATGAACAGATTGAGATAGATAGATAGATAGATATGAACAGATTGAGATAGATAGATAGATAGATAGATAGATATGAACAGATTGAGATAGATAGATAGATAGATAGATAGATAGATAGATAGATAGATAGATAGATATGAACAGATTGAGATAGATAGATAGATATGAACAGATTGAGATAGATAGATAGATAGATAGATAGATAGATAGATAGATAGATAGATAGATAGATAGATAGATAGATATAATGTAAGTGAAAAATACGAAACTGAAGTTGAAGAATGTAGAATAAATGACTAACTAAAAGGGAAATCTTGAGAAGGTCATTTGGGGGAGATCTTTGGCTCGAACGATCCGTCGTGTTTCTGAGCTGTTCTCAAACCGTGCTGTCAGAAAAGTAAGTTGAATTAAGATAGACATTGTGATAAGGAAATACAATATACACGCTAAAGAATGTGTGTCTATTGAAAGAGTCAAAATAAACAACAGGGAATTTCAGCACAAACGCAAGTGAACATGAACAGTGCAAATAAGACCTTCTTTGCTCTCCATTACACCCTTCGTTACAAGAACTGACCACTTCCTTATATTAACGATACCACGACGATTAAATTATTATTTTTATATGCTGGGATAGTAGTATTTTTAACCAAAAGATAGGCAGACTATCATTCAGATAGATAGATAGACAGACTTGAAAGAATGAAATAGAATGGTTTCACTGTTTTCTTCTACCTTAGGTTAGCTGTATTTTTCTTCGAGCAAATGTAAAATAAATAATCACGATTCCCATCTCTCTCTCTCTCTCTCTCTCTCTCTCTCTCTCTCTCTCTCTCTCTCTCTCTCTCTCTCTTTCCTTGTCTCTCTCCCTCTTTTTTCTGTCTTCTGAAGAATAAAGGGAAGGTCAAAGTTGAAAGAAGAAGAAGAAGAGAAGGAGGGGGAGGAGGAGGAGGAGGAAGAAGAAGAGGAGGAGGAGGAGGAAGAAGAGGAGGAGGAAGAAGAAGATGACAACAAATTAGAAAATATAAACGCATTTAAATGAATTTGGGGAACTAAAAATTATGCTGGTAAAAAATAGAATAACTATTTTCATCTTGTGGTGAAGGTAACCGCAGTTGTCTCTACCTGATCCAGTTTTCTTCTCTACTGTTCCCTCTTTTTTAAAACTTATTCACCCTTCTCTTGATGGTTCTTGAATAGACTTTGAAGATGGAAGCCAGAGTATGAATGTTTGTACCATTGCTGATGACGTGAATGGTATTTTTCCTCTCACTATTGCTCAGTTGGGAAGACAGTCGAAAGAAGAAGAAGAAGAAGAAGAAGAAGAAGAAGAAGAAGAAGAAGAAGAAGATAACAATAAATTAGAAAATATAAACGAATTAAAAGAATTAGGGGAATTAAAAAATATGCTGGTAAAAAATAGAAAAACTATTTTCATCTTGTAGTGAAGGTAACCGTTGTTGTCTCTACTTCAGACTACCATAAAAAGTGATGGTCAAGCCTCACATATGTGCATTGGTTGAATTGCTTTGAGTAAAAGCTTCATTACAAGCTTAATGTTTCGTCTGTTTGTATATAAAAGTTAAATAAAAAAAAAGCCTCAAGATATTTTAATCGGCATGATCCCATGCAAGGGAGTAAATCTAAGACACAAGAGATTGTGGAAGACTTAGAAACCGAAGCATTAATAATGAGTGGGAAAAGAATCAGGACGGCAGTAGATAGCGATTGATATATCATTTAAATTTTTACAGATTAAAGTTGGCTGGAAAGAATGGAGCCGGAAGGTATTTCCACAAGCGAGAAGTACGAGAAAAGAAACTGCTAGTATAGAACTTACGGTTACTCTAGCCAGCTGAACTGAGATCTCAACAACAGGCTTAAATTCAATGCGCTTAAGTTCAAAGAGTCTAGCCACCATAGCGAAGAGCTCATCCGAACAATTTGCATGAAAAGACACCAAGAGACAATCTTACGGCGGTGGGAAAGTGACTGAAGCTGAGCGGCTAGAGAAGGACCAGTAATATCGCTGATTTTTCTTTGAGAAAAATTGAGACATACAAAAGCATGGTACGTGGAATTAGAACAAACTACTCCGTTGATTAAAAAAAAAAAAGGTTTGGTTCTTAATTCTAAAAAATATCACCTGAAGAAGGTCGGAGCGTACAACGGCCGAAACGTCATGAATATGTCAATAAAGATTATAGCAGTCTATTTAATGTAAATAGTGTAAATAATTACAATGCCTCATCTCAGAAATAGAGATTGATGCTGAGGACTCGAGATCTATAGATAAATATAGAACAAAAACGTTTATACTAAATCAGACAGAAACGTATAAAAGAATTCAAGATTTGAAATTGACAAAAGAGAAATCCAAAATGGTAAGTAAAGTGAATGATGGGAAGAGAATAAATAATAAACAGGAAACAAATCATAAGCAACACACAAACACACACACACACACACACACACACACACACACACACATATATATATATATATATATATATATATATATATATATATAACACCTTGTCTCGCCCCAATCTGTACGAAACATTCTAAACGCTTGCCCAAAGCATCTTCGAAAAGCATTTAATACCAATCACTAGAAATGTTAACAGCCAAACGAGAGAGTGAATGGGCAAATCGCCGTAGGCATCTCACTCCAAACGTCGACTGAAAAAAGAGCCTGTCAGAAGTCCACAGGTGTGATTTGAATTACGCAGACGACGCCGTCGAAACACAAGTAAAAACAGCGTTCGACACATTGACAGAGAAAAGAAAGAAAGAAAGAAAGAAAGAAAGAAAGAAAGAAAGAAAGAAAGAAAATACTAAAATGGCTACCAATTCCGATTGAGTCAATTGTTAAGCAATTTACTTACAAGGGATGAAGTAATTTTGTTGCTCTTTGAGATTTCTTTGCCTTGTCACTGTTGTGCTGAATATAAATCTACCTGCACATATATACAATGAATGTATAGAGATATTTATTTATTCTTATATGCAGTTTAGAGGATAAGTATATACTAGACTCTTCCGTCGATTTTGACGTATGAGTGTACATCAACTTTGGTCTTAGAATCGAACAGTCAGACTGCACACACATATGAATTGCTTATACTGTTGATGGCTTGTGCAGAACCAAGCACAACTTTTAGAAGAGCCGAATACAAAGAAGTGGAAAACATAGTGTGCCACAAGGTCACCAAACGACCCTCCACAGATTTTCAATTTAGAATTCCCGAACAGGGCGAGAAGATGGATTGATACCTTCCCAATGTTATTTACAAGTAAATACATGTAACATACACCACTGGAATTCGAATTTGTCTTTCCGATTCCTCAATCCGAGCCACTATCCCTTACCCACTGTCCCTCCACCGGAAAATATATATAAAGTAACTGTATATATGAAGAAATATGTTTCAATTCATTATATCTATACATTGCTTACTCTGTATAATGTTGTAGCCTCTGTCTGTCTGTTATCGAACTCCTCTTACTGTTTTAGAGATAGATCCCCCTCTAATCATAAATATATTCTGAAACTTCATTACCTAGGGTACTTACATAAGTATATTTCATTTTGATCACAGGTGGTCCTTGTGAGGCACAACCACCCCACTCCACAAACATACATAAGCACTGATTTTTTTTACATTAAATTTAAATTTAAAAAAGAGTATGACACCTATCCAAAATAAACAATGAGAAAACCATAAGATAAATGTCACATCTGCAATATCATTTTAATCAAAGGGGATCCCCAGCGGGGTGGTGTTGTCTTAAACCTCCAACTGTCTTTTCTCTTTGATCTATATTAAATTTATATTTGAACAATGGAACGTCTGCTAAGGTTGTTGGATAAGTATATTTCATTTAGATCAAATAGGGTCTCGTGGGGGGACCCTCCACTCTGATTTTTGTCCCTTTTGGTTTAAATTAGATTTAAATTTGAACAAGGGAATGACTCCTATCCAAAATATAGCAGGAGAAACCCAGAAGATGGAGGTCACATCGGCAAGATCACTGAGTAATAATGAAATGCATCATTTTTCTACACAATATATATATATATATATATATATATATATATATATATATATATATATATATAGTCCCTCCACCGGAAAATATATATAAAATATACATACACGACGGTAATCTTAAAGTAAAGATATTGTCTATACACTATTTTTCTTTCTACACGAGCTTCCTCATCCCTTCCAGAAGCTTGTCCATTATACACAAACACACGTCCCCATTGCTTGATTAATTAGCAACCAATGCGCACCAGCTTTACGACAACCCAAGTCATTATGGAGTATGGTCTTTGCAGATGCATAACTGATGTTCATGATTGTCACTTGTGCTAATGAGATTCGTCCGTCTTCTCTGATGTAGTCTGGAAGTGTTCGTCTGTGAGCGATGTTGATGGGCAACCCGAACATTTTTTGTCCATTATACATGTTCTTCCACCGCTTTAAACCGTTCTACCCACTCATAGACCTTCCGTTTACTCGTAGTGCGTTGTCCATTCTTCGCCGACATCCAACGATAGAATTCCACAAAATTGACTTCCTCTACCAAAGAAAGCGCACTGCAGCTCTTTGTTCCTCGATAGTGCAATCGTCAAGGGGAACTCCTATATATGTAAACTTGTTGCTCGCTGCCAGTCGACGGCATGATGGTATGCTGCGCTTGACTAGCTACTAAAGAGCACCACACTTTTGGTTTAACACATAATTTCAAAACTGTTTTTACATTCTGATTTAAACCTCATATATATATATTTGTGTGTGTGTGCGTGTGTGCGTGTGTGCGTTTGGGATAAAAATATAGTCTGAAAATATGCTGTATTATGGGATAGAACGTATGTAAATATAGAAGTGGACATTGAGGTCAAAAATAAATTTATCCTCTTCATGTAAATATTAAGGGCTGCAAATTCTGAGTGCTCTTAAGTAAAATCCGATGTTTACCCCGGTTTTTATTTTATTGTTATGATAGGAATAGAAATTTATTAGATCTTTTTTATTAGTTGATTTTCGCTGTATACTAAGTTTTATGCTGCTGTCAACTCGATGTAACATAGTGTCTAGGAAAGGTAAAGTATTTTTTCTTTTATTTCGTATGTAAATTCTATTGTATGTTTGATTTACTTTAGTTTATCTAAAATATCCTGTATGTCAGTATCACGATGATATATTAATAGAGAACCATCATTATATCGGGATTAAGTTGATGCTTTGGTTAAAAATATTTTGGAAATGACCAGATTCTAGTAATTTTAAGAAGATATATGGCACCACTCCACCCAGAGGCGATCGCATTGGTAATCCAAATGTTTGTTTGTAAAATTGTCATTAAATGTGAAATAATATTGATTGGTGAATAGACATTATTTACATTATTCGGACTATTGTCCTCTTATCGCCATATTTATCACAACGTTGTACGCTCCGGCCTTCTTCAGGTGGTTGGAATGTCGAACTGAGCACTTTATTTCGCACACTGGGATAGACTGTTCTAGTTCCACATACCATGTTTGATGGATGTCAGTTATCAGTTATCTCCTGCTAATTTCCCCTCTGAAAATTCTCCACTGCCTTAACCGGGTATTGAACTCACACTCTTTGGGTCTTGTCACTGGATCTAATCAACGCCTTTATCCCCTGTGCCATGTGTCCTTGAGGTTCAATACCCGGTTAAGGCAGTGGAGAACTTTCAGAGGGAAAATTAACAGGCGATAACTGATTAAACATGGCACGTGGAACTAGAACTGTCTACCACATTGAGCGAAATAAAGGGTTCAGTTCGACATTCCAACCACCTGAAGAAGGCCGGAGCGTACAACGGCCGAAACGTTGTGATAAATATGGCGACAGACATGAGGACAATAGTCCGAATACTGTAAATAATGTACATAATACCTCATCTCAGAAATATAGACAGACTGGTGAATAGACGGCAGATATTTATTATTTTACCTATTGGTAAAGAGAGCTTTATCTTTAATTGGCTTATATATTTTTAAAAAGATTTAAGCATTTATCAACCAGGACGTTGCTGTAAAGTGATATTATATATA
>OZ010606.1:49060119-49262619 GCA_963932145.1 Acanthosepion lycidas
TCACTATCACACTAAGACACATAAGAAGCCAAGAAACAATCATTTCTTCCGTCTCATCCGTTATGGATGGCAGCTAATCTAAAAGACGGCCAATGGCACTTAACTGTTGCAAAGTTAACAGCTTCTCTATCATCCGTAAGAATTCGTAGAAACTCAAAGATAATAATAAAAAGAATCCGTTGAAAGACATGATCGCCTACATCCCGAAGTGAAATGACATATTAACAAATTAATTTTGACCTTTGCACAACCAATCTTAGGTGATATCTACACTTTTTTCATACATATACCAACAAATAATTATGGACCGATTGAGATAGATAGATAGATAGATAGATAGATAGATAGATAGATAGATCACCGAACTACTGCTAGTCACGATGAACAGATGATCCTCCGAGGAAGCCCAATGCTTTGAAAGGCTATTGGGCCTCAAACTCAAACCTAATCTCAAGTGGACATCGTACATACATTAAATGGTCAACCCTTTGTACCGATCCAGTAGGTACCTGATTCCTCCTTCTATCCTCTACATATTAGGCCGAAAAAAGAGTAATGTTGTCATATTTTGTCATATCTGCCCTTCCCAGTCCTCACTTTCCAGTCTCAATAGAATTCAAAAGCGTCCCCGAATTCTTATAAGCTGCGAATTATTTTTCATACTTCAACGACTCTCTCACCGGCGATAGCGACTTCCATGGAAAGGATGAACCACATTCCTTTTTTTCCGCCACGACTAACCTTTACGGCTACGACCTGCCATGCAACTTACTTTGTAGCAAACCACTCACTTTAACTCCGTATTCCATCAGTGAGAAGCAAATTCCTCTCGAACAGTTTCTTCCCGCGAATTACTGTTCTGTGGAACAGACTCTGAAGAGGATGTTTCCCTGATCACTTCAAATTTAACCTGTTCATGCCTTGTGTTAATTGTTACCTTACTCTCTTATCAATATAAAGTGATCCCTTAATTTTACTCTCTGCCTCAAGTTCCGCCGGAGCTTTGTACAGGCTGAACCTTGAACCTGAAACATAGATAGATAAATAAAGACTGAGATAGATAGATAGATAGATAGATAGATAGATAGATAGATAGATAGATAGATAGATAGATAGATTTGAACACTTCATTTCTGACCATCTGCTGGTTGACATTTCTGTTGTCAACTGGGATAGAACAAGGCCTGTTCAAACCTGTCATCATTGTACGCTGTTGACACACATTATAAAAGATCACATTAATGATAGATATCATATAGAATAAAGATGTAGAAATAAAAAAAACAGGTTTTAAGGAAAGAAGTTCTCCGTACGTCAATATGGACGAAAATTAGGTGCCTTCAGTGGCAACAACGCACAATGAAGACAGGTTTGGACAGGCTTTTACACAAACCCATTATCAACAGACATGCCAACCGACCGATGGTCACAGATGGACTACTCAGAAAAAATTACGGGCATAAAGGGTACAGAATCAAACAATTCAAAATTTCTGGATTGAATCAATAGATAGATATGAGAGGGAGAGAGAGAGGAAGCAGGCTGTTGTATGTATATATCAATACATGGAAGCAAATATTCTTCCAACGATGAAAGATGAGAAACGTATGAGGATGGAGGAATGGTTATAGTTAAAGAAACCTCATGACTGAGAGAATGTAATTGATACTGACCAGGCATCTTGAATTCAGTCACTTTCTCACCCGTGTGATGTGGCTTCACTCTGTTTTCTCTATAAATATCTTTATGGCAACTACACTGAGGATATTTTTATGCTTGTTCTCCGAATGTATGAATTCAAGCGTGCTACTAGATTGGCATCTAGGTCCCACCCGCTTACTGTTAAAATAGCTAAATACAACCGCCATTTCTACTCCAACTGTTTCTTTTCTCGCACTTTCAGCCTGTGGATCTCCCTTCTGTTTACTTGCTTTCTTGATAACTACAATCTTGAAAAATTTAAATGCAACATCAATCGCCATCTTCTGTATTCTTAGATCCTGTGCATCTTTAGTCCTTTCCTCAATGCTTCTTATACTCAGTCCTATCTTTCAATTTAATTCCCTGTAATCCCATACGTACTAGTGACATTGTTGCCTTGCTTGGGGTGAAATTAGTTTTTTTTAATGAATACAGTAATAATCAGATAACTCTTTTCCATATAGGAAAACATCTCTACAAGTCCTTATTAGTCATCAGTCACACTGTTTTCACTGAGACGACGTATACACGGTGTGTAGTTGGACTCAGCGAAGAGAAATAACTTAGTAGCACAAAAGATAAATTTGGATGAGATACCCCTAGACATGGGTAACAGAACGAGAACAGTCTACATCCGTAAATTAAAGAAAGAGTTCAGATCGAAATTCCTTATAGTTTAACCGGATCGACATACACCTGATGAAAGGCCAGAAGACACGATGGTCGAAGCGTTGCTATCAAAACTATGTAATCTGTATACTACAATGATACTCTTTACAATGATACACACGCTGTACAAAACCCAAGAGCCACTCAAGGTCAAGGGTTACATCAGTAGAAGGCTTTAGAAGGTACTGGAAACCCAATTCTAAACAGAAAACAAGGGATAAACCTGTACTCCCGTGCAAAATACCCGAGAGGCATGTGAATCGGATGATAGACAAACCTACTGACTCCTACTAAAAAAAGAAATGCTAATTCAATTGTAAATAAAAGTTCAGAGTTTTATGCGTAGACGTTAGAAATATAGATTTAAATTAAGTATTAGAAAGAACCGAGATCTCTATTCTAAGCAGGAAAGAAGAGGTAAGACTCTAATCCTGTTCAAAATGCCGAGGAGGGTGCTTGAACCTGACGTTCTTAATATTGTGACGACCAACAATGAATCTTGGTAGGACGTCTATCTTTCTCAAAGTCGTCTCACTGTCTACTTTCTATTTTTGTATACTAAAACTCTTTTTGCAACACGCTGTACGTGTTGAACTCCTCATAGTATTTAATATTGTTGAAGTTATCACTAACATTTTTGGCGAGATTTGCAAACTCTACGTTTCGTTCAATTTCGCAGACCATGTGACGAAATTGGAATAAGCTGATTCATTAGAAAAAATGCTTTGACAAAAACCTACGTCACGGTTTTTACGCACCCTAATAAAACCATCTGTACTTTGTACTTTTACGCACCCTAAAAAACCATCTGTACTTTGGGGAGAAGTACAAACAGGTAACTGTTTGTACTTTTCCCCAAAATTTGGTTTCGATAGTTCAACGTATACTTATTTTAGAGGGTATGATTGATAGAGGAACGGGCGGACTAACGAATATCACAGAATTTTATATATAGATTTACTGAATTGATTTTGTATCCGAATGTAGATAGTTTGCTTCCAGTATAGGTTCTGAATTATTCTAATATTCCAAGGTTACCTGGCAGTTCAAACTTACTTTACTACGAATTGCAAAGATTGGTTAGAATTTATGTACCCTGTGTTTCATTCTGGAGATTCGAATTTACAATTAAGATTCAGGAATTCGGCTTCCTACATTTCTGCGAGAGTCAAGTTGATTTGGTTCTACAAGAGAAGAAATCAACTACCTCTACTCTAGGGGCTAATGCTTCGTGTAGAAGCGACACACGATTTGGATGCAAACCGTACTGAATCAGTCATTCATCAGTCCTGTAACTTATGAAGAAAATAGGAATGTAGCATGTTTTCCATTTCAAACAGGAAGAGGAAGAAGGATTAAAAACCAAAGGCAAGGCAATAGTTTCAACGAAGAGAAAAGAAAAGCAACGAAGATACTATTATCAAAGAGAAAAAACAAGACAATATTAATGTGTCTATATCTCTGATATTGGGATTATTTGCGTTATGTACATTATTCGGACTGTTATCCTTATCTTCATTACCACGTTTCGGTCGTTGCACACTCCGTCCTTCTTCAGGTGATTGGAATATCGAACCGAACACCTTATTTCGCCCACCGGGGTAGATTGTTCTCGTTCATCAAGGACACATGGTTCAGCGGATGAAGACGTTGATTAGATCCAGTGACTAGACCCAAAGAGTTGCGAGTTCATTACCAGGCCCCAGCAGTAGTGAACCAAAAACTTGGACAGTTGAGTGAAAGTGAAATAAGTGAGACATCCGGAAGAGGCATGGCACGTGGAACTAGAACAATCGAAAGAAACGAAAAGAAAAATAGTGCCATTTGAAAGTAAAAAAATAGTATACAGTGAAAAACAAAGAAAGTATGTAAGTAAGAAATGAGAAAAAAGAAATGTGTTATATCAGAAAATGAAGAAAGAAAAGTGTTCTTCTCCAAAATGATCAGAGAGAAAGAAAGAAAGATTGAAGCTCACGAAAAAGATATGAGAAAGAAAGAAAGAAAGAAACAGACAGAAATATAACCTCCAACGTGATATAAGAAAAACGATCGATTTCCTCCGAAAAGGCATCAGAAAGAAAAAAAAAGAAACAAAAAACAAAAAAAAACAAAAAAGAAAGAAAATCGCGAAAAAGAAAGAAAAAAGAACGAAATGTTTTCTCCCAAAAAATATCAGATAGATTTTCTCCAAAAAGATATAAAAAAGAAAGACAGAAATGTGGTCTCCAGAATGATATAAGAAAAAAGAAAAGAAAGACATATTTTCTCTAAAAGATATAAAAAAGAAATAAAGAAAGAAAGAAAAAAATAGAGAAAAAAAGAAAGAAACATAGAATGAAATGTTTTCTCCACCAAAATATTAGAGAGAAAGAAAGAAAGATTGATGTCCTCCAAAAAGATATGAGAGAGAAAGAAACAAAGACAAAAAGGTGGCCTCCAAAATGATATAAGAAAAAAAGAGAGCTTTCCTCCAAAAAGATATAAGAAAAATAAAGAAAAAAAAAGAAAGAAAAGGTTTTTACCCAATAATAAAAGAAAGAAAGAAAGAAAAAATGTATCCTACAAAAAGATGCGTGAAAGAAATGAAGGAAAAAAAAAAAGAAAAGTAAAAGTAAATGGAGAAAGAAAGAAAGAAAGAAAGAAAGAAAGAATGGAAGGAAGGAAGGATGGAAGGAAGGAAGGATGTTTGTACTGACTCAGATGTCAATCGAACGAAATGAATTAGGAAAATGAACGGAATTATTTCTTTAATGATTGCCTATTGGTTAATCCTTTCAAGCATTTATTTTGGTTTATCGTCTACTAAGAGAAGCAAAAGCAAACAAAGATTGCTTGGAGGCAAATACTTTCCTTTAAGTAGCACCAATTCTTGTTAACAGAGCATCTGAATGTTCACACCTCTTTCGCCTGATTCCCAGCCGGAGGGCATTCCGCGCCAGAAAGTAGGACACTCACACCAGAAGTCTATTTCCGGTTTTCTCTTACTTTTATAACGCTTCACCATTTTTTTCCTGCGTCTTTAACTTTGTCCCAAGTCTCTCATTATCGTTTGGAGCTGTATTGACCTCTCTTTAATTTCCAATGGCGGGCGCAGAAAATTATGAATGGTCGTTTCGTGGTCTGAAATGTTCGTCTCATAAGACGATGGAACAGATACAGTAATTAATATCTGAAAGTGGTAACTGATTTGGGGAGAACAATAGAATCAATATTTTTAGCTAGTTACTGTTTTAAAAGTCGGACATTTATTTTAATGCCTTCAGAATGGCCATAAAGTTGAAATATTTGAAAATACGCCCAAGCCCATTCATAGCAAACAGCTGAAAGCACTTAGCTCTGTAATTTTTAGAGATATCTCCATACAAAGCAATGACTTCGGTAAACAATAGAATCTTATTGTTGTGAAAAAAAATATTATTTTATTACTAGCTTAAAAGCCGCACCTCGTGTGCACTTTTAAGTTAGCTCCTGTATAGTGCTAATTGAGCCTTCTGTCCAGAATTAAAGAAAACTCTGGTATAGCTTAGAAAACAACAATTATAATTTTGAAGACATGACTTTCAGTTCATCAATTCACTCAATGTGAAACTCAATCTGTTTTATGTGAAAGATGTTACTAACTTGATCAACAGTAACGCAAACTTTTGAGCCAATGAATGACGAGTAATAAGATCACCATAATTTATAAGGTAAATATTGCCTTTTTTAAGACATGAGATGACAATTGAAAATGGCCGCTAATTGATCACAAAAACGTGTCCATTTCTTCAAGGCTCGATACATAAATGATACAATTTTGTTGCAGCTATGTTAATTCAAATTTAGACAGAAGCACCTTCCTCCAATTTCTTCCTTCCTGAAAATCATATTGTACTGGAACTCATATTTTTGTTTTAAAAAGAATGTTCATCCAAATTCAAATTGTAAACATATTTTACCTTTCACCTTAAAATTTAGTCGAGAATTAGAATTTGATAATATATGTTTCTTATTTATAAGATTATTCTGGATTTTATATAATTTTGTATTAATTTCCTGGTTCTATTAGGTTGGTGCAAAAATAATGACGTAATAATGTCGTTTTTTGACGTTAAAAAATACGTCAAAAAACGATATTATTACGTGGTTATTTTTGCACCAACCTAATATTAGTAACATCTTGTACAGATGTATTGATATTTGATTGCTATTTTTGGCATTTTACATTAATTGGTTAGTGTTCTTAACAGCTTATATGAAGAATCTTTTACAGTTATATATTAATATACCAAATAATTCTATATATTTAAATTATTTACTAGTTTCCTAAAGAAGCCATTTATTTATCAACTACAAAAAATTTATGTAGGAAATTCACAAACAAAATATAACTTGTTTAGCAGTTTGTTAAATTACCTCTCTACTTCCCTTTTATTTCTTATGAAATTGCATTGTCTGACTTGTACATTTTATGTAACAATATGCATCAACTTTAAGTTTATGTCTGACTGCTGTTAGCTGAAAATCTACGAGTCGTCGGCCATTTATAAAATGTAATTTTAAATGTTTTGCATCTTCATTTAGTTTTAATTTAACGTAGGTTATATTTGATTGGTAAAGCCCTCAAACCTTATAAAACTTTTTTTCTTTTTTTTCAAAGATTGCATTTTGTTTTTAAATCTAAATAATTCGTTCACCAGCTAGTAATTTACAATCACCTGATGAGATACATTGATATGCATTGAAACAAGACTGCAATTGTGTAGCAATTTTTACATGTTTTTCGGTGTAATATCCTAAAATAAATAATATTGCTCTACTCTGTATTAGCTCTCTTTTAAATTAAATATTACGAACGTTGGAATTGTACTCTATTTTCATTGTATATATATATATATATATATATATATATATATATATATATATATATATATATAATGAAATACAAGAAGATACAATACAAAACATGAGTAACTTGCCATTCAGTTAAGTAATGAAAATCTTGGTAATCCGTATGGATAATCCCAAAGAGGGTGAAATCCGGCGAGCTCAGTGTTAAATCAGATCGATTAATTTCATTTAAATAAAACAGACAACGTTATTTGCTTATAATTTATTTCCCCGGGAAGTTTCTTTTAACCTGGCTCATCAGACATAACTTCCAAGGATGAAAAAATGAATTTAAATTTACATACATTTTTTTACGCTTTTGAGGGATAGTATTAAGTTGATGTAAGGTGATATAGAGAGTGAGGAGAGACACAGTGACAGATATGGTCGAAATTAGAGAGGGAAGGGAGAGTAGGAATCTTTTTAAATTTATTTTTATTACAATACAGTGAGGAATGGGAGTAAAGATCAGACATTGACCTATTTAATAGGTCAACTCAACGGAAACGATATAGAGAGAAAAAAAGAAGGAAGTAAATATGTAAGAAATAAGAGATGGACTTAGGGTTTTGAAGGAGGAAATGGGAATATAAATTTGGAGAAACAAATTAAAAGAATTAATGTATGTGGGCATATATCCTTCTCTGTTTTTAGTCGTTTCTCGTATGTTTGACATCTGAGAAGATAGTGTTCATAAATGGCTACTGTAGATTACATATTACATAGCAGTTCAGTACTCTTTTCTTTGTATCCATTGACATTTTCTTATTCTCTATTTCTTAATTTAGTTTCTAGAAGACACCTTTCGCTCTTCCCACGAATATTTGAATTTCTTTGTTACATTTTTCGTCGTCTGTTTCTACTCTAGCCAGATATCAGTCCTTACGTATCTCTGTTGTTTCTTCCATAAGAATACTGTTACTTGTAGCCTCCAGAAAATGATAAGAACTAACCAATATCGACTGCTCATATTATACGAATTCAAATGAGGCCACAATAACACAAAAGCTTAGTATTATCTTGGCATTTGGTAGTTGTATTGTTAAATCTCATAATTATACAGAGATAGTTCCAGAAATTTTGTTCAGGCATGTTGCTTAGTTGATTTTCTGTAGCGGCATATCAGCCTGTATGGCAGAGGTGGCCAAATTTGCTTAATGTAAGAGCCATATGCGATAAAATTCTGATGTTTGAAAACCACAAGACATGAACAAAATTTACACATATGTTTTTGTTATATACACATTTTCTTACAATTTTTCATATGAATATTAAAGGATGTAGGTATGCAGTAATATTTATTCATGTATGCAGTTTTTAAACTGTTAATTCGTATTTGTTTCAAAAATCACAATATATATATATATATATATATATATATATATATACTAGCAGCATGGCCAGGCGTTGCCCGTGCTTGATTCAAAAATCGTACGACTCATACAGTAATGCTATCACTTGACTTAAAATATTTTTGTCCTTCATTGCCTTCACACTGCGAATTTTTTCGAAGCTCTATACTAAACATTAAATCTGTTACGAAAAAAGAACTAAACAAAATGAATACAAAACGATCAGCTTTAAAAAATGACTCGTAACTGGAAAAACCGAATGAAAAAAGAATGTTAACAAATACTTTTTTCACGCCCAACCCACTTCTGCGGAATCAGAATCAACGTTGAGTTTAAGCAAGCGAATGAGCCAATTGGAGTAAAGTGCCATGCAGATTTAAATTTTTCCCACGTGTGACCAATGCAGCTATCGATTTTTTGCATGCTAGTTAACATTCGTGTCAGTTAGCTGTTGGCTCTCACGCTGGCCAATAGAATCTTACTGCCTATTAGTGGCAGCCAGCTATTGGGTCTCACTCTGGCCAGTAGAAAATGGCCGCAAACTACATAAAAACTGCCGTAGAAGCATGAAAAAAATCGATTATTTCCACTGTCGTTGGGAGTTGGGAAATGCAAAGTCGGTCTTGGCCTTCCCGCTAACTTGGATCATGTGCATGTAAATTTTGGTGCAAATCCGTCGAAAATTGCGGACGTGCATTCGTTACACACACACACACACATCCTGCCTTTTATAGATTGATATATATATATATATATATATATATATATATATATATATATATATATATATATATATATATATACCAAATATTTTTAAAATCTTGGCTGATGATTATTTGATCTATAGTTAGTATATTTAATACGGAAATAAACTACAGGAACTTCTAAAATTGTGCGAATTTTCATTTCAATAACATAAAGTTAGCCTGACATAAACAACACTAAGAAAGGAAAAAAAATATTTTAATGATATTTATTTGTCTTAGTAAATATCGGGTCAAAACGTGGATGCAAATATGTAATTAAAGTAAAACAATGAAATTAAATATATATTAATCATATACCATATTACAAAATTAAAATCTAGCTAATAAAACCACTATTTACTGCTAGTGGTGATCATGTAGATCTCTATCTTGACTGAGTTTTTGAAGATCTTGCAGATATGTTGTCAAGGCTGTACGAATTAGTTCCGTCTGGTGTTGGCTTGTAAGGATTACAGGTTGCTTCGGCTTCACAAACTTCATTACAGAGTAAAGTGTTTCACAGAAGTATGCTGAATCGCGCACTAGTTTTTTTCAATTCAGGATATTTTATTTCTGACTAGGATTTATGGATTATCTTTAAACCCATGTCCTCATGTAATACTATTATTTCAATTTCCACCGGATATTATTCCGAAGCAGGTGTCCGAGAATTGGATGGATTTACAAGAAAGGCGAAGTAGAACTTCAGCTTACGTTAGTCATCAAAACGAGTCAGAATATTATCAAGTAGTCCTTGTAATTTATCCAGATTGTGGTCTTTTATTTCAATATCAAGGAATGTATTTACTACTCTACTGAGACTGAAGTTTCTTCACAATATGTCTTTTTAAAAAAACTCTTATTTTATTCTCAAAACTGAAAAATGTCTGACAGATTAGAAACAATTTTATTCATCATCTGCAGTACCAAATTTATAGATGATTTATTATATCAGTAAGGAACATCAGATTTCGCATCCATTCAGCATGTTCCAAGTGGGTATAGGATCTTTTCTTTTCTTTAAGAAAAGTAACAATAAGCTTCAACGGATCCACAATCCTACTCAAGACATTGCTGTTTGACAGCCACAATGCCGTAGAAAGAGACATTACTGGGTTTATCTTCAAGCTCCAGTTCCTTATTAAATTTATGAACTGTCGTTGAGTCTTCCCATTTAAGCGTATAAAATTGACGGGTTTTAACGACATATTTCATAAAATCTTCATACTTGAAGTGTATGGTTGACAGGTGTTCACGATGAATAATGCAACGAACAGGGAGAATCTCTGGAGAGTGCGGATCATTTTTCATAAGTGCAATTAATCATAGATTTTCCCCACAATTACAGGTGCTCTATCTGTTGGAACACCGACGAGTTTATTCAATGTATAATCAGCATTTGTTAAGGTTCTGTCAAATGCATTTTTTCGTGTTGTTTCTCCTAATGCCACAAAGTCCAACATCTCTTCTTTCAAAGTTACATCAGAGGAAACACAACGAACAAATACTGCCAGTTTTGGGTTTTTTTTTTATGTCTGTTGATTCCTCAAGAGCAAAGCTAGATATAATATAAATCATTTTGAATTTTGCCTGCAATATCAGCAATTGATTTACCCAAGCCACGAAGATTAATGGAAGCTGAGAATGACGAGGAAATGCACGGGTAATTTTAACAAAACGCGATAAGTAATCTATTTACGAATTTACATGCTTGAAGTCGTATCAGGTGCTCGTTTCACGAAAATAAATTTTAAAGTTCGTAGTTTTTACAAAATGTCATGAAGAGGAAATGTCCATTCAACAGATTAAATTATCAGACAGAAAATAATATTAAAAATCAAAGGTAAGGGAATTCGTTGTTCACAAAAGGGATATATGTTTGCATACATTCAAAAGTAAACAAGAGATCGTTTGAAATACTTAGTTTTCCTGGATTGTTGATATAAAGTTCTTTGAAGTACCAAATTTTTGGTTAAGGCCTATAATATAATTGGCGAATAATTTGACACTGTGAAGAACTGGAACGTTTGACGCGTGCACAGAACCGAAACTTTTCACGTGACTTCAGACACTATTCTCTTATTAATTTGATCTTTCTTCTCGTTTTATTTTATTATTTTTTTAAAGGATCTCCCATACGTTTGATATTTTAGAATTTCTGTAAAGACAAATTTTCTCTGGTCCAAAAGCAATTTCACATAGGCTCGCCAATTTATTTCCGTCTTTTTCTCAGCTCCCCTGGCAAACACTGTGAAGGCAAGGTTTTCATTGGTCTAGGGAAAGTTCACATAGGAGAATTTCTTTCGTCTTTTTTCTCAACTCACCCGAGTTCGAAGGAAATAGTTAAAGGAAGTTATTATTTACACGACCTGAGTCTTCTGACATCTTTCTGCAATCCTTATTGAACGGAAATTTTTTTAATATCTCTTCCTCCACCAATCCTTCCTTCAATACTAAAGAACATTGCCTCACTCAAGTCTAGCATTAAAATTAAGATTTAAATTATTAAATGTTTTATTATCCATGAACATTAAACGTACGTTTTAATCCAACGTGGTCTCAATTTATAGACAGTAAATAATTATAAAGCTTGAGTTGTTTCTTATTTACCTTTCATATTAACTGTGATTAGAAAAAGGAAGCCATCCAACATATTTCCACGAGCTGTATATTAAAGTTCAAGGCGCCGCATGTGCCTCGCGCGCTGCAGATTGACCATACCCTGCTCTTGGCTTATTTAATGCCGAAACCTAAATAAATTTGTACATAATTTTATTTTATTCTTTGCAGATAATACGTGATTAGTGTTACAAGTCTTACTAATTGACCGATAGATGCAGAAAAGATGGATTCATACCTTTTGCAAGGTTAATGGTGAGTAAATGAATATAACGAACCACAGAATTCGGTTCTTCGATTAACAATTCCGAGACGTTACATTACAGTAACTGTCAATCTAAGCTTATTGCAACTGGTATCCCCAAGAAATTACCATCCAGATACTGACCAGCCTCGATGTTGCTTAAACGGTGTTTCAAAGTGTTGTGATCCCAAGAATTTTTGTACAGGAGATGAGTCTGGCGAATAAACCAAACCTAATTCGGTCATAAACAAGGATTTATTGAATGCATTGGACAAAATCCATAAATAATTGTCAGAAAATATTCAGGACAAGCTGGCTCGTCAAAATATGCATAGTAAGAGTGAAAAATGCCTTTCAGAAACAAAGTTTAGAAATAACAAAATGGCAATAGATAGAAAGATAAGAGTACTGAACAATTATGGAGTATCTAATCGTTCATAAAGCAGTGAATGCTGAACACTATCCTCACAGATGAAAAAGATACTTGAAGCGACTAAATACAAATGAAGATTTATATATATATATATATATATATATATATATATATATATATATATATATATATATATATATATATATATGGGGTGTGCGTGTGTGTGTGAAGCTATCTATATTAAAAAATTGAAACGAAATCTTAATAAAATTAATTACGAATACTTCACAAATGTCTTAAAATAAACAGTTTTAAAATGTCAAGGTTTGCACTAATATCTTTTACTACTTATTTCGTAAATACTCTCCACAACCATAATTAGTTACCTTCCTGGAAAGAGTGTCAAGGGATCACGCACTGACTCAGCTTTCTTCACTTCACCAGTAAGAAGTTTAGCTTACAGATGAACACAATAATTCTGTCTTCGATAATAATGAAAACTACATTATTTGTCTTGCAAAAAACAACATCCTGATGACGACATTGTGCTAATGTCGAAAGTACTCGGAATAAATAAATAATATGTGTCAACACGACGATTTTCACTCGTCTTTCAATAACGACACCAAAAAGCTTGTCTCAATGAAAACCGGATGCCAAAATATGTATCTATATATCTATATTATATTTATCTGTATATACGTATATATATATATATATGTTTGTGTGCTTGTCTGTGCATGCTTGTCCGATGTGCTTTAGCCTAATTCCCCCACGAAGGCTAATGAATTTCCACTAAAAATCACGTTTAAATTAGATATGTACAGCGATTTTCTAAGCATAGATTAGATAAGACACCAAACCGAAAATATGGGGTATCCAGTGAAAATCGAACTGACTATTCACTCGTAAATGATCTATCGAGAGAAGTACCCATTAAGTAGATGGGAATTATTTTAAACCTATTATTAGGTTGGTGCAAAAATAATGACGTAATAATGTAGTTTTTTGACGTATTTTTTAACGTCAAAAAACGACATTATTACGTCATTATTTTTGCACCAACCTAATAGAAACGTCAATGAATTGACTAGGAATCAAATAAACTGATGTTTCTAGGTATGCTCCATGTTGCAATTACGACCTGAAAGTGTTTCGATAAAGTAAGCGAATAGGACAATGGTTATATACAGATCAGTTTCTGAAACATCAACCAAAACCACGTCATTATCCTCAAAAGATCATAGTTACTGTGTGGTGGCCATAAAAAGGGCATCATTCATTATTCATTTTCGCAACATGGTAAATCAATTACAGCCAATTGGCACTGAAACAAAATGAAACTACATGCATGCAAAAATTAAAAAATCTAAAGCCTAGAGAACAGAGATTGCCCAGGTCTGCTTATTTTATGTTCTACTGCTAAGATGCACAGCTATAGTTACTTTATTTACCAGTTATAATCTCCTATTTAAACACTTTGGTCTTTCTATAAGAAATAGGAAGAGTATCTTATAGTGAGGATGTAGTCGAACCATTTGAAAAGTTTAAGTGAAAAAACGAATAGTTTCCATTAAGAGGAGAGACAGATTTGAATAACCTTCTAAGAGAAATGTAGAGCAAAACAGACGTTATTTCTATTAAATAAAAATGCATTTTTACGAATTAAAAGTGTTTTATTTCTCTGTCACTCATCAAAAGACAACATTTCATATGGGACAACAATGTTACTTTTAGTTAACCTATCATTTTTCAGATGTACCAAGATGGGCGACGATGTTGTCGATGAAGTGTTAACACTTATTCTTAGAAAATCATATCAGCCAGAAGATACAGATTATCAGTATCTTCGAGAGATTATCTGGCAAAATAGTTGGTGGAAATCCGACCCGGGAGGTGGGGGTGCAGGGGATCGTTCGATGATTTCAGTGATGCTGAAAACGTAAAGTCTCAGGTAAGAGAACGAAATCAAGAAACAATAAAAAAAAATAAATAAATAAATAAAAAAGAGAAACCGACATAAGACTTTAAAAAAAAGTAAATAATAGAAAAATTGAATTTATAAAAAAAAAAAAAACGAAAAATGAAAGCGAGTGAAATGTTCAGTTTCGCAGCTAAGCGAAAGAAATTTGAGTTGTTACAAAAAGAGAAAATTCAATAAAGACAAAGGCGTTCAAAGTAAAAACATTTTGATCGGTTGCTATGGAAATTTAAGTTGTTTGTTTTTACACAGATATTTTTTTCAATACACAGAAACCAACTTACCCCAACTTTTGCGATAGAGAAATAATTACGTACATACAAGTACTTATATGCATTGTACTTATATGCACACCTACATAAGAATATATATATATATATATATATATATATATATATATATATATATATATATATATATATATATATATATATATATATATATATATATATATATATATATATGTATGTATGTATGTAGCCGAATGGTTAAATATAGGTAAGTATACGAGCGAGCGGTCGTATACAAATACATATAAATAATTTAGCGTAAGAAAACTAACAGGGCTATTTAATATATATATTAGGAAATATACATATCTTGTATTAATGCAAGATATGTATATTTCTTAATATATATATTAAATATTTTTAAGTATTTATATATATATATATATGTATGTATTTCTAAGTATTTATGTATATATGTATTTATTAATTCAGAGCCCTCATTCTCCTAGCCAGCCGATACTATAGGAGTCAGTCTATACTCGTGTTTACCCATAGACTGGAGGGAGAGATGCTTTCATGCCTTTCTCAACTGTATTTTCGCTTAAGTGAATGTAACGAAATCGATTTGAATTTGAACTCAAATGATTACATATATATATATATATGTGTTTGTGTGTGTAAAAATATAGCTTTAAGGTGCGGTATATTTATGAAATAAAGTACTCAATATCAGAGATAGAGCGTAGGTAAATATAAAAGTGAACTTTGAAGTCAACACTCAGAGGCGACAGGCTGTTTCATGCTAGACGATTTGTGGTCTGACGATTGCGTATAGCATGAAACAGCCTGTCGTCTCTGAGTGTTGATTTCAATGTTCACTGATATATATATATATATATATATATATATATATATATATATATATATATATATATATATATATTATAAATTAATAGACTTAAAATATGGTTTTTCGCTACACAGTTCCAACCATGTTTCAAAAATTCGCATGAGGATGAAATGGAACTAATGTCTTTAATTTAATTACAAAATTAAATTCGGGGATTTTAGCTTCCATTTTTCAAACATGGTTGGAACTGTGTAGCGAAAAACCATATTTTAAGTCTATTAATTTATAATATTAATGCCCTGTAAATTTACATTGAGCACTATTTTGTAAAAATAAAAATATCTATAAGAACACCGGATTATATATCTTACTGTTCTTTCATTTTATTAATATATATATATATATATATATATATATATATATATATATATATATATATATATATATATATATATATATGTATGCATGTTTCTTTTTTTCTTTATGACGCAGCCATTCCATTGTTCAGGCACATTTGACTTATACATACATATGGTTATATACTGCAACTACTATGCTGAGCGCAAGTGTGTTAACTAACATGGTCAACAGTCTGAACAAGGTCAGCATGCTCAAACCAAGTGACTTGGGATTAGAACAACAACCGACAGCTTCCAAGAGTTCCGTCTCCGCAATTTTACTCACAGGGATTGGTTCAACCGGTGGTATTGTTTTCAGGCAATTTCCAAAGAAACAGCATGATGGGATTGCCTAATCCAGAATGATAACATTAATATATATATATATATATATATATATATATATATATATATATATATATATATATTAGATGAAATGGATTAAATCCGACAAACATTTTAATATATTCTCTGTTTATACGTTATTTTTATGAATACAACTTTTTGAGTTCTGTTCTAATTTAACAGTATTATTGATATTTACCCCCCTAATTTCCGGTTAACAAAGTTCATAAGCAATGATGCTAACCGGAAACTCCTCTGAGATTGAATGGGTAACATCACGTCATGCTCTGTGATGGTTTCCTTATGCAATAAAGATTCGATTCCTGTCGCAGAACGAATATCTTTCGGACATTCACGCCGTTAAATTTAATTAATACTACATTTTAATTAAAACAAAGCATTAAATCAAATAAGTTATATCCATAAAAATAATGTACAAACAGAATATATATATATATATATATATATATATATATATATATATATATATATATACCGTACATATGAACACTAATTGGTATGTCCCAATCCTCATAAATACATTGGACACTATAGTAAATGGCGGTAATGCGGTAATATACTGTCTAAGTAGTCCACCTACCTCACGCCTATATATATATATATATATATATATATATATATATATATATATATATATATATATATATATATATATATATATATATATATATATATATATATATATATATATATATATATATATATATATATATATATATATATATATATATATATATATATTTGCTCTATTTCAAATGGTTAATCATTACTATTGACTAGAGTGTCTAGTCTTCATTGTATGATCTATAAAAAAATCGGCATTAAATAATTCAACAAAACCTAACTAAATAGCCGCTTTGATTTGAAGTAATGAATAGTAATACTAGACTGAGTAATGATTTTGCTACATATTGGGCTACAGCATCTAGGGGTAAAGTGAAAATAGTGTGACACTATGACACACTGACATTAGCATTTATTATATAGAAGATGAACTATTAAGAGTTGTCTCCCTTCAATTGAAAAAGTGTGTCACTGACGTGGGCATTTATTATATATAATAAAGAGAGGGGTTCATGAGTGTTGCATCTCTTTAACAGAAAAAAGTGTTAAACACTGACATTCGCATTTATTATATAGAAGAAGAAGATGAGCTATTGAGAGTCGTGTCCCTTGAATTTACAAGAGTGTGTTACACAGACACTGTCAATTATTATATAGAAGGGGATTAACTAATATGAGTTGTGTGCCTTTAATTGAAAAAGTGAAACTTAATGGCATTTATTATATAGAAGGAGATAAACTTTTGTGAATTGGGTCCATCAGCTGGAAAAACGTGACACACTGACATTGGAATTTTTTATATAGAAGTAGATATTGAGAGTTGAATCGCTTTAATTAGATGGATGAGTCCATGGTTAAATAATAGGTATAGAGAAGGTTAGTCGATCTTTCTACACAACACATCATACTCCTCAATTCCTACTTGTTCTCTTACGTTCATACAACACAACTCGTCTATCTATATGTATACTCTACTTGGGATGGATCTTGGGCATTCTATTGAATGAACAAAAAGACATTGACTCCTCTCCCATAGTCCTAATTGTTTAAGACTCTCTAATATCACCCGCATGCACTGAAAACTGAATTTTAGCCAGCGTTACAGTTTAAAGATTAGGTAGAAATGGTCAACCGATATAAATGTTACTAGGTCACCAGTTGGTCACCTCGAAGCGGTGTAATGGTTAACAAGCTTGTCTCGCTAGAACAATTAAGACTGAGTAATGAGTTCAATCCTCATTGGGTACCATCTATTTTCGGCCTTGTGCCACATCTAAGCTACGCTTGGAAAATTACTACTAGCTCACCAGTTGATCGAAGACTTAATATTTTACAAAAAACGTCTACTGCTTCCTGGATACACATATGTGTATTCCCATCTGAAAAAAAGCAACATTCGTTGTGATTTTATTTATTATTTTCTGTCAGTTTAATTTGGTTTATGAGGAGTGACGGAGTTGGGTAACACAAACCTAGAATTTCATTATCAGTTATCTTGGCAAAGACATAGAATGATTTTCTCAGATGTTTGCGACGATTGACAAAGTTCTCCCTCAGATCTGATCCTCCTTTAATTTCTTGTAGATTATTCTGAGAACGAATGCGGGCAGGCAGTAAAAAAATCACCCCCAGCTTCTCCGTCTGAAATTTTTCAACTTTCTTTAGCTTCAACAGTTTGACACAAATGAGACAAGACAGACATGTTTGTTTTTTGTTCGTTTTTGTTTTGTCTTGCAATCGTGAAAAATTAAACTACAATTAACTTCAACATTTTTTAACTTTGTCAACGGCGCTGTAAAACACGTTTCTCTGAAAGTCGACAAAATATCCAACTAGATCTATTTATTTTTGACAAGTTGCTGTTTTTGTGTACAACTGGTGTTTTTTTCATTCTCTCACTCTCTCTCTCTCCTCTCTACTCCTTAAAAGAGTCGCAGTTACTTTCTCTATGGCTATGTCCTAAATAGCTGAATCATTGATATTAGGTTGGTGCAAAAATAATGTCGTTTTTTCACATGTGAGAAAACGACATTATTTTTGCACAAACCTAATATCATAGCACTCACTGAGCAATCACTCCATCAATGCTTTAAAAAGAGATTAAGTGACAGCAAGACTTCTTAATATTTCGACACTGTTATTCAGGAATTTAGCGGTTTCGATAGTTACAAATCGTTCTTGGATTCCTATGGCTTTAAACATTAGGCTTTTTTACTGTTCAAGAATTCCAACAATGCTGGGCACAACATCTGATACCAAATCGTTTACAAAATTCAGATAAAGTCGATCTTTACGTAAAGCATGCCAGTCTCTTCTAGTTGGTTGTCTGGTCTTTTTTATATGAATTAGACATTATATATATATATATATATATATATATATATATATATATATATATATATATATATATATATATATATATATATATATATATATATTAAAATACTGTTAATAAAATGGTATTCAATTATATATGAGTAAATATGTTTTTTCCTCACCAGTAACACGGCATTCAGGCACAACGCAATCTTCAGGGACTGAATTGAGAGCGAGTCGTGGTACTGTGGAGGAAAAAAGTATATATAAATATAAAAGTGCAGATTGAAGTCGACACCCATAGGCGATAGTCTCTTCCATACTAAACGCAATCGTCAGGTCATGTCCTTTATGATTTTGCTCGACTATTCAAATATACAGGTCAGTGATGCATTGGGCATAATCCATTGTATTGCACTTTGGTTAATCTAGTGTATTATTCTAACGTTTAATTTTATGACTCGATCCGAATGTATTTTTTGTGGTGGGGGGGTATTTATAATTTTAGTTAAATTTATTAATGTATTACTGAATATTTTCTTGGTGGTTGGTATTACTGTATTTTCTTGTGCTTATCTTTGCGTTCGTGGTTATTTAATTTCTTTATTATTTACATAACTTTTTTAATTAATTATTTGTTTGGATAAATGGGTGTGATTTCAATATCCATTTTTATATTTACATACATTCAATCCCTGATATTCAGCACTTCTATTCAACCCATAAATATAGCATACCTGAAAACTATATTTTTATCATATTTTTATCATGTGTGTGTGTGTGTGCGTGTATATATATATATATAGTGTGAGGATTGTGAGATGAGATCAATGTTAGATTGGCTGATCTTTTAGATCTTGCTCTCGCTTCTTGAAGATGATTCAGACAAGCAGATTGAAAATTGCTGAGTCCACTAAAATACGTTAATCTCTATTCTGCCCGCTCCAAGGCTAAGCGCTCAAGGGTGTTATGTGGTATATTGACTGCTGGCAAGTTGATCTTCAGCTTGTCTTTGTATCTTAACCATGGGCGTCCTACATTCCTGTAGCCCTGATCTAACTGGCTGTACATTAGGATCTTGGGTATGCTGTCATCAGACATTCTCAAGATGACCAGTCTACTGTAACTGAGACTGTATGATAAAAGTCTCGATTCCTCCAATATTACACCTGTTAAACAGGTCTACGTTAGATGTTCTATCTTGAAGCTTAACTCCACAGATTACACGCAGACTGCTTTTATGGAAAACATCTAGCTGGCTTATATGATACCTGTATGGAGTCCCCGACTCTGAGCTATACAAAATGATGGCAAGTACAACAGCTCTGTAAACCCGAATTTTCGTATCCAGTCGAATACCCTGCTCATTCCACAAGCGATGGCGAAATTTGCTGAAAGCACTGGTAGCCTTAGCAATCCGATGCATGATTTCCTCATCTAAAGTCCAACTGTAATTAATTGCTACCAAGATAACTGAAAGACTTTACATAGTTCAGGGTTTTGTCTTCTACTTTCAATGGTCTCTCTGGAAATTTGTAGACTGGTGGTTTGCTTCGGAGTAGGACAAGGTTGGTGCACAACTTCATTTTTCATTAAACTAAGTGTCAGACCAAATGCTTTACATGCAGCAGAGAAACGATTTATTAGACTTTGGGCCTCTTCAAAGGATGTCGCTACAAGAGCTGCATCATCAGCAAACAACAAATCACGAATAATATGCATACGACTGTGGGTCTTGGCTTTGAAGCGCTGATGATTGAAGAGACCACCAGTTGTTTGAAACTGAAACTTGACGCAACTCTCTGTGTCTGCAAATGCATATTTCAGCATCACCGAGAATAAAAGGGCAAAAAAGACAGGGTCCATGACACAACCTTGCTTGGTGCCATTTTATAATATATATATATATATATATATATATATATATATATATATATATATATATATATATATATATATTGTGGCATTGTTAGGGCCAGAATTAAATACAAAAGAGGGGAATTGAGTTAAACAAACATATTAACGGAAAACAGTAATGCAAGCATATACAACCGTGGCTGTTACAGTTCGGTCCGACTGTCACAGCTAACTACTAGAAACTTCACACTCCAAAAAGTCGTACCTGCTCCTATTTATAGCTGGGAGAGTCCATGCGTGCGTTGGTAAATTACCACACGAACACATACACTCACACAAATATATATATATATATATATATATATATATATATATATATATATATATGTATGTATGTATGCATGTATGTACATATAAGGCTCAAACATTAATATTACATGGTTATATTTTATTACATTGGAATCGTAATTACGATCCAATTCCTCAGACCTACAAATTCAAGATTTGACGAAGTGGATCGTGATTACGATTCCAATATAATAAATTATATAATTTATATTATATTCTTACTCTGTCCTGAACACTAAGTTCTACCTGGATTCTATCCTCTTGGGAATATATATATATATATATATATATATATATATTGACCACTAATATTATCCATCTATCTATCTGTCTATATATATATATATATATATATATATACTAAATTTCACCCAATAGAAGGCACAAGAGCTACGTAATGTAGATGTTTATAGTTTAAATGGTAATGCTGAATGAAGTGTGTGTTGAATTGAAAAGATGTTTGTATGAAGTGAAGATTATAAAGATAAGGAAGAGATATCACAGTTAATCTTTGACTTGCAGAGTTCAATGTTGATGTGTTCATGGAGGCAATCATGTGAGAATCTGTCCCACAATTTGTCCTACATTTGGAACTGATAAGAAATTAAGATGATTCAACTCAGTGAAAGCGCCGTTGCTGCACATGTCTGAACTGATGAAATTAGCGAATGATGCACATCTGAATATTTAGATGGACGGACATTTGCGTACAAGATATTTGCATCCAAGATAATTGCATAACAAATATTTGCGTCCCTAAAGAAATTCGTCCCTGGATAATTGTGTACCTCTTATAAATTTTTGAAGTTGTCATTTTTTTAAAGAGTTGTTTCATATAGAAATTTGCACACCAACACCTTTAATTTCTCTAAAAAATCAAAAAGGTAATTACCATAAATAAAAAAAGAGGGGAAAATTGTTTTTTAAAGCAAGAGAAAATTAAGCAGGAAGTTTCAGTTCACTCCTGCAGTGCGTACCACAAACATCTAATTGATTCTGGATTTTATAGATTATATTTTTAACTGGAACCCATGGCTAAGTTCCGAAAATCACTGGTGGAAAAATATTTGTGGACGAGGAAAATTTAGGCTACCACTATCATAAGAAAAACGCCGAAGAAACAAAAACGTCATACTGGCGATGTGCAAAGAGATCTTGCAACACTGTTAATTTCTCATTGCATTTTAAACCAAAATAAACTTTTAATTTTTTTTTATTTCTTTTTTTTTCAAAAGGTATTATTAGTACCTATGAATTTTTTTCCAAATTGATGGTAATTCCCTTTAGAAATTTCAAAAAAATATCGTACGCAATTATCCAGGGACGAATTTGTTTAGGGAAGCAAATATCAAAGGATGCAATTGCATGGTACACAATTGCCCGGGGCGCAAATGTCCAGTACGCAACTGTCCTAGAACTGAATATTTGACATGAAAATCGACATATTTACGACTGGTTCACAACGTCGCGTCTGCAGTAAACAGAGCAGCAAAGTTATCACCCAGAAAACCACAGAAACGATTTTGAACTCTATCAAGGCTGGAATTTATGGATTGTGTAACTCCAGTTCAATACTTAGTTTAATCCGTTTATTATTAAGATAATGCATGACAAAAAGAATCAACTTTCTGGAGAGATAGAATAAGCCACCCATTTTCCGAGTATCTTTGACAAAAGACTGAATATAGTATTTCCAACAGAGGTTCAAATTATGGAGTCTCATTGGACTCCATAATTTGAACGTGTGTTGGATCTCAAGTCTACTACAAATCTTAAGTGGAGATACTATATTCAGTCTTTTGTCAAAGATACTCGGAAAATGGGCGGCTTATTCTATCTCTCCAGAAAGTATGATTAGGAAAACTCTTTGTTAAAAGTCATTGGGAAAACCAATAATTTATGTTGGAACAATGCTAACCTGATATTTGGTGTATTAAAAACTACATGCCAGTCATATCCTCATTGTTAGAGGAAGATCGGCTGCAAGGTCGGGATCATCATGGCTTTTATTATTATCTATACAGACTGTATGATCCGAAGATATTCTTGGACATCCAAAACGAGATCTGTCTGAAAATTAACGGGACTGGCGTCACGAAAAATTTATTTCAGTTACAAACTACATGTTTTTCCCTTCAAAGTAATCCCACTCGATTCTAATGTACTTTTTCGTCCTTCTCCGCTACGCTTTTATGCATTGCTGGAATGGTCCTTCTTGGATGCCTCTCCACGCCTTCAAAACGGGTCCCCTTCATGATTCCCTTGAGCTTAGGGAAAAGAAAAGTCATTCAGAAGAATATCAGGTGAATATGGAATGATGTGATGGAAATAACTTTCACCCCCATGAGTGGCAGCACTATAGGGGATAACCCCCCTTAAGTATCCGTTAGGACAGCGGACGAGAGTCGAGCTGAGCTCTGGGAGAACTAGCGGCCTTCCGATAACAGCACGCAAACAATTGTATGGACCGTGCGCATAACTATTATTTCCATACTTGTTGTACTGGTTTCTACAATAAACCTGTTACTATTTGTTCATCGTGTTTGTCCATTCCATATTCCTATTAGCACGGAATATAACAGGGAATTTGTTCCAGTACGGTGAGTTGTGAGAAGGTGCATTCCCGTGGTGAAGTAGCCACACTTTGTGTTGCAACAACTCTCGTACCTTAAACAAATGCAATGGTTGCAGAAAGCTAAGATTACAGGTATATACTCCCAAGATATCATGTTAAATAATAACACAATCTGCTTCTCCCTGTTTCGTTCATAGCTCACACAGCACACCCAACACGGTTACTTTTCAAACAGACCCCGTATTCTTACTGGACACGGAACCAGCACCCTGTCTTCTGGCCTGAATAGGATGATATTTTTGAATCTCAAAACGCTAGGGTAATGAACTCTGGACTTAAGAAAGAATTCTGCTCTTTAAAATAAAGTGGAAACAAAACAATATCTTGGTAACATGTTCCCTTTACTTTCTAAATATTCTAGATATTCCGTTGTTATAGTAGCATGAATTTTGTTCGCATAAACATTGAGAAAGGCCTGATCTTACCCTAAACACGCAATATCTAATTATAAAAAAAAGTGTAGATAAGACTGCGTGACCGATAAATATATAACATTACATTATGCTTTATATTAGGGAAGGGATTATTACTCTCACTTTTCAGGAATTACTGTTTGATGCTATTTTTACCAGATCTTTTACATGATTCTCAAGATAAAGCAATGTTTTTCTTATAAAGCTATTGGGTGTTTTACATTGATCTGAATTTTCTTGATTATGTGAGCAGTGCACAATCTTTTGCATCTAATATATCTATGGGTTTCATGGCATTTCTTTGGCTTGCGTTATCGTTATTATTATTATTATTATTATTATTATTATTATTATTATTATTGTTATTGTTATTATTATTATTATTGTTATTGTTATTATTATTATTATTGTTATTATTATTATTGTTATTATTTTTATTATTATCATTATTATTATTATTATTATTATTATTATTGTTATCATTATTATTATTATTATTGTTATTATTATTATTATTGTTATTATTTTTATTATTATCATTATTATTGTTATTATTATTATTATCATTATTATTATTGTTATTATTATTATTATCATTATTATTATTATTATTATTATTATTATTATTATTATTATTATAGTTATTATTATTATTATTATTGTTATTATTATTATTATTATTATTATTATTATTATTATTTTTATTATTATTATTATTATTATACAATCGTGCTTGATCGGTTGAACCCTGCCAATACTTCATAAATAATATATTATCCCGTTTTGATCATGAGGAAAGATAAAAAATTTATGCTGTTTGCATTCAATGGAGAGAAAAAAGAATGAAAGAGTGAAAGAATGAAGGAAAGAGAAAATAGAGTAAGCGTCAGTGAAATGAAGAACCTTGTCAATTTTCAGTATTTTCATTTGTACCCTTTTGCTTCTTTATATAATGAGATTTTTCATTATTATTGCAATATTTTATTAAAGTTGTTAAGTCCAAGATATTTAACGAGGCAATAGGATAATTTCCATGAAACTCGCAAGACGCAGGTGCAATCATTAAATTAAGAATTATTCTAAAATCTAAATATAAAAATCATGAAATGTTCACATGTATTTCTAATTATCATCATCATCATTATTATTATTATTATTATTATTATTATTATTATTATTATTATTATTGTTATTTTTTATTTTCTTTGATTTCTGGCGTTTACACATTTCTTTCCGGGTCCCGCCCAGGGACCTAAGGTTAGAAATGGCATCATGACACTTTCTACTGACAAAAAAAAAGAAAAGAGAAATTACATAGATAAAGCCCTTCGTATAGTGTGGGCTGTACTTGTCAGAACAATTTTTTGTATCTCCTTGAGGCATGGACTTCCAGGAATCCCTTCAATTAGTCTACTGCAATCTTTTCCAACCAGTCCTAGGGCTCCAACTACAACAGGGATTGTTGATATTCCGATATGCCACATTTTCGAGATTTCTATTTCAAGGTCCTTGTATTTTGACAGCTTTTTGAATATCTTCAAAGATACATTGCAGTCAGCAGGGACTGCCATATCAATAAGGAGGCACCGTTTTGTTTGTGGTCTTTAATAACAATATCTGGGCGGTTGGCCTTGATTGTTCTGTCAGTGTGTATTGTGTTTATTATTATTATTATTATTATTATTATTATTGCTGCTGTTGTTGTTGTTACTGCTGCTGCTGCTGCTGCTGTTGTTGTTATCCTTTCCGGTTTTCCTGATTTGTTCTTTGATAACATCCTTTAACAAAACTTTTACCTGAGACCTAACGCAAAGCAACAGTTTTTCTTATGTTATTAAGAATAATATACAACTTTTTTTTTTTTAGCATATGACCGATGCTCGTGACTATAAACCTTTGTATCTCAGATAGTGAGAGATTTCCTGGAATTTTCGTAAAATGTGTAGCATTATAATTTTTAGTAATTGCTAATAACTTAAATTAGTGCCATGCGTGATATACGCTTAGGCGATCATGTACCTTTCAATACATGACTGACGAGGCAGATTTTTCTCGCAGTAGGTTGCCATTTCTTTCTGCGGTAAAACAGAAGAACCCGATCTGTCCTGCTATTTAACCATAGCTGGGGAGGGAGAATAAGATTCATGCCTAATGTTATTATCACGTAAGTCAATGTAATAAATTTGACTAAAATTCGAACGCGGCTCTCCGATTCCTCAATCCGAGCCGCTATCAATTATTCCACCGTAATTCTGGTAATAATAACAGTTATTATTTATAATATTCGGGTCTCTCTTTCTTCATTTTATTTTTCCCATTATTATTATTATTATTATTGTTCGAAATTTTTTCTTCTTTTTTCTTTCTTTTCTTCTTCTTCTAATTATTAATATTTAATCAATGAGTTCCTTATTTATTTCTTTTATAACGTCCCTTATATTATTATTTTTAGTTTCATTATGCACAAACATTTGAACATCTTCCCGCTTTTTTCTTTCCATTATTCAACTCCCTTTCTTTCTTTTTTTTTTTCAGTCTTCTTTTTTCTACGCCTTTTTCTTTCTTGTCTTTGTTGATGACAGTTCGTCTATTAAACCGGCTTCTAAACAAATGGCACATTTATCAATGAAGAAATCTGACACCAAAAGAAAATGCACAAGCATCGTCGTGGAAATTGCTTAAAGAAAGTAAGAAAGAATAGTAATCCATTCGAAACAAAATACCGGTAGCAATAAAAGTAACAAAATTCCCGCAAAAAAACAAAAGTCCCGCGCAAATTCTATACAAAACTTGGACAAGAATAGAAAAGACTGTCTCATTTGTTTAACGGACCGCTTGAAATGAATGGACGAAATAAAATGTCGGAAATTTTTCAAATTAGTCCAAAGTAGATGAACTTAACGGAGCCTACGAATCTCTTCGACAGACGCAATAAAGTGTGAAAATAAAATATTGGAAACTCATATCGGTTTCTATAGCAACGCTGAAGGAGACCTTTTCCGCCGGGTCTTGTCAGTGACATACGATGCAATAATAGTTACGCTTGGAAATTGGTAACTGAACATGGAAAATGTATTGTTCTCCTGCCGGCTACGAATAGATACTGCAAATCAAAGGGTCTGGTAGTTTTACCTATACTGTTCTGAATATGTCATTACTCGCAATGGATGCAACAGCCTTTCTTATTTTACATGGGTAGAGATTTGAAAGACCATGCAGCAGCTTCCGTGTTGTGCGTTAATTGTCTTTTATCAGCTTGGATTGATAACTAAAAAGTTATATTTATATGACTGGTCATAGAGACCAAGATCATAGAGAGCCGCACCTGAATTGTAAGTTTTGGTTATACAACTGTTATAAATCGCGCCAGTTTGTGTCGCCCGTGATTTTGTTTTAAAAAACTAAAATAGCCCAGTATAAAAACGGGAAGGGTAAGTTTCAGATTGCTTCATTGTTAACAGTTAACGAGCAGATATATTCTTCTTTTTCTTCGCGTTCTTACTCTACGGTCTCATTTTTCTTTGCTTTTGTTATGTAGGAATAATGTATCGCTGCTGACACTTGAGTTTGAACATAGATCGCCAGTGAGCAAACACAGGCGATCCCATTATTGAATTAAGTAGACCAGGTGACCATAGAGGAAACGCATATATGGGAGGTAGCGTGTGTCTAAGTGATCGCATTTCTATTCTATACTCTTTTACTATTCGGATCGCTATTTCTAGTCTATCCTCTATTACTATACGGACCGCTATTCGCTACCCTATTCACTACACTATTCCCTTATTCGGATTACTATTTGTGCGAGTACTATCGAGCAACTACTGTTAGTGCGAGTGTTATTGGAAGGCGTCTGACACCAGCATTGTACAACGGCTTTACTATAGTTTTAACTGCGATTGCAATGTCTCTACTACAACGAGCATTACGAAAGGGACAACGAGTATTTGTTGACATCGCAAAAGAGACAATGAATGTTCGTTGATATCAATTTTTTTTTTTTTGAGATTTTTCTTTCTCTAATATTATTTTGCCTTTTCTTCACTTGATTTCCTCTTTTCTTGCTCCTCTAGGTTCCATTTATCATCTTATTTCTCTATATTTTGTCTTCCTCATTTTAAGAGTGGATATTGAAAAGATCTCGGTATGATCCACTTGACAAAATCTGATCAAATACACACGAACCGTAATATAGTTTCTTTATGCATTTTCTATGAATACATCACCGATCGGAACCTGAACTACCCCTAGTCACGATGAATGTGCGCCTTCTCGCGGGAGATATGTGCCTAGATACTGGATCTTAAACTCACCCCTGACTTCAAGTGGAAGACATACATACGCTCTATCTCTAAAGATGCAAGAAAAATTGTCTGTTCACTGTACCGCTCTTGTAAATACCTGATGCCTAGTGACACTCTCTAACATTACACGAGCCAGATCAGATCGAAAACGGAATACTGTTGTCATATTTGGGCTAGAGCTGTCCAGTCTTCACATTCCAATCTCGATAGAGTTCAAAATCGTCTCCGAGTCCTTATGGTTGACAAATGTTTTCTCCCACCAACCGCTCTCTCACAGGCGGAATGTGGCAAGCCTCTGACTGCTCTATGGCTACTTCCATGAAAAATGCTTCTTTCGTTCTAACCTTCACGCACAGGACTTGCCATGCCGCTCACATTGTAACAAACCACCCACATTCCCTTCGTATTCCATTGCTGAGAAATAAGTTCCACTCGAACATCTTCTATCTGCAAACCACTGCTCTGTGGAAGCGACTCTTAAGTGGATGTTTTCCCGACCACTACAATCATAACCAAGTCTATAGGTAACCGTTATCTTCCGCTTCTATCTGCATAAACTGTCTGTTACTTTAACCCCCTACGATTACCGCCACCCTGGGCCTTGGACAGGGTGAACCTCACTTTAAATAAGAAAAACAAACTTACGATAAATTTTCAAATGAACTCTCCTATATGTCAAAATGGCTAAATATAACCGGAAGTTCTAGGCTAACAGTTTATTTTCTCGCATTTCTGTCTTATGGAACTCTCTTCCGGTTTCTTACTTTCCAGTCAAGTTTGATCTTCGAAAATATAAATGCTATGTCAATCGTTATATTCGACCTTCTTAAATTGAATCCGTGCGTGTTTGTTGCTTTTTTTTTTTGCCTTGCTTGGGGTAAAATGATTAATGAAAAAAATCATGCGAATTTTTTTTTTAATGGTCGAAACAAAAAGTTTTCAGAAACCGCATGCAAATCTTTCTTAATATTCCTTATTTCTTATTTACTTTTTCTTCCTTTTTTTTTTTCATATTCTCTTTCGCACACCCGCCCCACCGTACTCTCTTTATTTAATCTTTTCAACTTTTTTTTTCTACTTTCCTACATCTTTTTCTTTTTATCTTGTGTCTCTTTCGCTGCTCTCTCTTTTATATTCCAGAGTAAACATTCTTCATCATTTTAACAACTGTAACATTTTAGTTAGCATAACGGCATTGCTTATGTTTTTAAACTTCGAGTTTTAAACCCTGAAGTAAATGATGATTTCAGATGCGAGTTATGTGAAAGCAAACCGCCCAGCATTCTCTTTGGGCTTTTAACACATTTTAATAAAGGTGTCGTTTGAGAAGCTTCATTTCCCATCAGATTCCCATTTCCTCCGACGTTTTATCAAATCTCTTCGAGAATGTCCTCAGCGTTTTAAACAAGAACCACACATCATAATCTACGTATTCAACAGTTCTGCGTGTTAGTGAAACTTAGAGTAAAAGGTCCGAACAAAAGTGGGGATAATGCGATAAAGTGAAAAAACTGCCCAGACAACGCGCTTCGACTATTTATGGCAGGCTTCTTCAGGTAGAAATGAGAGACAAAATCCGTGTTTAAGCGTTGGAATTTTGAGGAAGAGCTAATAAATATTTTCATCAGATACGACGTAAAGAAAGTCGTCGTCCTCTTCTTGTACTGAGGCCATTAAGTTCTGCTGGATTTTATATCAGCCACTCCGAGTACATCTCTGTTGTTCGTATATGGAATGGTACAATTATTGCTTTTGTGTTGATCGGTGATATTCTATTTCATCTAGGGTTGGCAGTAGAGGTATTCTGATATCAGAGCACACTCAGTACATTTTTTCTTAGTGAATTATTTTCCTTTCCAAGTAGAATGGAATTTATTGGATCAAAATTGTAGTCAAATGAGTTCCAGACATTTTTTATTCCGTTCTCTCAAGTTTTTTTTTTTACATCTACAAGCAAATAGTTATTTCTCGATCTACAATGACAAGTTCTGTTCTACTGATCACGATTTAGTATTAGGCATCTCTAAAACAAGATCAATGGTGTCAAATTCAAATAGATGCAGAAATTCAAGTATCTGTGTAGTGTAGACACGGAAAACAGAAAGTGTGGCACAGAAATCCGAAGTCGCGTAGAAATAGCGATTGATTCATTGAACTGTTTTTTAGGTGGTGGAGTTCAAGTCTTTATTTTATTTAAAGCCGAAACATATTTTAAATAGTAAGGGTATTTTTGCGAGTAAATATTGCGTTAACAAATTTTTGGGAGAAGAACAATGTACATGCCCTACTATTTAACGTATAACTGGAAGAAATAGATGGATTCATACTTTTCTCAAGGCTGTTGGCGCGTAAGTGAATGTAACGAAACTCAATCGGAATTTGAACTCGGCTCTCCGATTTCTCATTCCTAGCTGTTATAAATTACACCACCCACAGATCCTTAAACCTAGCGAAAGATACATTCCAGAAACTAAACAAATTATTTGGAACCAAAGAAGTGCATGATGAAGTGTTACTTAATATCTAATAACCTATGAGAGAGAATGTTGGACAATCGGCTCGGAGTTGATGACTGGACACGACAGTGATGTGCTTCTCCAGAAAGATGCTAAGATTAACACAGACTGAATATGGGATCAACGACGATGTTGTTAGTAAATAAGAACTATATGGATGCTTATACTTACTATCAAAAGGAGACAGTTCAAGTTTCTAGGACGCATAAATGTAAGGAAGAAAGACTTGAGAATATAACACTCACCGGACCTAATGAAGGCAAAAAAAGCTGTGGAAGGAGTGAATGTGTGCGAGTGGAGGAAAAAGCAGAACCAAAGTGCAGCGGTAGAGCGTCATAAGTTACTTAAGGAAACAAATGACTAGTATATATATATATATATATATATATATATATATATATATATATATATATATATATATATATGTGTGTGTGTGTGTGTGTGTGTGTGTGTGTCTGTGTGTATATATATGTGTGTGTGTGAGTATATATATATATATATATATATATATATATATATATATATATATATATATATATATATATATAAATATGATTATTCATTATCAAAATAAAAATTTCTCTCACTTCTATATTCTTGCTTGATCCGCCTATTAATGTTCTGGAGGGAGTCGCTTAGGGAAAGAAGACGTGACACTTGGGGGCACAATCCGTTGGGTTAAGTAGACTTGGATGAGTTACACCACCAGATTTAGTGAGTAACGGCGCTATATCGAGTCTAGTTAGTTACCTCTTCGTCACCGAAGCTCCTTGGTCCAGTGGATATGATCTTACGTCCCTCGTAACAGTCCGGATTCGGCGTGGATGCGCACTGCTGATAAGTCCTAAAATAGGACGAAACGGCCGCTCAGTGCTTTGTGCATTCTCTTAAGGATTTTTTTAGACTCGATGAATTATATATATATATATATATATATATATATATATATATATATATATATGTATTATTTTTTCAATTGACTTTTTTAAACAGGCATTATTTCTTATTACTATCACCATTACTTTAGTAGGTACACGTGTTTCAATTAAAATTCGTATTTTTTGTTTGTTTTTTTTTTATCAGAGGGATTAATATCAACAGACTTAGATTAAAAAGTTCTACTAAAAAAACTGTGCGTCCAGATATAAAACAAACCTTTATCACTTTTTCCGTCTGAGAAATCATTCTTATCACTCATGTGTGTCATTACCAAGCATGCATCAAGGGTGCTCTTCATTAATTTGCACAACATTCGCAATGCATTTGCAGTATCAAGCAACGCAGATTCCGAGGAGATTATTGTTAGTGAGTAGCGTATCAACAAATATACGAGGTCAATATACTTATCATAGCCACTCTGATAAATGTGTACCAGGCACGTACATTACAGCCAAACCTGCGCGTTATGGTGACAAATGTTGATAAAAGCAGTGCTTAAAGCTTCAAGAATGGGTCCACACACGGTATGGGTCACTAGACTTTCAAGTATCATTTAACTTCTGCGCAATATATGTCGAATGCTAGTGAGAAGTTGACTTAATAAAATAAACCTATCATTTGTCCTCCCTTCCGGCCGACAGTCTGTAGCCAATTCATCCTGAAGTAGTCTTGCTTTCCCAAGAACGCATCCTTTTTTGTATTGGTTTATTTTCCAAATTATAATTCAATATCTGCTAGATTTTTTCCCATGTTTTATGAACAACACTGTATGGTCACCTGAATGGTAATTACTTTCTTAGCTATACATTCCCAAACTTCATATTTTACATATTTATTGTTATCCATCGACTCCATTGTTTTACTTTGAATTCTCGTATCAAATGGACAGGATATTTTTATCGGGTAGCAAATCTTTTTCTGTCTGTCCATTAGAAATAGATGCAGGTTATTGTACTCAGACGTTGCCACTGTTTGTTTCAGTATATCCCACATGATTTTCATTTTACTTTTCTTATTTTTCTTCTGTTTTACACTAATGTTCAACCAGTAGAAGGCTCAAGAGCCACTCAAGTTAGATGATTACTGTGTGGCTTTTTTGAATGTAAGAAAAGTTTTGTAGTGCTCTTCCTCTAATGAGTCTATTGTGGACTCTTCTATTTACTATAAAGTTAGTAGGAAAGTAAGCCTTGGGGGAACAGTTATATAGACTGAACACTGGTCAACCGACACACACTCCCAAATCATGTAAGACAGTTCTGTTGTATTTACTGTTCAATACACGATTGGAACCTCTTGTTTTGTTATTTCTTAGCTATTTACTTGGGAACAACAAAAAGGCAAGTGAATTTCATGAGGTTATGCAGGAGAGAAATCAGTTAAACCTAGTATTAAAAAGGTCAATATTGTAGTGATTGGGAAAACATTCTGCTGGCAGTCTGTTTCACAAAAAAAAGCAGTTCTTGGGAAGAAGCTGTTTGTCTGGACCTTACATTGTATTGATGGAATACGAAGAGAATGAGGATGATTTATCCATGTGCACATGTGGTGTGGTGTTCTAATTGCAAAGGTCAAGACTGTTGGATCTATGAATGTAGTTCTTAAGAACGCATGGCATAGAAATCACGATAGGATAGTGACAGACTTGCAACGTGTCGTCTGTGGGAAAGTTCCGACACATTCTTCTTCTTTGTGATCACGCGTTTATAATACTTGTTACTTCGTTATTATACATTATTTTCGTGTTTATTATACGAGAGAGTTGAACGAAAATTAAAAGGAAATTAGAGTGTCATATTATACACAAATACACGCTCTCAGAAATTGAATCCCAATTTTAAAAACTTATTGAAAAGGCAAGATTGCAAATATGCACAGTACAATCAAACCATATAATAATTAGCAATGTGCATTTTTTCATATATTTTTCATATATTTTTTATATATTTTTCAAATATATTCATGTACTTTTTTTATATATTTCCTGTCCCATCTTTAGTGTGAAAGGCGGCAAATCAACTTAAGTTAGTAAATATATATGGGATTTCTTCCTCTTTTCGATTTAGTAATCTACAATCTTGACGATAAACTATAAGGTTGGTGCAAAAATAATGACGTAATAATGTTGTTTTGTGACGTTAAAAATACGTCAAAAAACGACATTATTACGTCATTATTTTTGCACCAACCTAATACATCCGGCAGCAAGGTCTTTGGTCGGGAGATTGGCGGTTGTGAGGAGCCTGAAATAATCTCGTCTTGTTCCCACGTCTACTCTGACACGAGGTTGCAGTTAGGGTCCTTGCTATGGGCAAATAGTTAACCCCCCCCAAAAAAAACACTGTGAATGTATAAAAATACATTTTATAATAAAAAAAATACCAGCAATACTTTTTATGTAAAAATAAAATTAGCAAAAATACATATTTATAGTTTAATTAGCAACAATATATTTTTATTTTTATATTTTTTATATTTTTTTCCCAGTTTATCTGTATTTGAAGGCATATAATTGTGTTCAAAATAGTTACATTTTGGAGTTAAATAACCAACAGGGGTTGATATAACGCTAAACAAAATCAACCAACCATTTAATATTTTATACAAATAACTTCATTTAGATAAAATTACTCCCTGAGCGAAATGAATCGTTTAATTATTCAGTCCCTTTACTCCATCGTTTCTTAGACTGCAGTCGTATTTGTTCAAGATTTTCATGTGTGGCACTCAGATACCTTTATCTTTTAAGTAATCGTCTTACTTCAAATTAATGTTAAAATAGGCTTTGTCGTCGCCGACATAAAAATTTATATGTTTAATATAACAGTGGAATGAAAAATACGTACATAATATGACAGTGAAATGAAAATTAGCAACATAATAATAAAAATCATTGTGATGGTATTTTTTCTTTCGAGTGATATTTCCATTTCATTGTTATGTTAAACTTATAGTATTTTAAATGAAAATATATTGAGCAAAAAGCATTTCATATAATGTCATTAATGATCAATAAATCATAGACACCATTGAACGTCTAAAAGATATGAAGGGAACGGATTAATTAAACGGTTCATTGGCTTCTATTTTAGTTGTGAATCTCCACTTTATTGAATCTCAATATATTGTTTCGAGACTTCTTTCATTAAATATCACTATTAAAACTTTCTAACGGCCGTCACTTTTGACGGCACGGGTATACTAGCGGATAATAAAATGCGAAATAGGCAGGTGTTGATATCAGTTGTTTACAAACGGCATTTGATATGTCAGCAGTATTCGTTCTTTGGGAATCAACTTAATTGAACGTCTTTTGTCTCAAAGACAGAAAATTCACCGACATTGTTTTTAAGAAAATAATAAAGGGAATACACAAGAACTGCCAGGTTTTCATAACATTAATGGTACAACAAAAGCTGAACTATTTTATGGATTATGTAATTTGGGTTTTTTTGTTTTGTTTGAAAAATCGGGCGATAATTCCCATGCTGTGAAGTTGTTGTTTCCATTTCATCTGTTTGGTGAGACGGTGTTTCAAATTATAACAGTTTTGCTCGCAAGATGAAGTTTCTATATATTGTGTTTATCTTCCTTTTTATAAAGTTTTCTCTCTTCGTTCTTAATGAAAGATTATTTCATAGCTTATTATAGAAATATAATAAACTCACATAAAACAGAAAAACTATGATAGATTAATTAACACCTTAAAATCTATATTAAGCATCCTTCCTCGAAAATAAAGTTTGAAACGGAAATTAGAAGAATTTACATAGGGTTGGCTGTACTACGAGTTTATATTATACGAAAGTCGTATTATACTAGAGAAAACACAGTTTGATTTGGTTTAGTTTGGTTTGGTTTAGTTTGGTTTCTTTTACGGTATATCATCCTCAATGGGTTATTTAATGCCGACAAGATTTTTGTTGCTGGTAATATTTTTTTTTCAAAAATGTATTGCTGTTAATTTTTTCCCAAAATGTATTTCTGGTAACATTTTTCTTTTTTCAAAAATGTTCTGGGGGTAATAATGTATTGCTGTCATCATTTTTGTTCAAAGATCTATTGCTGGTATTAAAACCTATTTTTACGCTTTCCTAGGTTTTTCGCCAGTTTAGAGGTTAAACATTTGTCCATAGATGGAACCCTGACAGGTGCTACCACCCCGGATTAGGGTGGACCTGGGAATATCAGCTATTAAGAAGTGGTTTCGCGCTCCTCAAAACATTCTGATCAGAGGCCCTGCTGTCGGATGTAGTTTATTGTCATACCCAGGACGGAAGAAAATACGGTGTAATATTAGCTTGTTAGTAGTTTTTAAATATCACGTCCATTTAGGAAGTATGCCATTATGACTACACAGATTCCTTTCATTTATTTGTGTAATCGACTCCACCCCAAGCAAGGCAGTAAAGCCGCTTAGACGCAAGAGGTCACTGGGTGTGGAAGAATTAAAAACAGAAACATTACTAAGGAGCGAGAACAAAAGACGAGTAATTAGGAGGACAGTAGATATCAATTGACATTGTATTTAAATTTTTGAATATTAAAGTTAACTGGGAAGATTGGAGACACAACCAAGAATTGCCAGAAAAGAAACTGTTAGAGTAGAATTTACGGTTACATCTAGCCATTTCAACTGTAAATTGATGAGATCACGATGTCAGTCTAGTACTGTGCTTAAATTTAAAAAATCTATATAGCAAAGCGAAGAGCAATATTTAATTGCATAAAAGTATAAAATATGGCACAAGGCCAAAAGTGTGAATGGGTCATGCGAAAAATGGTTGGTCTTCTTCTGTCTTATAATTAATCTTAACTAGCCACAATCACTGACCAAAACATACTACCATTTTTCTTTACATCAAAACAACGCATTCTTACTTACAATTCTTACTACACCCACCGTAATACCACAGAATCTCCATGAAAGTCCTAACTAGTCACCATATGCACAATTCTTGTCTTGTAGCATAGCGAAGAGATTATCCGGACAATTGCCATGAAAGTATTTATAGAAAAGACTCAGGAAGGCAACATTGCGGCAGTGGGAAAGCAACTGAAAACGATACAACGTATCTGGGCCAATAATGTTGCTCATTCTTCTGCGTTATTTTTGTCAAGAACCTCAAGAGAAATAGCAGGAGCACCATATGTGGTAGCAATATTCTAAGATATGATATTTGAATTTTCTACATATGTATGATAGATTATTGAAAGAAAAATTGTCTCGCCCAACACAGTGAACCAACTTTCTTAACAGCTGACCTAGCATTGGATTCAATATAAGTCTTTCCACTTCATGTCACCCGAGAATGTAAGCCCAAGAAGAGAGATAGAGATGTCTCCCAGATGATTAATGGAGAACAGTTTAGTTTTGGAGACGTTAAATTTAACAAAACATCCTTTGCCCCTGTTAACAACAAACTGAAACTCGTTTTGGACATCAGGAGTTAATTTGACCTTATCGAAATGATCTGACACTATTGAAAAAAGGTGTAAATGGTTGTCATCAACGTAGATAAAAAGTTAAGAGCGAATTCCATCGCGGATGTCATTAATAAAAATTAAAAACAAAGTAGGGCCAAGGATGGAGCCCTGTGGAACATCTGCATGAAAAAATCTAGACGAGTGGCTGTTCAGGATAACTTTCATTTCACGATTTGATAGGAAAGATTGGATCAATTCAAAAATTTGTCTGGGAATACAGTAACCTTTCAGTTTGTGGAGAAGACCTGTGTGCCAAACCCTGTCAAAAGTTTTGGAGATGTCTAAAGCTATATTCCGGATTTCATTATTCTTCCTGTGAACTGATATGTATTCTAGAAAGAGACAGGATTTTTTTTCAAATTGTCTTCTCCACGGTTTTCATTTAAGATTGCTGCTTCTGTTAGATTCAGGCTGAAGATCCCTTTCTACTCTACTATTTAACCCATACTGTCTAGGGAGTATAGATGCCTCAACCAACGGTATTATGGCGAAAGTGAATGCAACACGCTACCCCGAAATTTGAACTCGGCTCAGAGATCGAATTTCAGAGTCGATATCCTTTACGCTACCCAGATGTATAATAGGGGTAGTAGTCGTTTTATATTCATATATATCTCTTATATTCATTTATATCTCTTATGTTATTTTTAGTTCCGTTATCATTGTTGTTATGGCATTAAATTTTAGTGATAATCTATTTTTTCTATATTCATTTTATCTTCCTATATTTAATATTATTTTTTTTTCTCTTCGTTTTTCGACTCAGAAATTCTAGACAGCTGGGGGCACATTTTGAAATTTGTATTACCATTAACTTGACAAACACTTCGATCAAATGTCCAAAACGATTCCACTCACAGAATCATGGTTTATGACGTTCGACTGACATTCATTTATTTTAACAATAATTTTCCATGAAATCATCATTAACATTTTTGGATAATTTCTCAAATAATATTTACGCAAATTTATCTGGAATACTTGAAATTGTTCAAATTGAAAATAATAATTGTTCAAATTGAATATAATTGCTGTCCAAATTATTGACTGATAAGAACGTGTCTAAATATATCAGGCTTCTCTCTCGCAAAGCAATATTTCAGGTGTTGAAATGCAGTGAAACGTTGCTACAGATATCGCCAGAAGCCGGTCGAGCTGAGAATACTTTATTCAGCGAAGCTCAGTGTTGAAGGAAGCCAAAATATTAGAGTACCTAGTAAAATTTGAACTCATTATTAAAATCGAAAAAGAGACGAGAAAGACGCTTGTCGACAATCTCTGTAATTCATGTAATGAGAAAACTAGAAATACCTGTAATAGATAGATCTATTTAAGTGTCACTTTCTCTCCAAATATGATACAAAACATTTCTACCTCCACAAAAAAAACCTATGGATATAGATGTTTCATCTTCCTCAAATCGTATTTTAACACAACGGTTTGTTGTACCCTTCCTATCATTCCACAAATACCGTATATACTCGTGTATAAGCCGATTATTTGTATAGTGCTACTCTGTATTTTTTGTGATGAATGTTAACCCCTCCAGAAAGAAAAAAAGACTTTATTTGTGTATAGTGCAACTGCTCTCTGAAAATGCAAGATTTTAACCCCTTCAAAAAATTATCTCTGTATAATGCGACACTACTTTTTGCGCAAAAAACTTATAAAAACATTCATTATACTCAAGAATATGCAGCATATGAGATACAGTGTAACCCGGATATAAGAGACGCGGATATAAAAGAAACTGTCTCTGTTCCCAAATTAGAGCCATACTTACCTAAACAAAATAGACCAAACCCGTATATAAGAGACTTATTCTCCGGTCCCGACAACTCTCTTATATCAGGGTAAAACTGAATTATAAATTCAATGTGGGTAAATTGCTCTCTCAAGTAATTTGTAACACCCTATTTATCATCTCTCTATTTGGGCAGAGTGCGCTCAGGTCGGCTCCGTCAAAAGACAGAATCGCAACTGAGAAATATTACACTGAGAGGTGCCGGACCTGCGAACAGCTTCCCGAGGCCGTGCCCTCTCATTGCACTAGAGAGAGAGAGATCGGTTCACGCACCGAGGCCAGCGCAAACGACGGTTTGCTGAGGCTCGGGAATTTTTGTTCCTAGCCCGGGTGTACGCGCTCGTGCTCCCCACATAAAACCAACCTTGTGTCACAAACTGACCTCGTGTGTTTGGGAGGGGCGTTCAGCAAATATAAATTCAATCTTTTCCAAACACTTCACTATTAAGAAACTGACTCTTGTCAGAAAGTTTTGAAAACTGATTTTTCCTAGTGAAAATATATTGTAAAGTGCATCTATCTTTTTAGTCACACCGCCTATATATTATATTACCTGCTACAGAAGAGACCTGGGATAAGATCTAAAAAGTTGATTGAGAAAATAATGTAATTATCAGCTAATTACGGATTTCGGATTGACTACATAATTATTTCCACCAGATATTACCTTCACGACTAAGGCCGACCATGCCACGCATATTGTAGTGAACCACCGTCATTCCATTGGTGAGATGTAAGTCCCACTCAAGCAGTTTCTTCCGCTGCTCTGTGGGACCGACTTCCCCGATCACTACAATTTTAACCTGTTCGAGTCTAGCGTTAACCGTTATCTTCGCAATATATCCGCATAAACTGAGCCTCTTACTCTTTAACGCTCTACCTGGTGTTGCTACCTGGCCTTGAGAAGAATAGATGAACATCATTTTTAAAACAAAAATACGAGTTCCAGTACAATGTGGTTTTCTTTTCTCTGCCAGTAAGAAATTGGAGGAGTGTCCTGTAATGACAAAAGTACGCATGTGTAGGCTTTAAGCGAGATTTATTCAAATGAGAATACAAGTTTCGCTTATAATGTCCTTTTATAGTCCGAGTAAATCGAAATAGCTCTCTCAAGGAGGAGAGTAGCAAAACAAGGGGAGACCACTCTTGATTATTTATAACAGTACCATCTGTCTAAATTGGAATTAACATACTTGCAATAATAAATCCTTTATGTATCGAGCGTTGCAGAAATGGACCCGTGCTTGTGGTCAATTAGCAATTGTCATCTTACGACTGAAAGAGGCAACTTTTACCTCATGAATTATGTTGATCGTATTACTCGGCATTCATTGACACTACAGTTTGCGTTACTCTGGTTAAATTTAATATCTTTCACAGGTTTTTCCAAGAAAATAAACTTCAGGTTCATTAGGCTTTCTCACGCTTTCTAATATTATTGGGGTTTCCTCCCTAACCTTTTGTTTAAGGTAGAGCGAATGGTCAGTAACTTAAGTAAACGATTATTTTCCCATCTAGTCACATGTGACATCCATTTTTATTGTTGCTATTGTTAAAAAGATTTCAAGTGATGTAGATTTCTTATTTGATAAAGTTCTTTCTTTGTGATCCTGTAGCTCATATAGACTGTCTTCTTTAATACCGAAAAGATTCATTCGCTTATTAACCATTCAGCTGAGAAAGCAGTTGTATTTATAACTGATATTTTAGACATTTTTGAACGAATTGGACGTTGGATATGACATCGCGCCCTGGTTATGATGATAAACAACATCTGGCAGCAAGGCCTCTGATCGGGAGGTTTTTAGAAGCGTAAAAACTCTTAATTGTCGTTGTTCCAAGATCCATCCTGATTCAGGGTGGTAGAACCTGTTGGGGTCTCAACTATGGGCAAGCAGTGAATGCACTGGGTAACAAACTAGGGTACAAACATTATGAATGTGTAAAAATACATTTTCATAGTAAAAAAAATTTACCAGCAATACGTTTTTGTAAAAAGAATTTAAAAAAATACTTCCAACAATATATTTTTGAAAACAAATTTCTACAAGCGGTACATTTTTGGAAAAAAAATCTTTACCAGCAATACATTTTTGTAAACGAAATTACTAATGTTCCCAAGAAAATGAAATTTCGGCATTAAATGACCCATAAGGAGTTGATATGCCTCTAAATAAACAAACAAGTCATGACATCCATATAAGTGTCCAGATCTGACGACGCTATTTAAAACCATGAATAGTGTTCTCAGATTAATATATCAGTGTTTTAGCGTCTTTCGGTAATGGACAAAAGTACCCTATGGGTAATATATCCTGTATTCAATTTCCATATCTCCTATACGAAATATCTTATCCAAACAACGAGGTATATAAATAGTTTTGAATTTTCTAATTCCACATTTTGAAATTCTATTATGTATTCAGGGTATGTTTATTACTGCTATCCTTCGAGTATGCAATATATGTACATTTATAAACTTCCGTCTACTGAAACGCTATAGTAACAATATACTGCTTATCAAAACCTTTCTCAAGAAATTGTCCCAGAAGACGTCATACGTAGTCGGCTAGTAGGACAATATATAAATAAACCTGCAGAGAAGTTTAGGGGGATGTTTCGATCATTCGTAAACAGTTGTCAGATAGTTTCCAAGAGTTATGAGTTAATTACAGAGAGTAAATTAGAACAAGCTACGAGATTTCAGTAGACTTATCACGAAGGGATATATAATACTAATGATGAGAAACCTCAACTATCTAACAGAAGTAAAGGTTTTTACATTGTAAAAAATATCACATAAAACATAATGACAGTGAATACTGGACAATCTTCTCAACGATGAAGAAGAGATTTAAAGCAACAGAAATGGGGTTATACAGAAGGAAGCTGTGGATACCATCGACCAAACCAATGAGCAACGACGAAGTTTTAGATAAAATAGAAACCAAAAGGCAACTTTTACTTATAAACATGAGGGAGAAACATTATTTACATTATTCGGACTATTGTCCTCATCTTTGTCACCATATTTATCACAACGTTTCGGTCGTTGTACGCTCCGGCTTTCTTCAGGTGGTTGGAATTTCGAACTGAACCCTTTATTTCGCTCACTGGGGTAGATTGTTCTACGTGACATGTTTGCTGGATGTCAGTTATTAGTTATCTCCTATGGGTATGAATTTCTGTGTATTTTAAACCTAATGTCTTCAGCAACTATTTTTAGCAGTGCTCATATTGCAATTTTTGCTGTTATCATTGCATGTTTTTTACCAGAGCTCATATTGCAACTTTTGTTAATATCATTGCTTTTCTCCGGGACTCCTTATTACCGGTTCCCATATTGTATTTATTTCTATGTTTGGTCGGCTCAGGAGATTTTTGTGGCTTAGCATATGTGCTGATTCCTTAAGTTTACGAATTTTCCAATGGTGTTCCTTGTGTATGATCTCAACATGATCCCACAGAGGGCGGTGATCTCCCTTCTCTCTCCATATGTGGTCAGCCACGCCTGATTTTTCTACCTCCCCTCGTGTTACAGCTCTCTGGTGTTCTTGAAGCCTTACCTTCATACCCAGATGTTCTCAAGGACACATGGCTCAGTGACAGAACCCAAAGAGTGTGAGTTCAATACCCGGTTAAGGCAGTGGAGAACTTTCAGAGGGAAATTAACAGGAGATAACTAATAACTGACATCCATGAAATATGGCACGTGGAACTAGAACAGTCTACCCCAGTGAGCGAAATAAAGGGTTCAGTTCGAACATAATACCTCATCTCAGAAATATAGACAGACTATGAGGGAGAAACAATTGAAATGTCTAGAGTACATACTGAGGAAAGACAGCTTAGAAAATCTGATACTCTCAGAACAGCTTGAAAGCAAGAGTGACAGAAAAAATAATACATAACCTATTTTGTGAGCTTGAGTAAATGAATGACACGACAAGGTTTAGGAGAAATAACAAAATTACAAAATTCATTGATTTACGTAGGAGAGGAAATTGTGGAGAGTCATTATCTTCTACGTTCTGAAGGATCACAGATGAAGAAGAAGAAAGGCCGAAATGAGGAGATTTTTACTTTCTCCCCTTCGATAGAGTTACTCTTCGTATCGTACCACGTAATTGTTTATAATTTTTTTTATCATCGGTTATATCACTTTTCTGGTCATCATCGGTTAAAAACATATATAGACGTTTTTGTTAGAAGATGAGATAATGAAACCAAACTGTATTATAGTTTTTGTAAGACAAAGATACGTTTTAAGATATCCTGGGATTATCAGTATATCTTGTTGAAACACCGGTTCTTGTCTGATCACTGAAGTTAAGCAACCCGGATCCTGGTCAGTACTTAGATGGGTGACCATTTAGGAAAACTAAGTGTTATAAACTTGGATCCGGTGATGTAATGGATAGCAACACGAAATTAGAAATCGGAAAAGAGAGTTTCGATTTCGTTATATTCACTTACGCGTAAATAGTTTTAAGAAATGCAAGAATTCACTTCCCCAGCTATGGGTTAATTAGTAGAAATCTTTATTATCTAAATATATTTTCTGACTTTAAATAACCTGCAAAATGTTGATAAGCTGTAAAAACAAATCAATCAAAAATTAAGAACTTCTCATCAGAAGACATCTTTGGAAAATCTAACAGAGGAGATTTTTTTTGTTTTTTTTTCGAAGTTTGAAATAAAAACAAAAGAACAATAACACTGTAAGCATGATTTTCATGGGCCCTACCGATGAGGTTGTTAGGGTCCTTCTTGACCTGTGCCACACCTTAATCAACCAAAGAAGCGCCACGTACACACATCAGTCCGTGGAAGTGATCACCATCATCCCTTTTTAATTCGATTACATTTTTAAATCCATCTATATCCAATGCAATATCTATCCCTGTATGTATATATTGTTGATTTAACACTCTTCTGCTGACAGAGAAGAAATTCTAGAATGTGTTTATGCAAGAAATATTGTATTGAAGGATTATCAATGTAGATGAAGAAACTTTTGAAGTAAGATAGGTTTGAATATATGTTTCAAATTACTTCCATTCATAAAACAAAGTTGATGATCAGTTGTTTGTTCTTACTTCATTTTACACTTAATTTAACATTCAGAAAGTGTTGGAAATAAACAAAATATAAACAAAATTGAAATATGAGTTCTGGTAAAAATGCTTACTGGGTCCCAACAATTCAAGAATACATTGGCCAGTGGATACAAGCGTTGGCTGGATCCAGCGACTTGACCCAAAGAGTTGTGAGTCCCATACCTGGCGACTGCAGTGGTAAACAAAAAACTTGGATAGTTGAGTTAAAGGTAAATAAATGAAACATCCGCAAGAGGCACTAGAACATTCTACCCCAGTGGATGAAAAAAATAGTTCAGTTCAAACTTCCAGTCACCTGAAGAAGGCCGGAGCGTACAATATGACAATGAAGATGAGGACAACAGTCAGACTAGTAAACAGGATAAGAGAATTTTTATATATATATATAATTATTCTACAATTTCAGATATACTTAACCGCCATTTTGTTTTTACTGTACGGATAAATATTATTTCATAGCTCTGCTAAGTTTCCCGCATTTTGTTTATACGAGCAAATTTTGACTGTTTACTGAAGTCTTAAGTATGGGAACAAATTTTCTTTTATAATTATTGAATGTAAATTGTCTATTTCTAAGTCAGAAGTAGACAGTTTAAATTTCTTCGACACATATTGAAGAAAGAAAGAATTAGACATTCACAAAACATGTTGAAGTCGCGTAGGGACAGAGAGAAACAAAGAGTAATAAACCGAACGAGCTTGCGTACATACAGGGTAGAATATGGAGCAATAATAAGGGGGCGGGAATTTCTTTGAGATATAAAGGTTTGGAGATTGTGGCGAGCAAGGATTGTCCACGCCCAAAAGGGAAACCTTATATGTTCCGACATTGTCCTTGTTCTGCGTCTGTCCAAACAAACTCGTCCAGCAAATTATTCGCAGTTTCCACCTGCATCCAATGTTTCAGGTGTTTTGTTAAATTCTAGAGAAACTCTTTCCTCGTTATGTGTCCCGAAAGTTTCAACCGTCTTTTTTAGTCTTAATTATATTTTTCTGTTGGTTGGTTGGTTGGTTGGTTTTCTTTAGTAACATATCAAACTCTATGTTGGTATTTAATACAGAAATCTCAATATTTTAACCGCAAAATTTTACTATTGGAAATAATAACGGTTTTAGAGATACAAATCTTACTAAGTAACCCACAGCTGGAGGAGGTTCATACTTTTTCCCAAGGGTATTTGCATATAATTGAATATAATGAACCCGAGTTCTACGATTAATCCTGTTAAGCTATTATCCATTACACATCCAAGATTACAGCACCTAGTATTTCAAAGCGGTCACCTATCTAAGTACTGAACAGGTTCGACGTTGCTTAACTTCGAAGATTTACCAGTTTTTCAATGTGATGTGGTTGTAAGGTTATACGTTTCGTAGTTCATATTTGGTTTAAGACTTCCTCGTTACTCACATGTTTTATCTATGGTATTCTCAGCTTGTACCGGTAGAAATACATCTCTGCCCCTTCAAGTAAGCTCTTTATGTGAGATTATTTTCATAAAAACTGTTGCTCTATTTTTTCTGTTTTAATTTTCTCATATAGATTAACTGAGAAAACGAATATTTTTACCTAATATACGAATATTTCATTTTGCGGGTTTAATTTTTCTGGCTGGGGGTATAATTTCAATCCCAGCAGGAATTTTTTTAAAATAGATTCACATGAAGTTATTTTTAATCTTTTAAAGCCATCACTATCAACCCTTTTTAATTCGATTGCATTTTTAAATCCATCTATATCCAATGCAATATCTACCCCTGTATGTATATATTGTTGATTTAACACCCTTCTGCTGACAGAGCAGAAATTCTAGAATGTGTTTATGCAAGAAATATTGTATTGAAGGATTATCAATGTAGATAAAGAAACTTTTGAAGTAAGATAGGTTTGAATATATGTTACAAATTACTTCCATTCATAAAACAAAGTTGATGATCAGCTTTGTTCTTACTTCATTTTACACTTAATTTAACATTCAGAAAGTGTTGGACATAAACAAAATATAAACAAAATTGAAATATGAGTTCTGGTAAAAATGCTTACTGAGTCCCAACAATTCAAACACTGGTGGCCTCAAGAATACATTGGGCAGTGAATAAAGGCGTTGGCTGGATCCAGTGACTTGATCCAAAGAGTTGTGATTTCTATATCTGGCTACTGCAGTGGTAAACAAAAACCTAGAGAGTTGAGTTAAAGGTTAATAAGTGAATCTTTTAAAACTTATGAAACAAATCCCCGATCAAACAATATTTCATAAAAAAGTAAAAATCCATCCGAGGAATAGGAATCGAAATTAAGAAATAATTTCGGTTTTTTTTTTGTTTTGTTTTGTTTTTGTTTTATTTTGTTTTGTTTTGTTTTTTTGTTTTTTGTTTTTTATGCAAGGACAGATTTCGAAGAAATCCATTCATTGATTCAATAAGTAAAATTTCATTCATTGGGATTGCGTAGATTGTTTTTCAGCTGTTCTATTAATTTTTACAGGATATATTTTAACAAAAACATTTATAATTATTGAAAATATATACATTTCCTATATTAGACACTTCATACACTAGAAATTTCCCAACCACGACCACAAGTACAACAGCCGTAGCAGGTGTTGTGTGTATTGATAGCCTCACGGAGCCCAAACCTCGCAAGGATATTTTTGGTTAATGTTCATCCAATACAAGGCCCAAGGATCACTTTAGGGAATGGTAACGGTGTGAAGCTGTAGTAGCGTTAGAAATGGCATGATAACAAGATATACAATTAATCTTAGACTTAAAGAGGTCAACATTTAATTGTTGAATAATTTTTCAGAGTGCAGCCGATGTTAGGGGTATAGAGTTGAGGTAGACTTTAGAAGGAACTGGAAACTCAATCCTAAAAAGAAAAGAAGTGATAAAGCTCTATTCCTGTTTTTAAAAAAAACCCGGTCGTTAGAAGTTTAAAGTTGAAGTAGGCATTAGAAGGAATCGGAAATCCAACCCTAAAGAAACAAGGGATGAACCTCTACTGATGTCCAAAAAACTGGGGAGTAGGTAAACCAGATTTGAATTCAGAGTTTTCCTTTTCATAGACTGTTTATCAACTAAGGCTATAGGGCCCAGTCTGTCCTACTGTATAGCGGGGAAGGAGATATGCATACCTTTCCCAGTAGTAATTATGCATAAGTGAATGTGACGAATTCAACAGGAATTCGAACCTGGCACTTCGATTTCTCTTTCTATTACACAACGGTGACTTTAGACATCTCATTTATCAATTTAACTACCTATATTAGATATATATTTTCGAATATTTTATTGAGTCAGTTATCTTCCGATACATGACAGGCAGATTTTTTTCCAGGAGTAGGTTGCTATTTCTTTCTGCGATAGACCAGTTGCTATCGAAGGCTGTAGAACCATGTCTGTCCTGATATTTACCCATAGCTCGAAGAGAAGAAGAGGATTAATAGAAGAGAAGAAGATTATTAATACCAAGGGTATTAGCACGTAAGTGAATGTAATGGATCTGATTGGAATTCGAACTCGGCTCTCTGATTTCTCAATCCGAGACGTTATCACCATTACTCCACCGTGACTCCTGATATAAATTTAATTAGATATTTATATTAGATGGAAAGACATTTTCATAGACGAATATAATCTTTTTCACAGTATAAGCTAATGAAATTCCAGTTAACATTTATATGCAACTCCAATGAACTTTAAGTGACGAATGTCTATCTCGCATATGGAAAGGCATATGTTATGTGTGTGCATGTGTGTGTGCGCGTATTTGTATGCATATATGCATATACTTAAAACGAGGTTTCATTTCTGACAATGGTCTAAAGATGAAATATTATGGAAAATTCTCTAGAGTTTTCATTGCATAAATATTCATGTTTTCTGCTCGGAGATATTGATGACACTTCATGAGAAGTTTGCTAAATTTAAGGTAGGATGTCATTTTGAATTGATGCTGTGGACAATAGCCCGCCAGATATACTCATAAAGAAAGTAAAGTGTGATATTTTTATGCAAGCTTAATGCAACACCATTTCACATCACCATGCATAAAACCCATCGCTTTCGAGTTGGAGAGCATTGAAATCCACCAAGCAAATCATCTACGTGACAGTCTTAGATAACTGTCGGTAATATTAGGTTGGTGCAAAAATAATGACGTAATAATGTCGTTTTTTGACGTTAAAAATACGTCAAAAAACGACATTGTTACGTCATTATTTTTGCACCAACCTAATATTATAAGGTCAGAAGAAAGAAAATAGAAGAAAAAGAAACAAAGAAATTCGAACATTTTAAGCGTAAAATGATTCTGAGATAGTTTCAATGTTTTTACTTACCTCCAGAATATTCGAGTTTGACGTGAGGCAGATCCATGAAAGAGAACAGCCTAGGCAAGTAAAGGAAACGATTAGAATCCCAGGTAGAACAAGGCGGGAAAAAAAAAAGAAAAAAATGACGATTTACGGTTTCCGTCGACAGAGAGTTCTGCTGATGTGCAAAGACCCATGTTCAACATTATGTCTCTGTTTGACGCCCGAGTGTGTTGAATAAATAAAGGAGTGGATCTAGAGCTCGTCCAGCATTTTATATAGCTTGTCATAATGCCTCTTTAACGCTTCGAGGACAAATAAATTCCTCAAGTTCTAAACGATAACTCACACTTTCTTCCTTCCACTGACTGCCGGCTAGTGAGCTTCAATGAACTACCGAGCAACTTATCTCCTTCATAAACCTTTCAGTTGGTTTATGCTCATATTTTTAAGCTAGAGCAATGCCGTGGCATCACATGAATTTTCTTTTCTTTTCTTATATAAACGAAACTTAACAATCAATAATGTGCCCAATACTGCCGCTATTCTCAAAACCTGTCTTATCATGTTTCTACTTCATTCTTTGTGCATTACGAACTGCCATTACTTCAGATAAACAATGAGCCATTCCTGTTCGAATGCGAGGATGGACGGAAGAAAAGATATCTCAAAGATGCACTTTGAATTTAGAAAATGTAAAGAAAGAAAGGGAAGACAGAGGAGGCGGTAACATTTTCATGCCTTTAACATATGTTTCAGTGAAATTGAAAACCTTGGCAATTTCTTAATCTTTTAATTTGTACCCTCTTACTTCTTTAAATCATGACCTGTATTCTTATGTATGATTTTATTGTAATATAATATTTATTATAGTATGATGTTATTGTGAAATTTCGTTAAAGTTCTTAAACTCAAATATTTAACGAAGAGTTCATTAAATATCAATCTGCATCTTAAAGATGTTAACTCGCAAGTAGCTTATCCAATCATTAACTGAAGAATTCGGATTCATCAGATAATTCATATAGTACAATCCCGAGATTTTCTTTATTATTGCGTGGAATAGTAAAGATTGTAAATACTTACAATAGCTGTACTATACTAGTTTAAACTTAGTAAATTACCTGATTTTAGGTGGGGATTATTATCCCTAATTCAGTTTGCGTAGTGAGTAGGTGGCTCGGAACGATAAAACAATGAGTTGGGTTGAAATTCCTGACCTGTTCGTTACATTCGCAGTCTATGAGATTGACTACTCTGAATTCACACTCGTGTATATGTTAGCGAAGCATATACTTTGCAAAAAATGAAAGGGCCATAGAATTCACAATTGTTCCATATTATCGACTGTGGTCATGATATATATATATATATATATATATATATATATATATATATATATATATATATATATATATATATATGAATGTGTGTGTGTCTTGATCAAAAAGTATCGGGACTAGTACTATAGAAAGAAAAATACAGCACATACCAATTCGGCACTTGATTTTCTTCGAAGTAGTTCCCTTCAGAGGCCGCACAATTTATCCAGCGTCATTTCCATTGATGGAATCATTCCTGGAAGTCTTTTCTAGAAATACCGAGCAACAGTCTTTGCGTTCTATTTTATTTCTGCGACGTCTTAAAATCTTGTTAGTTTCAAGTGGGACTTGATATTTGAAGAGTAAAAAGACGTAATATGGCATGACGAGACGACCACACTCAACACTGCTATAAACAACGAAAATTAACGAGCACGTTATAACTTCTTGCATAAGATCGACAGAGTTCAAGATTAGCCTGTGGCAAGCCGCTTCAATCTGTGTACTTAAAGCGATGTTACCATATCAACAATGCACACACACATACATATATATATATATATATATATATATATATATATATATATATGTATATACATACATATATATATGTATATATATATATATAGATACATATATAGATATGTATATATACATATATATATATATATATATATATATATATATATATATATATATATATATATATATATATATATTAATTGGTCATTCTAGCTTTTGGAACAATGTTTTCCCCTTGCGAATGATCGTTAATTAATTTGAAACTTTTAAAACAATTTATTTTACATTCAACATTCAACATCATCACTTGATAAGACATCGGGAATGTTGAAACAAAATGGCTATTTTTGTAGTGATTTTACAACATGTTTCTGTTATAAATTTTTTAAATAAATAATTATATGTATGTATATATATAAAAATATACTTATAATGCTATATTTCAGTGTATTAAATCAGGCCGGTAAATGTTATTTAATACTGTTTATTATAAACAGAGCATTTACTTAAATACTTGAATCTATAAAAAGAACGTTAAACATAAAAATGTCTTTAATAAATATATATATATATATATATATATATAGTGTGTGTGTGTGTTCGTATCTATACACACACATTGTCTATATTAATGTATACTTTGGCAGCAATCTCTGATTTAAATATATTTCATTAAATATGACAGTCAAGGAAGATTTAATTTTTTTTTCTTTGTCTTTTGTTCTTACAGCATCCTTACATTTTTCCATTTTGTAGGAGTAAGGGAATACAGAAATTTTACATCAATTTCATTGGCAAAAGCTACATATATTAAATAAGAACAGCATACTGAAATATATTCAATAAACCGAACACCCACACGCACATACACATAAAAAATCTCAGTTTGATCGTTTATATGTCGTAACTTGAGAGACTTGAAATTAGTTCCATCAAGCGTGAGAACGCCGGAATTACAAACCAGTTGCGTAACTACAAACTGAATAACACTTGAAAACGAAAGTAGCATCATTCGAATGTACTTGGGGAAAAAGTAATATAAAATAATTATTAAAATTAATTTTGGCAAATTTACCGATAACATAAAACAACTTATTCTTATACGGAAAATTGAAAAATGTGATCAAAAATTGATAAACAAATTTCTCCATATTATTTAACAAAACATGTTAAAGTATATCTGTATGAATGAAGAGGAAAACATATCTCGGACGACGCGTTTCTTCCTCTAAGGGATTTTATCAAGGCAAATTTGGCTTGATAAAGTCTCTCAGAAGACGAAACGCGTCAGCTAAGGTAAGCTTTCTTTTTATCTTTATTCATATATATATATATATATATATATATATATATATATATATATATATATGTGTGTGCGTGTGTGTGTGTGTGTGTGTGTGTGTATTTAAGTTATGAAGAACTTGGTAATCCGTATGGGTAATCCCAAAGAGGATGAAATCCTGAGAGCTCAATGTAAATCCAGATCTAATATTTAAAAGAAAAACAGAGCACTTTAAGATACCATTATAATAATTTATTTCACCAGAGTCCTTTTAAAGGAAGCCGGATCATCAGATAGCATTTCGTTTCGTTTTTTTTTTTTTTTTTTTTTTGGAAATGCTGATGATCCGGCGTCCTTTAAAAGGACTCTGGTGAAATAAATTATTATAATGGTATCTTAAAGTGCTCTGTTTTTCTTTTAAATATATATATATATATATATAATATTATCATTATTATTTATTTCCTTTGATTTCTGACGTGTACTCATTTCTTTCCGGGTTCCGCCCAGGGATGTAAGTTTAGAAATGGCATCATGACATTTTCCACGGGAAAAAAAAAACAAACATATTTTACATAGACAAAGCCTTTCGTAAGTTGTGGGCTGTATTTGTGAGAACAATTTTTTGTATTTCTTTATTTTTGAGATTTCGATTTCGTTATTATTGCTATTATTATTATTATTGTTATTATTATTATTATTGTTATTATTATTATTATTATTATTATTATTATTATTATTATTATTATTATTATTAACCCTGATAGTGAATTGTCTACCTGATTGTACATTAACATTTTTCTTTTTCTTCAGTAAGGTTCACCCTGTACAAGCCTTGTGCGTGTACTCGTGGTAGAGGGTTACGTTAAGAGGGAGTTTATATGGCTAGGAGAAGTAGAATGAAAAAAGGGACATTAATGTAAAGTGATAATTCCCGTGGGTTAGTTGGTGATATTAGTTTTAATAGAGATATATCATCAACAGATTCAATGGAAACTGAGAACAAGAAATCATATAAGTATTTAACAGCAAAATAAAGGTGCTATACCCCTATGCATTATGCAGAAAAATCAAGCAACCTAAGGTGAGAAAAATTACAACGAACTCAACATAACGAATCCCAAGTGTATACCTGAAACGCACTAAAAGCCCACAGGTAAAACGTATATTTAAAAAGTTGGACAACATAGTCAACAAATAATAGTCTGAAAATGTCTAGTGTTAACCGAAAGTCCTTAGACATTTTAAGTTTCATTTACAAATACCAACGGTAAATCTAAAAGCAAAAAGAATTAGAAATATTGAAAAACTACATAAAAATAGATTCAAGAAGAAACTTTTCAAACCAACATCATAAATGAATAATTGCTGCCCAAATACAACCATATATATATATATATATATATATATATATATATATATATATATTAGGTTGGTGCAAAAATAATGACGTAATAATGTCGTTTTTTGACGTTAAAAAATACGTCAAAAACGACATTATTACGTCATTATTTTTGCACCAACCTAATATATATATATATATATATATATATATATATATATATATATATATATATATAATTTGGAGAAGTTTATCACTTAGCTGAGTGGTGTTTGTTCAATTGTGCTTATTACTTAGTTTTGTGAGTACATCAAGATAACATGATCACTCTTCAGGGAAGACAACAAGCCCCGTAGATTGAATATGTTACCTTGATGTTCTCACAAAACTATCTAGTAGGAAGTACCGAACCAACATCAATCTGCTAAGTGATAAAATTCTCCAAATTAATTCTATTTACGCTCTATCCTAACATTTTTTATCGAGGACTTTATGACTAAAATCTGTTTGCCCATCCAAAAAATGAACCAGCAATTCGGGTACTTAATACTATATATATATATATATATATATATATATATATATATATATATATATATATATATATATAGACCTCATCAGACTGACTACATAATATGGATATATATGTGCGTGTATGTCTGTGTGTTTCATTGAAGACTACTGACAAGCTTTTGCGATAGAGCTTTTTATTTTATTTTAAATTTTTTTCTTGTGTTCGTATAAGTGTTTTGTTATATAGACATAAAATATGTCACGAATGTCCACTCAGATACAAAATAGGCGTTATAAAAAAATTTTCTCAAAAGAGTGAACAATAATTCATCCTCTATTGTCATTTTCTTTAAAGAATTCAATTACGTGAAACGGACGCTAGTTAATATCGGTTATACGAACCACCTCATCGATCAACTAATTAAAGTATTTCTTTCTAAGGTAACCAATAGCAACACTGACACACAGATAAAAACAATTTAACATTTTCTATAAAAGCCAAATGCACGTTAAGTATAAGCAAGCTGAATTTTCTCTTTCGAATATTATAAAGAAATACACAACCAGAGTTGACGAGATAAAGACAATTAGATTATCTACTATTAAAAACTAACATTCTCATCAACAACAACTCATCTGCAAGATCTAAACAATATTATTCATGAATTCACATAAGCCTTAAGGAACTGTATGCCTGATCAAACCAAATTCATGAATAATTATATTGAACATACGTGTACATGCCTATCAAATAGGCTAAAAGTAATGGAAGCAGTAATTATAAAAATAAAAATCCAACACACAATAATATCAACGATGAACATGGCGACTATGTGCTGAACGTGTTTTGTAAAAACTTTCCCATCACTCTAGAAACATATAAAAAATCTCTACAGTCAGTTTAATGTAAAAAAAAAAAAAAAAAAAAAAAAAAAAACTCTTGATAATGTCCATTGGAATAACTGAATGTGGTAGGATATATAAAACATTTGGACAATTTTACACACTTTATGCCCAGAAAAGAAAAACTTACACGAACAGAGGAAAATTTAATAAATAAAGCTCAATCATAGTAACCTGTCAGTCGGCTTTAATAAAGTGTATAAAAAAGGATTAACAAATACGAAAACACGCGCATACACATGCATATATATATATGTGTGTGTGTGTGTGTGTGTCTGGAATACATGAAATAAAGCGAGGCTTTGTAAATAAGTGTTGCAGAGGATTATCTTCAATGTAACGAATTTGATCTGTACTGGACATATCGCTATTGAGGCCCTAAATGTTTAACTACTCCTGGTGTATTTTCAATATACGTTGACGATTGTTGTTAGACACAATTGTAATATTCCGTCCGAAGAGACCAACTCAGTTGAAACTTTTAGCGCAACTCTATCTTCCTATATCCAAATTGATTAGAAAATATTAGAAAAGGGAGTGAATCTACTCACAGGTGGATGAGAATCACGTTTTCTTTTCTTTTTTTCGAAGATTTCTGCCTGTTCCAGTTCCCACACTTGCGTATCCGTGTGTTTAATGATGAAGTACCACTTGATTCATCTGCTTTGTACACGGGTAAAAAGATCGGTCGTCTAAAAGCGCTTCAAGGAACTCTATCGTTTACGCGTACATTTTCGTTTGATTGGCTTTTCAGCTTCGGTTTAAATAGATTATCTTAAACCCTTTTTTTATTCTTTTTTGTGAATGTATTTTTTTCTCCAAGTATTTTTTTTTTCTCTTTGAAACACATTTTTTTTTTAATTTCCTAGTATTATTCAGATAAGGAATTTGTCATAGATTCTTATCAAACTTTTGTTGGAAGGAGAAAAAGAAAAGAATTAAATGGAGGGGGGGAAACATGTCGGTTTGCATTCAAAGATGCTCATTTTTTTTTCTCTCTGTTTTTACCAACATTGTATTTATTTAAATAGTTTTTGCTCTTATCTTCGGTCTTTTTTTTAATTGTCTTCGATAACATTCAGTTTCTATCTTCAGAACACCACGATTTTAAAAGATCAATTTCTGATCACCTGTTCGATTATCTACATTTCAAAACGTATTTTACAGGTCAGCATTTTTTTTTTAAATACCTAAAAAAATTTAAAATTTGTTTTTTTAAACTAAAAAAATAGAACTAATATTTTGTTAAGTCTTAAATTTTTAAAACCATTTGTAATGACGTATCCGAACTAAACGTTTCTTAAATATATTATAACACGTGATGGAAATTCCAAAGCAAAAATGGCAGTGAATTCCTAATGAAAACAAGCCTCCCGGTTTCTGCTAGAAGAATGTTGTGAGGTAGTTTTCATCATTTACGTTTTTCTGTAAGTTATAATCATCCTAACAAAATCTGCAAAGCTACGTTTTGATTGTCCTAAGAGCTGGAACACGCATAATACAAATACCGTCTGAATGATTTCCTTCTTTTTTTTTTTTGCGGGAGGGGGGTATCGCCATTCCTATATTTACTTCTTTCCGAAATTCGTAGAAAATAATATGGCGAAAGTGCAACTTTTTATACTCCATTTTTAAGTCATTCATTTAAACTTCAATCGGACTTTGTCCATTTCATAATGTGTGACGTAATTTGTGTACATTTGATAAGCTATGGGCAGACATGAATGTACGTGAGAGATTCATGGAAGATTGAAGTTTAAATACAGTAAATTCGAGCTTGGTAACTAAACTCTCCTTCGTGGCCAAATCGGTAACGGCGCGTCAAACTAAATGATGGTTCCGACTAGGATACAGGTTCGAATCCTGTTTTCTCTGATAATTTCTCGGACATTCAGGCCGGTAAATGCTGTTAAAACAGAGCATTTATTTAAATTTTTGAATCTATAAAAAGAATGTTAAACATAAAAATGTCTTAAAATATATGTATATGCTAGACTCAATCGCAATTAATTAATAAATATTAAACATTTAAAATCCCGTAGATAAAGATTTTTATTTCATGTGAGCTCTAAAAAACCGCTTTCAATCTTCAAGACATACAAACAAAATCACAAATACTATATTGTATTATTACTCTCTCTCTCTCTCTCTCTCTCTCTCTCTCTCTCTATATATATATATATATATATATATATATATATATATATATATATATATATATATATATGGAAAATTAAGATATACAGTAAATATTATACCATTATTGATATGCTATTATTGATATGTTTGTATATCAATACTTTTTGTGCTTACATCCTTTTGTTATTATTGCAAAACTACTTTTACCTCCACCTATATATATATATATATATATATATATATAGGAACAGAAAAAATAAAGAGAGACACCGACCTACACAATAATCCCAAGTGCATTTTAACGTTAAATCAAAACGATTAAGACAGAGCAGTCACCCTCACCAATGACACCGCCCTATGGATTTTTTTATGTCATGTCCTTTCAGGACGTAGGCGATCATCGCTCCCCACCTCCCTCTATCCCTTGCAGCTCTCAAAATGTCTTTCCCTCTGCTTCCTCCCCCAGACCACGTTCTGTCATCCACTTGCTTAAGTCCGCCAGGTATGTCACCCGTTGTTTACCCTTATCTTGCTTTCGCTCTATTTCGACACGTGAGTATCAGATTCTCCAGGCCCTTCTTCCTCATTATGTGTCCCAGAAACTTCCGCTGCCTCTTCCTGATATTAAGTATAAGCCTCCTCCTTGTTTTCAACCTCTCTAAGACCTCATCGTTGCTCACACGCTCGGTCCATGATATCCTCATCACCCTTCTGAAGAACCACATCTCTGTCGCCTCGAGTTTCTTCTTTATCTTTAAGGAAATCATCCAACATTCACTGCCGTAAAGAAGGACAGATGTCACGTAACAGTTCAGTATTCTTTTCTTTGTTACAAAATAAATGCTCCTGTCTCACAGTACTCTGCCCAGTTTTTGGAATGCGCCATTGGCCATCCCAATACATCTATGAATCTTAGTGTCGCACATAATGTCCTCTGTCAAGACGCTTCTCAGATATTTAAACTTCCGCGTCTGCTTGATTCTAGTGTTCCCGACCTGCAAATCACATCTCGGGCTCATCCTCTTACTGATGACCATGGATTCTGTCTTTTTGTAGTTTATACTTAGTCCTTTTTTCTCACTCTCCATCGATAATTTCTATAGGAGATTTTGTAATTTCTTTTCCGTGTCTGATATCAGTACTGTGCTATGTACGTATCTTATGTTGTTAAGATTGTAGCCTCCAATGCTAAATCCCAGTAGGGTTTCCAATTCTCTCAGAATTCCCTCGCTGTATAGGTTGAACAGGTCTGGTGAGAGGACGCATCATTGCCTTACGCCCCTTTCTATTTTTGTATAGACACTAAACTCGATTTCTATGCGCATGCATGCTGGTTGCTGCCAGTATAAGTTCTTGATTATTCTTATATCTTTCCCTAATATATCGAGGTTGCTGAATAGTTTGATCAGATCCTTGTGGCGTACTTTGTCGAAGACTTTGCGTAGTCTATGAAACATAGGTACACGTCCTTTTGCATCTGGATCGCTCTTTCTGATGACATTCTGAGCATGAATATCGGGTCCCTTGTTTCGGTGTCTTTAACGAACCCGCACTGTTCTTGTCCTATCTCGGAGCTGATTCTGCTACGCGCTCTATTCATTAGAATGAATGAATTTTGTCACGTAGTTCATTCGGTGGAGTTCGCATTCGTTTACGCCTATTTTCTTAAGAATATCTACGAAGATAGATCTGCTGGAGTCTTCAGGTATATGCCAGCTGTTTTAGATTTCATTTTTTATTTCGGTGATCTTGTCTATGCCAAAGTCATCTAAGACTGTCAGCATTTCCGATACAATTCCGTCTGGCCCAGCTGCCTTGTTTCTGCTCAGTTTGACCAGTGCGGCTTTTAGTCCGGTTTTCAGAATTCCTGGTCCGTCGGTAGTTTTGTATATTACTAGCTGTTCTTTTATGTTGGAGAAGAGTTCTCCAATATTCTCGCTCCATTGTTGAAGAAATTTTCTTTCTCTTATATAAACGTTCCATTTTTGATTTTACGCAGCCTGCTGACGAGCATGTCTTATATCATGTTAGTTGTCTTATTTGTCTCTTTTGTTGGTAGCACTCAATCGATACTCAGTTCAAATTGACATTCTTAGTTTCCAGCAAGTTTTGGGGTTCTTATCGGTTGACTATTACATTGCAAGTAACCTCGAATAGCGATTTGAACTGAATGTGTTTTGTTTCAAAGTTATAGTGGAGTGATGATAAGATTCCATTGCAGCATCCTCAAAAACTGCTTAGGCTAGCATAGCATCAGCCAAGTATTTCCGTTTGTTTCCTACGGTTTCAATCATCAAAATGGTCGTGTGTGATGGCTAGAGCAAACTCGTGAGTATTGTCAGAAGACTTTTCTCTAATCAGATTTCCCATTATTTAATGAATGCGTATTAGGCCAGCCCTAATTATTCCCACAAAATATAAACTAATTATATTCAGTATGAATGAATGATAGTTTTTAAGATATTAGTTTTATTTTAAATTCCTATTATACCTCTTTATTATATTATACCACTCTACCCCACAAATTAGAACGACCTTGTGAAATACCTGAACAAATTATACTCTCTATAATCCGTTGTCCCATATCGTTCTTGATAGTGTTTTTTTAATATAAATATTCAGAATCTCAGATATTTTTAGATAATTTGATTAAATACAATATATTACAAAAAAAATGGTTCTTCTTTCTTTTATTTCCTTTTTTGAGATACCCGTTTTTATTCCTTCCTTCTTGTCTTAAAATATAAAATGTTATTTCTTTTTTCTCAACAAAGAACTAGCTGTCTCTTTTATCTCGAATTGCTACATATATCACCAATATAAACAAGAACCCCACTTCATAAAATTGGCTTGCTACCTCCGTCACCGCCTTCACTCTACAATCGTGACTGCATTCAAAAACCTGTAATCTTTGCTATGAATCCGGCAATATCATTAAACTGGCTGTATAAATTCAGATTGGATGACACTAAATTACTCCGACATTGTTTGCTTCGACCGATAAACCTGACATGGATCTAAAAAAGAAATATGATTTGGCAATCATCTTTCCCAGAGCGTCGCGCCACCTCATGCCTTTCCATTCAAGGATTACGTTTGTTGTTTCTTTCTCGACTTGTCTCTTCTTCTCTACCCTTTCATCCTGCTTTCGCTTTTTACTGTTGTTGTTGTTTTGGTTAATTTTTATGTGTGTTCTTTTTGTTCCGCTTTTTATGATTTTGTTCTCAAAATAAAGAATTTTCGTTCTTTATATTTCCGATATCTATTTTAACGTTTCTTTTTTTGGGAAGCGATGCTATTGTGTGTTCGCGCGTGTTTTGGTCAGTACAATTTATTACTGAATTTTTTTTTTGTTGTTTGCATTTTCCCCTTCTTTCTCTCTTATAAAACCCTTCTTAACCAGATCCACATATAAATATGGAACCTGGCTGTTATTAAATGTAAAACTGGCATTAATTTATGCTCTCTTATATCAAAAAGTGCTCATGGCTGTTGAGGTACATGCACTAACTTTTTCTTTATTAGAAATGACGTCAATCCTCATGTGCGATTAAGAAACACGCAGTGAATTGAATCCATCATATAACCTCCCTAAAAAATGATCTGAATAACGATAGAATTGAAGTACGAGGTCTGCCTGAAAACGTAATGCCCATTCTTCTTTTATTACAACATATTGTTTTATCATTTCACCCAAAGTAAGGTGATAAAGCCACTAAGATGTAATGCGTTTCTGTGAACGAAAGATAATAGAATGAAGAAAACTAAGAAAACATTTCTGAGCAGAAAAACAAAAGAAAGAACAAGATTTAATGAGTCAGAAGGTAACGATTTGTAGATTGTACTTGACAGAAGAGCAAGAAGCTGGAAGAGAATTTCGCAGGAGAGAATTATCAGGTAAGAGACTATTAGAAGAGAACTTAGGGTTACATTTAGAAATTTCAACAATAAAATGATAAGACCTATCTGCCAATCTAGTACTACGCTTAAATTGAAGATGTCGAGGTCCGAAAAAAAGAAAGCTCATCAGAAAAATTGTCTTGGAGTTATTGGTAGAAAAGGCAGATGGAAGTTATGTTATAGCGGTGTCAAAGTGAGTGAAACAGAGATGCTAGGCCAGGAGTTGTAATATTGCAGATTGTTCCGATTTTGGTAAATATGGAAGCGAGCGAAACATACCAAAATTAATACAAAATCTCAGATTTTTTCGCTGCTCATCTGCTTCATTATTTTATATATATATATATATATATATATATATATATATATATATATATATATATATATATATATATATAAGTGAACATAGAAGTCAACACTTAGAGCCGACAGTCTGTTTCATGCTATATGCAATCGTCAGAGCACACGTGGCCTGACGATTGCATATAGCATGAAACAGACTGTCGCCTCTAAGTGTTGACTTCTATGTTCACTTTTATATTTACACACGCTCTATCTCTGATATTGAGCACTTTATTCCATAAATATATCACACCTTAAGACTATATTTCTTTATATATATATATATATATATATATATATATATATATATATATATATATATATATATATATATATATATATATATATCAAGAACAGTACTGAGGGAATTGTAAGACTAAATGTAAAAAATATTTGCTTTTCATTTGTGTTTCATCCGTTAGGACTTCATCGGAGTGGGTTTATTGAAATTGTTGTGACTACTTTTCGCTGCTCATCTGCTTCATTATTTTATATATATATATATATATATATATATATATATATATATATATATATATATATATATATATATATATATATATTTTATATATCAAGAACAGTACTGAGGGAATTGTAAGACTAAATGGAAAAAATATTTGCTTTTCATTTGTGTTTCATCCGTTAGGACTTCATGTCACTGGGTTTATTGAAATTGTTGTGACTACACGTGCCCATGAAACTACGCCTACAACCGAAAATAATTTATCTAAAGGTAACATAATATTTGTAACAACTGCATCTAAAACAATAAAAGACTTAATCAATAGAAAAAGAAACAACGAGCAAAACTTGAATGAGGAATTTACTCCATGAACTTCGAGGATTGCCAGTTGAAGAAAGCCCAAGAATTTTAAACACACAAAAAGCATTGATCCTTCACCGTAACGTAATGGACCAGAATTTTAACATAAAAAAGGCTACTTTCATTAAAAGAGAAAATGAATCACTGAGACGAAAATGTCTACAAATTGTTTTAATCGCTGGTTCAGCCACAATAAATTTACGTCCATCTTCTGATAACCTTCCATCAGTCTTGGCAGTTTTTCTTTTTTTGTTTTTTTTTCTGTTATCACAATGTGGGATATTTAAAATCAAAGATTATGGTAAGAAAAAGAATATAGATGAATAAAGATTGAAAAAGATTACTTGAAAAATTTTGAAACTACCAGCGTCTCTCGTTCATGTGTCGTTACAACAACGTCAACAAACCCAGTCCGATGAAATCCTAACGGTTTAATCCGCGTCACAATAATTTATTTTTTTCTTACAATTTCCTGAATGGATATATGTTTGCGTATGCATGTGCGTGTTCAGGTGTGTGTAGGAGTGTGTGTGTGTACTTTTTCATCTTCTCAGTGTTTAAAAATAAATTGAATTGCATGAATTTAAGTTTTCTCTCACTGTTTTTTTTTTGTTTTTGTTTTTTTTTTAATTTTAGGAGACAACGAAATTTAAACTATATTAAAATTTAAATAAGTAGTTAAAATTTGTTTAGAATCGGCTGTTGTATTAATTACTAAAATATGTGACAGATAAGAATAAATTTGGGGTACACTAGCATAAGAAAATATTCAACGCAAAAGATCAATGGATCCGCAAGAGTAAATCTCTACACCCGACCCGCAAAAGCTGAGCTGTCTGGAAGAAAGGTAAAGTTGTTCTTGTGGAGGGGTCATTGGGTTATTATTCATTTAAAGTTCTTAAAAAGCAATGAAACACTAAATGCACATTTTGAAGCCTAGCAGCTGCAACATGTCCATAAAAGTTTACCTTATACATGATAACGTGAACATGCAGCTAAAGTAACGCAAGAAAATCATTAGGGGATATATTAGCAGCAGCAGAAGTAGCAGCAGTAGTAGCAATAAGTGATTGATTTTTCTGTTTTTGTTTAGAGCTTATAACTTTTCATAGGTTATTTAAAGCCAAAATATATTTCGGGATGTAGGAGATAGCTTAAAATAAGCTTCTAAGCGGTTTCCCATCTAAGTACTGACCAGGTTCGACTCTGCTTGATGTCGGTGATCGAAGGAGAAGCGGATTTTCAGCGTGATCGCACCGTAAGTAGTATATTTTGAGAGAGCAATATGCCAATAAAATGATGCTGAAGTACAAATATATAAAGTTCAATGTAGCCATGATAAGACCCAAATTTTATGGGTATACCAAATACAACCAAACCTGCGGGATGTAGCGACAGATTTGAGTAATAGAGACGCTGTCTTCATCTGTCCATATATCTGAGATGAGGTATTGTAACTATTTACACTGTTTACATTGTTTGGACTGTCTCATCTTTATTGTTATATTCACGACGTTTCGGCCATTGTACGCTCCAGCTTGCTTAAGCTGATATACGTTGGAATGTTGCCAAGGAAAAAAGCGGTTGTTGAAGTAATCGAAAAAGTGATTTGAATCAAAGCGTTGTGAGTTCAATACCTGACCACAGCATAGGTGAACAAAAAAAACAAACTTGGAGAGCTGAGTTAGTAAAGCGCATTAACTGAAAACTGAGAGATCCAGAAATGGCATAGCACGTGGAACTAAAACAATCGACACCCGTGGACTGAATAAAGGGTTCGGTTCAAAATTCCAACATATATCTCCGGAAGAAAGCCGAAGCGTACAACAACCGAAACGTCGTGAATATATCAACAAATATGAGGACAACTGTCCAAACAATGTAAACAGTGTAAATAGATTCTGATTCGAGAGAAAAACAAGAAAGAAAGAAAGAAAGAAATATAGAAGATGTAGTAACGCTAAGAGTTTAACGACTCCTTCAATGAAATAGAAGAAGTTATCAATTTTAAAGCTTTTCATTTGTATTCTCATACTTCTTTGAATGATGAGCCGCATTCATATTTATATCATTACAATTTGGGGTGTTGGATAATAGTTCAGAAAATTAGAAATTGCAGAGCCGAGTTCGAATTCCAGTCAAGTCTGTTACATTCATTTAGAGGCAAATAATCTTGGCGCAAATAGTATTGGGATAGGCATAAATCCATCGCCAAGTCCCCCATCACCCTCAGGTATGGGTTCTGCGGGAATTTTTTCTGCTACGTCATTCAGGAATCAAAATGATCGCCGAATCGTACAGCATGCAATGAACGTACGACAGGAAATATTACAATACATCAGAAAATTCCAATAGGAAAACCTTGATATTTCCATGAGTGTTGCTAGTGGCGGTTGTGTTTCTTGTTGTTGTTGTTGTTGTTGTTGTTGTTGTTGTTATTGTTGTTATTATTATTAATAGTAATTATAATAATAATATTTCCTTTGATCTCTGGTGTATACTCATTTCTTTCCGGGTCCCAAGCTAAGGTCAGAAAAAGCGTCATGACATTTTCTACTGAGGATTTTTGAGGAAAAAAATTTAGGATCACACATATTTTACATAGCTGAACCCCTACATAAGATTTGGGCTATACTTAGGAGTATTATTTTTTATCTTCTTTAAAGCATGGGGTACCAGAAATAACTTCAATGAGTTTATTGGAATCTTTTTCAATCAAACCGAGGGCTCCAACTATAATTGGAGTTGTTGATATCCTCATGTGTTACAACTTCGAGGCTTTGATTTCAAGGTCCTTGTATTTTGAAAGTTTTTTGAAGATCTTCTAAAATGCATTACAGTCTGCAGGGACTGTCATGTCAATGAGAAGGCACATTTTGTTTTTATTATTATTATTATTATTATTATTATTATTATTATTATTATTATTATTGTCAACATCTTGCTAGAGAGTAGTTTTAAGTGCCTAATTACCAAGTCCCCTTTGGAGTCTATAAGTAAAAATCGAACTGTAGAAGAGTTATCAATGCTTGATATATATTTGGGACGTTTTGTTTAGATGGAGAGGGGTTTGTGCTTGATAGGTGTCGTTCCGCACAAAGTAATCTTTTGTAGCTCTGGCATGCTAGTGTTTCTAAAAATTGGACTCGCATGACTTTTTATATCCTTCTTTATCATACCAAATTCCCCTAACACCAGAGGAATAATTGTAGTTTTAAGTTTCTATGGATATTTTTACTTCAATTTTCAAGAATTTTTTGGAATCTTTCATGACTGGTCTACTTGTATCACTTTTTCCTAAATGTGAGCATAGGGAAATTCTATTATATAGTCACTCTTATTAACAGGCATCCGCTTATCTGTCAGGTCAAAATTCAATCCTTTCGTGGTGAATCTTGAGTGACCTATCCAGAGTCCACTCCTGAGTAATAGCATATAGAGGCCGTGCTCTGACCAGATTACATGGCCCGCCCTCGGCCATATACGCAAGATCCAATGGAATACAGCTCATTACATTTGTCACGGCGACGACGATGATAAGTATGATGATGATGATTATGATGAAGATGATAAGAATGATGATGATGATTTTACAATCTTGTTATTGTAACTGTATATCTATTTTTAATGTCCTTGCCGAGTTCAATACTGCTGTCACCTGAATAACCGTTATTAATGTTATTTAGCTAGTTAGCCCAAACTTATAACTAAATGAATATCAACCGACAATCTTGACAGATGACATATCGATATCACTTTGTAGATTCCTCATCTGCTAATTAAAAGATTACATTAGAGTGATTATCATGACTGTGAATGTGTTTGTCTAATTAATGTTCGATGCCTAACTTGACACAGGAAAGAAACACAACTGGGGATGACAACGGATATCATATTTGATAAAAAAAAAAAATAGATATAACTAATCCATTTCTCCTTTTTCCAAATACTTGTTTTCTTTTCTTCTTTTTTTTTTAACAATTTTTCATTAGTTTCTGTCATCTGCAAATTTAATCATCTCTTTCCAAAACATCACCAATTGAACAGAACCAAGTTGGAATTTATTAATTTAAAGTCAATATTAAATTCTGTCGAAAACATTTCAAATAAATTTCATCTTTTTTTCTCTCTCTTTCTTTTGTTTTAATACATTTTTACTATTTTAATTCAATGACCGCTTTCCCAGAAAATTAACTCTATAACCAAGTTTAAAGTAGGACAGATTTCATTTCAATGGCTTCATTTTGCGTTCGATTTCTTTCAAAGGTAGCGTTTTGAATGGAAAAAATATAAACATATTTTTTTTGTTTTCATAATCAATCGCTTATTCCACCACAAACACTTAATTAGATTACTTTCAAATCTACAGGATGGACCCTATACACAGACATGCTGAAAAGCAAATTGGCCGAAGTTTTGCCAAACGACTGAATGTCAGTATTCTGTGTGGTTGAATCCATTCATTTTCGAGCTGAGGATTTTTCAGCACTCCTTTGTAATACTTTAAAAACCTTCACATGGAACACTTAAATGTGGTGTAATCGTTATCAAGCTTGTCCCCCTAGATTAATTACGACTAAGTAGTGAATTCGTTCCTCTCTAGGTGCTCCATATTTTCGGCCATGTGCCCCATCTAGGCTACGCTTATTAAGACGCTTTATAAAGTCGTCTAAATACAAAGTCTGTCCTGAAATTATCTCGGTTTTTCTTAGTGTGCGTACTTATCAATTTTTTCTATTTCTCTTGAGCAGGGATTCCCAGGATTTTTTTTTTTTTCAATGTGCACTTGTGTTCCTTTTTTTATTATTTCAAGCGCACATTCTGTGACGGTATTCTTCTTGTTTTCAATTTCCACATTCTTGCAATATCGATTTCCAGGTCTTTCTACTTCAATATTTTTTTTCAAATTTCTTCGTTACTATGTTACAATCCGCTGGATAAGCCATATCAATTAGTAGGCAATTTTTCCTTTCAGTTTTTGACAATTATCTCCGGCCTAGTTGCTTCAAGTTTCAAGTCTGTAAAGATATTGTAATCTCATAGAATGGTTATGTCTTCTGTTACTATAACCAATGCTGTTTATTAACATTTTCCAAAGTATTTGCACATTGTTCAGTGTAAGTATTGTCCCACTCTATCGTGACGATTTTTATATTCATTTGGTGCAAATACAGAACATTCTGAGATTAGATGGTCTATGATTTCCTGATATTTGTCACAGAACCTGCATTTTTGTTATATTCCGTGCTAAGGGAATAAACACATAATACCAGGTGGATACTAGAAGAAAGTTTTATTGCACACAGCAAGTACAACATGAAATACGGTACTTATACCCACAGGTCAATCTAGTAGGGAGTGCCATTAATTGGAAGGTCGGACATGCTCATGTCGTCTCACTTACTCGTCTTTACTCTCTCGTAGACGGTTGGCTTTCTAGATACTTGCTACCTATAGTGTAATCATTCATGGGGGGTGACCGGTTATTCCATTACATCAATTTTGGATCCATACTATTATATATGATATTTGCCTGAGATTTTTTAGTGAAAAGATTCTGGTCTTGCGCTGCAATAATAAAGCCTATCGTTTCAGCCTTTAATCCAGATACTTGTAATAATCGATGACTGTTAACTTTATTAACATCGCCTTTATTTGTACGTTCTAGATATTGGCCACGCAGAGGTTTGTCTTTCCAACATTGTTTCATCTATTCAGGAGCTTTCTCTTTGGCGTTTCTTTTCATAATTTTGCTGGAACATTTGGCTCTTGGGTTCCGTTTTGGTTTTCTACAAAATCTACTAAATATTAACTTCGTTTGTATTTACAACCGTCTTTCATAATTGAATATATTTACTTTTCTGTTTTCGTGTTGCTTGATTAATTTTATCATCTATTTTCTTGTTGTTTCCATGTAATCTAATCAGAGAATAGTTGTCTTTTATAAGAATTCTAACTGAAGAACTCTTCACCTTCTAAACAGTCTACATCGGACTATGGATGATGCAGGCTATGCTTAGAAAGAAGCTTTCTTGTCTTAGAATCCATTCATCTGATATCATTTAGAGTCCAGAAAGAGGTTATTGCAACTTATCATGGTTCCTGAGCTTCATCAATCCCATGAGGATATACCTTGATGTCTTAGTGTATAATTTAAATGTCCAGGTCGTAATACACAACCGTTCTAACGCCTTTTATGGCACTTGTTACTTACTCCCTGTCTTACGCATTAATGTTGTTGGGTCGTTTTCAAATGAGGGCGTTAATTGTGTTCTGACTCCGTTTCATTTTAACCTCGCAGATGTTGTCGACATCTATCATTTTCTTGATACTGTAGATAGTACGCAAAGATATTTTTGCTTAGAATAACTTTAATATAGTGACAGTGGCGTGCTTTTGTTATTAGTCCTTCTGTGAAGTCATTTCCCCCAACAATTCTAAAAAAATTCTTCAATCTCGTTCAGCTTTTATCTTTTCGTCAGTATCCCTTATACCCGGTTCACTCTCTACAACCTCCTGCGTACTGGTGGCATTCCTGGCTTTCTTTAGGTTAAATGGTTTAAGAAATTCCTTCAGGACGTGCGATTTTCTTTCAGTATCATGTGTCTCCACAATCTTGCAACTTTTAGTAATGTTAGTCTTTTATGGTTAAATTTCAGCGAGCGAAACCTGAGCGTCTTTTCAAAGACCATCCTTCTTTGAAAATTGTGGATTGGCGCTAGAAAAAGCACAAGCAGAGAAGTGTACCAAATAACAGAAGCCACATCACGTACGGAATACCATAAGTAGAGGCAACTACAATGGATAGAACATGCAAGTGGCCCGAGAAACCCCCAACAGTACTGGAAAGAACGATAACAACTACTGGATTTGAGAAACCTATTTTTCTGCAAATAAATTTTGAGGGAATGATTTTAAATATTTCAACCGAAAAATCTGATGCTTGCTTGGTTACGAATGCCAAATGTTCCCTTATAAGGAAACAGACAATACTATTTAACCGACCTTCCAACTTCTATTCTGACATCCATACTCATTAAATAAATGACCAGCTGCTCTGCCTATGCCTTTTGTTTTCGATATGTACTATGAGATTCAAATCATCCTATCCCTCCTTATTGATTATGTGTGCCCGAAATTTTAGCTGTCTCTTTCTGAATCAGTGTATAAGTATCCTTTTTGATTTCATTGTTGTCATGGTCCTGTTCCTTGTACCACGGTGATGGTCCAAGGTTGAACCAATAAAGAAGAACTCGAACACAGGTATGGAATAACACAGATATATTACAGAATATTCTGGAAACAGAATCAATTTATGAGAAGCAAAGAAAAGAGTGCTGGATTAATACGTGGCATTCATCGTCAAGGATGAGGAAAAAACTAGAAGCAGTAGAAGGATACTGAAAATTCTATGGACGCAGCTAGTAAGCAAGGATAACGTCTTAAAGAAAACGGTAACAGAAAGAACACTCAAACTCGGCAAACGACAGCGGAAATTCCCTGGACACATAACAAAGAAGGAGAGCATGTAAAACATAATCCTCAAAATGCATACTGAAGGCAAGAGAGATAGGGTGCAGTAGCGCGCCGGTTACCTGATGGGTTTGTGTGAATGGGTAGCGGAACGGGGCACGTTGTCACAGGAAATAGAAAAAAAAAACCCCGCAAACAGTCACATGAGATAGAAAGTAGTGAAGAGCCATGATCGAATTCATTATCCTCATCTTTCCCTCTTTAGTTTTGTCTTTGTGCACAGCCATTTTAATTCCTGGAGCGGACTCTAATGAGCGACGAACGAATACTTATCAACCGATTGTATATTTTTCCTTTTTCTCTTTTTCTTAATATGTCTGTTTTATAGAATTGATTAAATTTTGTACCTCGAATAAGAGCTTTCAACTCGAAGTTGTTGAAATAAGAAGAGTTTAAAGTCAATTAAAACAAAAACAAAAACAAAAAAAAAGTCGGCGCACCTGACACATAACACGTATATTTTTAATGCACCCGAGCTACAAGGAAAATTTTGGGAAGAAAATCCAGCAAATACAAAATAATTAAAGAAATAAAATATAAAAAAAAATGGAATAGATTTAGCAAATAAATAAAATTGCATCTGATCGATTCTGTTAAAAAAAAAAAAGTGATTTTAATTTTTCTGTTTATTAAAATGAAAAAAAAAAAAAACTTACTTGAATTAAAAATTAAATAATAGAATGTATCTTTAAAATAATAATTTATTCAGCTTTTTTATTTGTGATTTGGTGAAAACAAACAGAAATCATCAATTTGAATTCTTCAGCGTTCTTTGATTCTGTTTTTACATCGATGCAGTCAATACAGAGATTTCGCTTGTCAATTTGCAGATGAACAGCAACAAAGTGACAAAGACAAAAGCAAAAGAAAGAAAACTATCATAGTAAAAGAATAAAAATCAATCGCACATTGATTACTTGGATAAATATAACACTAAAGAATCGACTAATTTTCATTAAAATTTGTATATTCGAAGATGATAAAGGCTAGCGTAGTCAAATAATCTTGTGTCTCTCGCAATAAGTTTACTGCAGCAAAGAGAACGAACAGATTAATTGTTTAGGTTTTAGAGAAATAACAGAAGAAAGAGAATTATATATTATATAATTATAGAATTATATATTATATATATCGGAGAGGAACCCGAACGAGGCTACGCCGAGGGGCGGAGTCCCGTTCGTGGAGGTAAACCGGCCCTGGTCCCGTTTATACGGGTACAATGGGCATATTTTTGGGCCGAGCCTACGGGCTCGGAGAACCGACGGGCTCGGAGAACCCACAATAAATAACCGACCTTGGGCATATTTTTGGGCCGAGCCCACGGGCTCGGAGATCCCACGTTAAAAAAAAACGGCCTTGTGCCACATGATACCCACGTGGTGGGGTGACTAAATATAGTCAGTCGTTCAAGTCGACCGGCTGATCGGTTGAACTCTCTGCCTTCAGGCGGGGAGGAACTCGAACGAGGTTACGCCGAAGGGCGGATTCTCTTTCGGGGAGGTAAAACGACCCTGAACCCGTTCATACGGGTTCAATGGTCATATTTTTGGCTGAGCTAACAGGTCCGGAGATCCCACGTTAAACCGGCCTTGTGCCACATGATGCCCAGGTGGGGTGGGGTGACTAAATATAGTCACTAGTTCAAGTCGAGTCAGTAGTTCAAGTCGAGTCAAGAGTCGAGTCAAGAGTCGAGTCAAGAGTCGAGTCAGAGGCAGTCCGAAACAGAGTCGCGTTCAGACAATTACTGCAAGACATTGGAATAGTGATACTGGTCGAGACTACATTGTTCTCTCTACTAAACCTGATTTTTCATACTAACACTTCTACTTCTCTGTATATATTCCTGTTTGTAATATATCTGTGTTATTCCATACCTGTGTTCGAGTTCTTCTTTATTGGTTCTACCTTGGACTATCACCGTGGTACAAGGAACCTGACCATGACAATTAATATAGGAGCTGAGTCGAATTTCAGTAGAATTCATTACATTCACTTAGGTGCTAATAGCGTTGGCAATCCATCCCTTCCAATTTAGACAGACTGGGTTCTATATCCCGGGTTGGCAAATTGGAGAAATACAACTCTGAATTCAAATCAGTCAAGACGGAAGTCCCGAACGTAGTTGACAACTCAGTAATATCTTGTGTACCCTGGGACTGTAGGAGTAGGAGGATTGTGCCAACTTGCCAACCTGCACAAGGTATCTAAAATTCTAGTTGGGATCATTATCGATCCTCATAAACAGGAAAATAAAATATTCTTGATCGGAAAAATCAAAAGTTCCCTTTAAAAAAAATTCTGCCTTTTTTTTTCTCCAAGTCAGAAAATCTGAAATAAAAATCTTTATAAAAAAACTAAAAGAACTGGAAGATAATCTACTCCTTGTTTAGCTGGAGGCAACAACAACTGGGGTACAACGAAAACACCTAGCAGCAGAGAAGACATAAAACACTCAGTCCATTCCATGCGAACTGTCACCTATTCAAAGTATCCAAAACCAACAATTATATGTGGAATTAAATCGAAAAATTAGATTCATTCATAAATTTCATGAACGAGAAACAACGGTTAGAATCATATGGCACGAATGCCAGATTCGCTTTCTGCTAATTCGGGCAAAAAATTTGTTCTCAAATTTTGATTTTTTAGTAAACACCTAGTTTTAGATTTAAAAGATAAAGTTAATTCAGATCGAAGAAAAAACATTCCTTAACTTATTATAGGTATTTGTCAATAAATTGTGACTTCGTGACATCATCACCATCAACACCATAAAAGCAGTTCCGTCTCGCCAATTTCAATCACAGGGTTTGAGGCATCCATTGGTATGGTTTTAGGGAATTTTCCAACGATGCTACACCCTTCCCTAAATTGATAACATTTTCCTGACAACCCGACTATGAGGAGATTCGAACATCGGCCTCATGTTCTGAAAGCTTTAATCACTCGGCCAAAGGTACTTTATAGACTGTTAGATATTATAAAGAAATTCAGCATTATTTTCACTGTTTCTTGGGACATTTATTTTTCTATCTATCAATATTATGTTTACTTTACGGAAGAAGACTTTCGCTATTCCAATGCGTCTTCCAATTTGTGTCACAATCTCCGTCGTCTATTAATGCAATATTCTAACAGTAGAATGGCTGAACCTGCTTGATTGTAATGTCTTCAATACAAAGTTCACTTTCAGTGCTGTTTCGTCTACAGACAAACATATGGATAAGTAAAACTTCTTATTTTGCTTATATTTAATTCTTTGTCTGTTTTTTTCTTCAGTTTTCATAACGAGTTTTCAATCAACACAATATTATCTATCTTATAATTATGCCCGTCATGTAGCTCTCCTAATTCTTTCTTTATCTTTTTACTAAGTTTTCACCCAATATATTCCCGAGAGCAACTCAATATAAAGTGTTACTGAATAAGGCTGTTTCATAAGTCAAAGAGGAGAAAGTTATAAGTGCAGTTTATGAGGATATGTCGGATAGATAACAGTTTAACATAGAATTGAAGAGGTGAAGCTTATAGTAATCGCGAAAGCATCCTCTCTAGAGTCTCTTCCACAAGACAGCGACGTTTGGTTAGACGTTATCCGAATGGAAATTATTTATGACTAATGGAATACATAGGGAATGATAATGATTAGTCCAAATGTACGTGGTATGGCAGGTCTTAGATTTGAAGGTGTAATGGAAGGTCTGGTGGATCTAAGGATTGTAGTTCTTCAGATCGAAACAGCGATCGAGTTTCGAGAGGCTTGTGACGTTTCATCTGTGGCAAAGGGGCTGAAGGATGGAAAATAATTCTTCACCCAGACGCCAGCGTAAATTGATTTGAACTCTTATCAAAGCCAGAATGTGAGGACTTGGATGCTCCAGTCCAGATATGACAACATTACTCCATTTTTGGTCCAATCTGGTTCTTGTAAAGCAGGTGGACTAGGTTCTTACTGGAGCTGTACAAGGAATTGTCCATTTACCCAGAATCTTTAACGATGACTGGGTTGCCGGCTGTAACAGCAAAATTGTCCAAATCTTGTAGCAGCAAAATTGTCCAATTTTTTAGATTAACCTTTGAACAGTTCTATCTTTGCAATGGAATATCTTAATGGAATTCTCCGAGGTTTATATAAAACTATATGACTCTACTTTGAACAATAAGAATGTAATTAGTTCTAAGTTGAAATGCTGATCCCTGTTGCTGTTGTGACCTCCTGACCCAGTTTTCCTCTCTACCGTTCCCTCTTTTTTAAATGATTCTCCGTTCTCTTGATGGTTCCTGAATTGACTTTGAAGATGAAAGCCAATGTATAAATCCTGGTAACATTACTGAAAGTAGAGGGTTACGTTAAAGGATAGTTTATATAGGATAGGAGGGGTAGGTAATGGTTAAATCTAGACTTGAACAAGTTAATATTGTATTGATCGGGGAAACATCCTCTTAGGAATCTGTTCCATGGAGCAGTTGTCCGTGGGAAGAAGCTGTTTGAGTGGAACTTCTCGTCGATGGAATACGGAATATGGGTGCTTTGCTACTATGTAAGTGGCATGGCGAATCCTAACCATAAGGTTAAACCTGGTAGAACCAATCAATGCAGCTCATCCGAGCACTTTCCAGGCAGTAGCGATAGAACAGCGGGAGGCTCGCCACTTGCCACCTCTGAGAGAGATTGAGTGTGGAAAATTGAAAATAAGGATTTGAGGGCGCTTTTAAACTCTGAATTTTTATCTGGTACAAGGCTATGGTAATTGTGAGAACGTGTTACGGCAGGTGACAGACATGTTTTTTTCAATTATGCTAAGTGTGGCACAAAGGAAAAAATATTATGACACCCAATTAGGATTGGACACATTAGCATTGTTGTAAAAGACTAGATTGCGAAATATCAGACATCGGTAAATGTCTGTGTCCTATGGATGGTGTATAGGTCGCTTACTGCATAGTTATAACTTCAAATATCACGGTTCCTGCAGCAAAAGCATTAGAATTATCTTGCATTTCTTTGTTTTCGTTTTAGTTCTGCTTTCTTTGCTCCGAGACACATTCCTCGGTTTTATATAAAGGGCACGGAACGGAATGTTTTTAATGCATTTAAATTGAATTATAGTTTTAAGAAAACTTACCTTCGGAGCAGATTATATCAATATCCATTATAAAAAAAAATACCCCCACTTGAAAGAAGGGAGTTCACCTCAACTTTGGCTATTATTTCATGTTCTGAAAAAAATTCTTTGTTTAGAGGAAAGCGAATTCTTCTTACTAACTTCATGCGTTGTTTGAAAAAGCAAGGTTAATAATTCCTGTTTCATTTATGTTTTTTTAGAATTGCTCCAGGGGTGGGGGGAGACAAAATAATTCAAATTACACTCGCTGGTCCCTAACAATCTTAACGTGGATTAGAGCTGGTTTTACAAATCTTCAGACGTGAGTTCGATCCTTAATCCCCTATACATCTTGCTTGTGCCAGACCCAGCTAAGTTTAACAAACGCGCACGCACATAATTGCACATTAATTCTTCTTCTATGTAACGTGTTCCTTCAGGACATGGTCGATCATTGCTCTCCACAATTTCCTATTTTTATAGCGCTTAGTAAATTTTGACATCTCACTCTCTTAACCAATATTCCGCCTACCATCTACACAACGTAGGTTATTATTTGTTATTCCTCTGTTTTCCTCTACTCTTGCAATATGTACTGTGATTTTATCAAATTCTCTAAACCTTGCTTCTTCATTATGTACGCTAGAAATTTCAACTATCTCTTTTTGTTTTCAATTTCCCTAAAACTTCGTCATTACTCGCATAGTGAGTTCATGGTATTCTCATCATCCTTCTGTAGAACCACATATCTGTTACTTTAAAACTCTTCTTTATCTATGATGAGATTTTCCAGCATTCATTGCCATATAAGGAGGACGGGTACTGTTTCCTTCGTTTCTAACAATATTTTCCTGTTCCTTAATACATCTCTTAGCTTTTGTAATGCTTCTTTCGCTATCCTCATGTCTGTTCAAGTTATGGCGTCGCATTTTCCGTCCTATGTTAAGACACTTCCTGGATATTTATAATTTTGTACTTGCTTGATTTGGGCCTCTCCAATTTTTGCTGGGCAGTACTTTTTTACTGACAACCATAGATATTGTCTTCTTACAATTGATGTTTACTCCTTTCTTCACACTTTCCCTTACTACTTTCTGTGGGTTTCTTTTCTCTGTCTGCTCTCAACAATATTTCTTCTCTATATCTAATAAAATTCTGATCACCAATAATGAATCCTGGTAAGAAGTCTAATTCTCTAAGATTCACTCCGCTGTCATGGTTGACTAAATCTGGCGAGAAGAAACATCCTTGTCTTGCACCCGTTGCTATTGTTTGTATATGTACTGAATTCCTTTTTCTATCAGTATGCATGTGTTTTGCTTTCGATATAATTTTTTAGTTCTTCTCATGTTCTTTCCAAATATATCAAGTTTACCCAACAGTTCTCTGTGGTGTATTTTATCGTATGGTTTTAGTATTGTATAGAAAAAGAAAATAGCTGTTAGATGGGACTCCTGATAATTTGGGTGGTAAAACAGATGAGATAAACACTACCTCCGATGATTTTCTTGATACTTAGCTATCACGTAAGGCCAAAGAAGAAAAATAGATATATAGGTTTTTTTTTTTATTATTATTATTATCATCCTGCCTGCCTTGAAATTTTTGGTATCATGCTGTCCGCTGACATGAGGTCGAATAAGTACATTGAATCAATAGCTTCATCTATTTTAAGGAATGTTGGTTCTCTATGTCATGCCAGAAAGTTTTATCGTCTGAGTCCATCATTTAACTCTATAAATCAAATATCCGTCCTTACGTGGAATAATGCTGCCATTGATGGTCTGGTGCACGCGGTGTACTTCTCGAGTTCCTCGTAAAAATCCAGATACGAATATGCAACTTGATAGGTCCTGATCTAGCATCTAGTCTACAGTGGCTTCCTCACAGACGTGCCGTGGCTTTCCTCTGTATGTTCTACAAGTATTTTCAGGCAACTTCTCCCAGGAGCTACTTTCGCTGGTTCGCAGACTGCATGAATTTAAGCGAGCTACTAGACTGGCATCTCGGCCCGACCCTTTCACGGTCGAAACGGTTAAATGTAATCGTCTCTTCTACTCCACCAGCTTCTTCTTTTGCACATTCCGTCTGTGGAATTCTCTTCCTCTTGCTTGTTTCCCCGATAACTATAATCTTCAAATATTCAAGTGTAATGTCAATCGACATCTTCTGATGTCTTGATCTAGTTACCCGTCCTTCTCTGTATCCTTTCCTCAAACACGTTCTCTTTACTCTTGCTCTTCCTCTCTGTATTCTTTGCATGCTAGTCACTCTCCCTTGTTCTTTTTTTTTCGTGTCTCGGATATCGACCGTAGTAAAAAATAAATAAATAAATAAAAACACCGCTAACGTGGCACGTGATTTAAAGTTTTTTTTTCTTCTTCAATTGACGAGCTTGTTTCCCTGGTGTTCCACTTAGATGAATTTAAGCGTTTTATCAGATTAGCATTTATTTGCCGCCCTTTTACTGTTGATATAGCTAAATGCAACCGCCACTAATACTCCAACGGTTTCTTTTACCGCACTTCCGACCTGTGTAACTCACTTCCGTTTACTTGTTTCCCTGATAAATACAGTCTTCAAAATTTCTGTCTGCAATGCCAATCGCCATTTTCTGTTCATCTTTTTTCCTTTCCTCAATCCTCCCCATTCGCAGTTTTATTTTTCATTTCATTCCATGTAACCCCCGGTGTACTAGTGGTATTTCCGCATTACTTGTGATGAAATTATTCAGGGCAAAAGATAGAGGGTAAGGTTGTTTACAGATACAACAGGCAGGAAACTGTGGATGTGTGACATAAAAGATCTATTGTTGCTGTTACTAAATTCTGTTATTCAAACTATAGATCCGATCCGTGCTATAAAACTTAACGTGACCAAAATGTTCGAATGAACTGTCTTTTTACGCAATTAAGTCCAAGATAGGCACTCTGACTAAAAGATAATATTCCTCGTTTTAGCTGGGCTGTCGTTACCTTTTGTTATCAAAAAATAATACCCGGTAATGTACAAAATCATAAAGAATACTAATAATTATGATGAAATATTTTAACTCGTAAAGCGACAACTACAACACATATCAATTCGGCATTTAATCTCTTTCGAAATAGTCCTCTTCTGAAGACACCCACTGTAGCCAGCGTTGTTTCCATTCATGGAAGCATTACTGGTGGTTCTTTTTGAGGTTATCGAGCAGCTGCCTCGTTGCATTCTCTTGGGTTTCCTCAATGTCTTGAAATATTGCTGCTTTCGGGCGTGATGAGACGACCACACTCTACACACTTTCCTTCCCAGCGGTGTGTACTTTAGCTCCGTTACCATAGCAACAGTACTTTTTTTTATTACTCTCGTATTTAAAACAGGCGCTGTTAATTTATGAAGAAATTTCAATTATTTTTGACACTATTTGAATAAATATATAAAAAAAATTGTTCTGAATCTTTTGTGTGTATGTGCGTCCGACTTAAACATTTTAGTTCACCAAAGATTATTGGATAAACAATTTATTGTTCTATTCTTTAAGATATTTGCAAATTAAAACAGCATATAGTGGGCATTTGCTTCACTGTAAAGGTTGAATATGTCCGGCGAGAAGATATAACATTGTTTTATGCTCCTTTCTATTTTTGTGTATATACTGAATTCATCGGGTACAATCATTAGATATACAGATGATACAGTGTTCATAGATGACACAAAAAATGAAATTACAAGTAGCCTGACAGAAGGCAGTACGTAATCGTAAAAGCAAACGAGAAGAAAGGATTAAATTGTAAGAAGACAGAATGTATGGTTGTCAGCAAAAGGGTCAGTCAAGCACGCAAAGGACAAATTGGGGATGCCAAAATCAAGTGTCGGTAGTTTTAACAGAGTACGGACAATTCGGTAACGAATTGTGAAGTCGCATTCGGATAACGAAAGATGCATTACAAATCCAAGTATTAGGTTGGTGCAAAAATAATGTCCTTTTTTGACGATTTTTTTTTTAATATCGTTCACCCATTTATCCAACTTTTTTGACTTCCCTATTTGCTTTAAACGGCGAACGACTGTTGAGTAGTCGACCTCGAGTTCAACAGCAACTTCTCGTGTGGTTTTGCGAGGATTGGCTTCAATTAAGGCTTTCAAATGTTCGTTATCAATCGCAGTCGGCCGGCCGCGACCGTCTTCATCTTCGAGGCTCTCGTCACCATTGCGAAATTTCTTGAACCACCGTTGTGCCACACGTTCGTTAGTGGTTCCTGGGCCAAACGCATCATTGATATCACGAGCTGTCTTGGCAGCTTTTCGGCCTAGTTTGAACTGGGACAAGAAAATCGTGCGGATTTGAATTTTGTCCATACTGTCGAAAAGCCTGCAAAAAATGAATTAAGAGATTGAGAACGGTAACGAATAACACGATTCGATAGAGCGAAAAACACGCTTCAAAATGATATATAACATGGCTATATATATCAATGAATTAATTCAGAAATCATATATAAAAGTAACATATGTGAGAAAACGACATTATTTTTGCACCAACCTAATATAAAGAATCAGGGAAATTTCATTAGAAATAAAAGAAATCAGTACTAAACTGTTATGTCATAGCGGTCCTCCTATACGAAAGTAAACGCTGGACAATATCGTCGCATATGAATACTTACCTTACGGTAACAGAAATATGGATCTACAAGAGGATGTTGAGAATAGCATGGAATAAACATGTGATCAACGACGACGTTTTAAAGAAAATGGAAACAAAAAGGAGACTTATACTTAGAATCAGAAAGAGACGTTTAAAATTTATAGGGCACATAATGAGGAAAGAAGCCTTGGAAATTTTGACACTCACAGGGCAAACTGAAAGGATACAGGAAATACTCTACCTAACGAAGGATTGACGGATGGTGCGAATAGCCTAACTATAGAACTTGAACGTCACAGACACATACACACAACAGAATATAGTTTAGGAGAGATAACAAAGAGTCAGACATTACTAAGAGCTACAAAAGACAGGAAATTGTCGAGAGACATGATCGCCAACGTCCTGAAGAGAGAAGAATGAGTTTGAATAAATGGATGACGGAACAAAGTTTAGGAGAGATAAAAAAAAGATTTGTTAAGATCTACAAAGGACATGAATCTCTGAAGAACCCTGAGTGTTAACGTCCTGAACAGACACAAAGAAGAAGACATTATTAGAAAACTAACACCAGAAATGTAAATCAGTTAAAATGTGACCGCAAGACAGGGTGAGTATTTAATGGGCTACTATGTAGAAAAGACAGGTGAGAAGTAGTTCAGTTACAAACTGACCGAAAGTAGTTGTTAGTATTTGACTTTCTGCTATATTGACGCCGCAATAAAGAAAATAGGCAATTGACTTGGAAAACAAACAGCATTGTATGAGACGACGAGTAAAAGAAAGAAAGCTAACAACAGTCGAAGAAAATTATTTGGCATGAAAAGAAAATGTCTAAATATTTAATTAACTCAAGTGTTCAATCAGCGATTTTTTTCTTAATTACTTTGGCTTTGATATCTGACAAAATTCTTCTTTATTTTTGCAGTTGGTTCAAGTTAACAAATTAGCAAGAAAACTGCGACGCGAACCGACTGTCTTTTTTTTTCTTTTTTTTTTTTTTTCAGTGCCTGTTTTTTTGTTGTTATTTTATTTTTATTTTTATTTTTTTGCTTCTTTCTTTCTGTCTTTCTTTCTTTCTTTCTTACTTTCTTCTTTATATAGAAATTCTTATAATTTCTGTATTGGTTTTTCGTTTAGGAAAAAATATCAGTCTCTAACAAGTTTTTATTGTCTTCATATACTTTTCATGGAATCTTTGAGGATTCGAAGGCAAAAATTAGTCACGTGGTAAATTTATATATATGTGTGTGTGTGTGCGCGCATGTGTGTGTGTAAAAATTCAGATAGAAATAAAATATATCTGTAAAGAGAATATATGAATAAAGAAAAAAAAGGAAAGCATTTCTTGACAAACACGGTTCGTCATCTGAAATTTGCCTTTATGAAGTCTATCACAGAACGAAACACATCGGTAAGGAAACATTTTCTCTTTGTCATCACTTTTCTTTCTCTCACACACACACACACACGCACACACACATATATAGATATATAGATATATAATTAAACGTAGAGAACCAGACAAACCTACCAAGGTTTCACTTAAGCGGATCTTCAGGGAAGCCAGCCTTTCCTGAAGATCCGCTTAGGTGAAACCTTGGTAGGTTTGTCTTGCTCTCTAGGTTTAACTAGGTCTGCTCTACTTATTGCATAGATCACTTTTTGTAGTTATTTTGCGTACTTGTATCGGTTTTTTTTTCTTTGGGCTTTGAACTTGCATGCTAGACGATTATTTTCGGCTAACGTACATGTTCTTAGTTCTTTCTTTTTTTTATACCTTTTTTCCCTTTTGTATTGGCCTGATTATTTGCAAATCAAGACACCGAAGGTTTTCCGAACGAGTATAATTTCTCATACGTATAAGATTACAACTAATAATATATATATATATATATATATATATATATATATATATATAAAGACAGAGAGAGAGAAAGAGAAGGGAGAGGGTAAAAACTTTCAGAGCACAATATGAATAAAAAAAACATTCGTTTTGAATTGCGTCGGTAAAGAAAAATGTTGCTTTTGTCGTTATTCATATACTCATCTACAGACTGTTTTGCAGCTCATCAGTGTGGCAAGACATCCGATTGTCTCTAGCCGTGATCGAAACACGACTGATTTGGTATCTGTCGGAAATTTTACGTCTAAGCCATTGGCGCATGGCAGGGGTGACAGTGAATTTAGATGTATTTATTTTTAGGTAAACAGGCCAGTGACCGGAGAACGCTATTAGTCTTAAAAATGAGTCTTGGATCATTAACAGTAATATATACTACATTAAAAATTAGGAGGCCGGTTGAATCCGCTAGATTAGTTTCAACCTTACGGTATCCTCAGGAGATTTTTATCAAATGATCTCCTAACGCTTTATTTTTTTATTTATTTTTTTTTTAAACTAATGAACATTATATTATTTTTTAAAAATAAATAAGCGCACGATGTTGACTTTAATAAAAAAGGAGGTGGAACAAGTGAAAAGAAGAAGAAGAAGAAGAAGAAGAAGAAGAAGAAGAAGAAGAAGAAGAAGAAGCAATGTTATTATAAATGCATGGGGTAATTGAAATGTACAATTCTTTTTTTAACCAGTCTCATATGTGCTTAAGAGTAATATCCTAATATGCAGGCAAGGACTTAAGACTTCGGATTTCTGGTTCAAAAGGTTCTTTGAAACCGGAAATATCATAATTGCTAAATCTTCCTATTGGCAGTGGTTTGGTTGCAAATATTGTTGTGGTTGTTATAAAATTGGAAAAAAAAAAGGGCGAAGCCTTATAACAACCACAGCAATACATACGGACCAATTGAAATAACGTCCTGTGTATTACGAAAAACTGCATTCTCGTCGTGGGTAAGACGATAAACTACATCCGACAGCAGGTGGTTTGGGGGAACGTGGAACCACCTCTTAATTTCTGGTGTTCGCAGGATAGCGATGGGAAGTCCTCTAGGGTCTACAATATTAAATATATTTGTTAATTTATTGAGCAATATTTCCTTGCACGTATTGAAGGACTAAGGTATTATGTTGTATATTTTGACGGTGGCTTTTGTGTTTTTGAAAATGGACGTTAAAGCTATCGCTTTCCATCAAGCACTTAAATACATTACAGCCAGTGTTGTATTTTTCCTGTGAAAACAAAAGTAATGGCGCGGCTCCTTTTGTTGATGGTATGGTACATAAATCAGATATAGAATTTCTAACATCAGTGTACCGGATACCAACTTTACGCGTTGACATACCCGTTGGGATTCCTTCTGTTCTAAACAGCAGAAAATAAACTCGTAACGAAATTAGATTCTGAAATTGAATTTATTAGGAAGGTTTTCAGTGCGAGTTCTCCAAAACGGATTTTCAGTTGCTGTAAGAAGCTGTTATTTTTCCGACATATATCGTTTTTGGTGCTCGAGCTATGCTGAAACCGATCCGGAAAGAGCTTCTGCATACCTGCCATAATAATTCCTTAATTTACCATTTTAGATATCAGTGTGATGGTTACTATGTAGGCAGAAAGAGTCAAAAGTTTTTATACAATATACACGCCCCAGACAATATCCGGATGTGAATAATTTACATAATTTACAATCAATAATTGATTCATTAATACCGTGACTTACGCTGTTTCTTATCATCGTCAACGACTATCCCGACGTTATCAGTTCTTCTTGTCTTCTGTCTTGTAACGGCATTCACCCGGGGTGGGTTGATCCGGTTCCAATATTGGAGCATCATGGGAATTTGGAATTCACAAGCGGTCCCCAAACCCGCATGTATAGCAAATGAGATTTGATTATAGTGGTGAAGGTTTCGTGCAGGACCATCCACACTTTTTGAAGGGCCGATTACAGAGACCTGGTGCACTAAGTGCCACAAGGTCCCCAAACGACCCTCCGCAGGTTTTGAATTCAGAGTTTTCCTTCTAGACCAGTTGCCATCCAAGGCTATAGAACCCAGTCTGTCCTGCTATTTACCCATAGCTGGAGGGAGAAGATTCACACCTTTCCCAAACGTATTAGCACGAAAGTGAATGTAATGGATTCGACTGGAATTCGAACTCAGATCACAGATTCCTCAATCCAAGCCGCTATCCATTACTCCACCGTGCCTCCTTATCAGTTCACAACTAGGTATTTATGCTGATGACATTTACTCCTGTCTGGACAGCAAGTCCGATACGTCCATCAAAGTGAAACTGGCAGCTGCTTTCTAAAATGAGCTCCAATTAGTTGTTAACTAGGGCAAGGAATGGCTCAAATTTTAACATCTCCAAAACGAAACATGCTGATGCTAACTTCTAGGAAAGCAACTAATTGAACCATCTTGGTCCCACGTTGTTCACTGACATGACAGGAATTGATTATATTACATCAATTGCTAGGTCTGCTACTAGGATAATTAGTTCGCGGTGTCAGGCCAGACAAATTTTCACGTCAGCATCCATCTTACAAATTTGTAAATCTTACTATTCGTCCGTGCAATGAATATTGCTGCCATCTCTAAACATAAACTCCTATTGTTATTTCTGTAAATTCTCAAAAAAATCTAAAGGGTCTACAGTGTCCTGACCTGGCATCTCGACTTCAGCCACTTTCCAACCGACATGATGTGGTTTTTTTCTATCTTTTCAATGAGTAAATTGCATCACCTTGTCCTCATTATACCCTCAATCGGTAATAATAATAGCAATGTAGCTGTTTCCTAGATAGGCACTAGATGTATGTATCAAACAAACTATAGAGTAAAGGCAAGTAAAAAAAAAAAAAAGCGAAAATACTTTTGATACACTTCAATATTTTGAATCGCATTGTACCACAATTTTTAGGTGGAAAGGTAAATACTGAATAGTGGAACTGTATGGAGATTTCCTAGTATCCAAGTTTGCTTAGCCACTGAAAAGCAAAATCACGAAATTCTGAAGCAGAAAAAAAATCGATAGTATTGTTCGACTTCCGTGCGTAGAGTCTGTTTTGTTTGAAAAACCAATCGAAAAAAGATCGATCCGGGCTTCCCACGGAATTCGTGATGGAAACGCCTTTTTTATCTATTTTTTATTATTTCCTTTTTGACTACTTCTTTAAACAGCACGAAAAGGCCAACTCGTCATCCTGCTCCCATACGTCCCAAGACACCCTGAGGGGTTGTGTTTACCTGAGGAGGTAGAACGTTACGATCAAATTAAGATGCGGCGAGAGGAAGGGTTGTATGCAAAACGGTTCGAAGCGCGTCATATTGATAAGGAAGATTTAGCCCCAGGGACAATATTATCCAGGATTTCCTATTTCAAGCCTAACTCCCAATACAAATAAGTTGCAATCGAAAAAACGGATGGCTTTCTTTTTACGAACAGACGGACATTTGCCATCGAGCCGTGTTAGAGGTTCATCGACGTTTACTTGGCCATTTTGACTGTTTTTTATTCTGTTTTTTTTTTGTTTTTTGTTGTTTTTTTTTTACTGGGTTTGTAAGGAATTAGCGATAAATTCTAAAGATCACTGTCAATGTTCGCTAGGCTGAATATAACGCAATCGGACGTTTTGAATTCGGAGAAGAGGGAGTGAAATGATCTCAGAATAAACTATTATATAAAGAAGTCCTTTCTCTCAAGTAAGGCCCAGGAAACTTATTTTAAGTGACAAGTCTTCGGAATCTCATGATATCAACACTGGTACTCTTTTTGATACTATCTTTCTGCTTTTTAACCAACTGTTACCTTCAAAAATTTAAATGTGATGTTAATCTTTACTGTCTTCTGGATTAGTCTACTTTTACTGTTCTTGCTTATTAATAATATTCTCTTTTTCTTATTCTTTCACACTATGTAACCCTTTGTGTCTTGATGTCTTTACTGCCTTGCGTGAGGCAAATTGATTTGAAAAAAATATCTATCAGCTGAAAAACATTTCTAGATCATTTTTGAGAGCTCATTTTTCCATATACAGAAACATTCGGCATTCACTTACCGAAGCTTGCGTTATAGCCAGTTTACATTTAAATCGTTCACTTAAAACATTTCTTTTCATGTTTCAGCATTCTCAGGTCCAGCTATTGCTCTTTCTGATATTTATAGGAGTTTTCTTCCAAGTCTTTTGTTTAAGGTAGAAAAGCAACATTTTGATTTTATCAGTATATTCCTTCGCGTTACAAGTGTTACTGATTTTTGTTGTTTCTTTTTGGTAAGGTTCTTTGCGATTCTGTAACCTGACTAATTTAAGACCAATGGAATTCATTCGCTTGAAGCCATTTTTATCATAATAGATATCAGTTTATCTTGCGAGATAAAGGCAGATCGCAGTTTCAGTCCTTTGGTAGTGAAATTGGAGTGACCTCTCCAGGGCGCAAATATATGGTGACTGTGCGCTGTCCAGTCTACATAACCTACCTTTCTCCGTACCGACAAGGTCCAAAGGAATACAGGGCATTATATTTTCGGGCGGCTTGGCCGTAGAAGTTCCCGGAAAGTTGTCAATGTCGACAGACTATCGCCTATGGAGCTTCACTTGGGGTTTTCTGTCTGGATTTACTTCCATGTCCTTTTCTGTGTTTGGATATGACTTCAAGGCGGGTTTAAAATCAGGGCTTTCCTTCACCCTAACAGGACTGGCTTCTATTCAAAGCAGCTGTTTATGAGGGTCTCAGTTTTCCACTTGCGCGCATTCTCCGGCTTGGAGCTGTCAAAGCCTATTTTTTAATCTCAAGTTGTAGTATGTGGGAATTTTTAGCATATCTGAATAAGTTGGAAGTCATGCCTGACACCCAGTAGATTATCGATCTGGCAAGATTAAGAACAGAAGCAAATATCGATTCAGATGAGCCACCGTTCATGGTCGTGCTTTCAAAAACCCAAGATAATCGCAGCCTTGCAGCCGCGCACCTATGACATTATCTCTAAATGAGAAAGTAACTGGCTTATAACTTTAATAGCTAGGCTTACGGCTGCATCACGTTAAAAAACCGGTTCCGTACAATCACCGAGGTTAAGCAACATCGAACTTGGTTAGTAACTAGATGGGTGACGGCTTTGGAATGCCAGGTGCTGTCAGTTTCATGGTGTGATGGATAATGGCTCGAAATTCTTAATCAGAGAGCCAATTCGTGTTGGGTTCGTTATATTCACTTACGAGCAAATACTCTTGAGAAAAGCATGAATCCACCTCTTCTCCCGTAGCTATGGGTTAATTAGTAAGATTTGTATTACTAAACCCTTTATAATACTTAATAAATTCTTACAATTTTATTTCTTTCTTGCCGTAAGTTTCACCGTGTACAAGACCCGGGTCCCATCGGAGTAGTTTGTTATGTTAAGGGCTAGTTTATACAACTAGGAGGGAGTGATACGGTTAACTGGACTTGAACAGGTTAAGATTTTAGGGAGTGTTCCATAGAGGAGCGGCACACAGGAAGCTGTTCTCACCGATGGAATACGAAGGGAATATGTATGGTTTTTCACAATGTAAGTGACTTGGAGGGTCCTAGCTGTAAAGTTTAGGCCTGAAGGAACGAAGGAAGTCCGACAACTTTCCATGGTCACATTCCATGATGTGAGAGAGAGGTTAGAGGATGGAAAATAATTCTTCTCCAGGAAAAACTCGAAGACGCTTTTGCACACCGTGGAGACAGAAAAGTGAGAACCGGGCACTTCCTGCCCAAATATTAAAAAAGTGCTCCATTTTCGGCATGATCTGTGTCTATTTTTCGGTTTTAAATAACCTGAAAATAATTAAGCCGAAAAAAGAATGAATGAATTAATTTTTTGCTGAAACCAAACCACGTCTCTTATATGTCTTTTCCGTTCTTCCTCTCGCTAAAAACGGTATAGCCTACTTTTATGAGATATTGGTAGTTACGCGGTAACTAACAAAGGAAAAAGCAGAATTATACGATAACTATAATAGCTTTACAAAATATGCTAATACCTATTTATAGTAAAATTACCAACAATCCAATTTTCAGGCACAGCAGTCAGGAATAAAATTTCATAGAATTACCAACAATACATTTTATAGAAAAATAAACAATAATACGTTTTATCTGTCATTGAAGGCATACAATTGTGTTTAAATTATATTTAGTTGAAGCCAAAACGTCTTGTTCAAAATATTTAGATTTTGGCATTAAATAAGCCCTAGAATTTGATATGCCACAAAACGAAACCAATCAGCCAACCAAAAAACTAACATAAAAGAACGCTTTCATATTAATCAATGTAATATCCTACAATTTCTTAAAGAAATCAAACTGCATTCCAAAATATAACTTCAATAAAACTACATAAAAAAATACCATAAAAAACACATATCACCCCGTATAGTCCTCAGAAATATTATTTCAAAGCCCACAAAAATATTAAACTTCGGCATTAAGTCATCCATAAGGACTTGATATGCCGTTAAGGAAACAAATCAAATCGATTATGTGCATGCGGTCTATGTGCGCAAACAGACAGACAGACAGACAGACGGACGGACAGGTAGACGTGTTAATCACCTCACTAAGTGATTTTCTAAAGTCAAGTCAAACCGTATCTCACGAATCTCTCTCATCTGTGCCCATCGCTCGCAAGTCACTTCAATTCAATGTTCTATGTTTATTCTTCTACTGTTTTGCGTCCTTGTCGTCCATTCATTAAAAATAAACAAACCAATCTCACCGGCTTTTTTCTATATCGGATTTTCCCCCTTTTCCTTGATCTTTGCTTTTCGTTTAACTCTTAACAAAAAGTACAAAGAACGGATTAAAAAAAAATAGAAAGAAAACGTGAGTTTGTATTTGCTACTTTCTGCGTGGACGCTGAAAGAGAAACGAACGCGTCAATATTGTTCAAGATTTTCCCTCGACTCGCTTCGTTTGAACATCTTGACGTCTTAATTAGATTTAATCGGATGAATGGGGTCACAACGCATACACTTCCGGTGTTTTTTCATTTTCTAGTTTGCCTTTTTTGTTTTTTCTTTTTGTCTTAAAAATTGGTTCCAATATGTTGGAAAATCTTTTTTTTTTTCGACAAAACAATTTTGTTTACTTCAGATTTTGTTTTCATTTTATTTTTTATTTTATTTTCTTATAAAAATGGCATTCTTTCTTTCGCAATGCACATCTTTTTAGTTGTATTTGGCTCTTTTTCTATTCCATTCTTTTTCTTCGCTCATTCCCACTTTGCCTTTCTTTTTCCAATTGATTGTGGTCTCCCTCTTTGTCTTTCTTCTTCATCGCTGTCATCTTCTTCGATGATTCCCACTTACTCTTTCTTTATCTTCGTTGTCTCCTACTTTCTCTTTCGTCTTCTTCCCTGTCTCCCTCTTTCTCTTTCTTTTTTTCCCATTGTTTCTCATTTTCTTTTTCTTCTTATTTGTCCCCCACTTTCTCTAGCTTCTTCTTCCTTGTCTCAAACTTCCTTCTTCTTCTTCTTCTTCTTCTTCTTCTTCTTCTTCTTCTTCTTTATTTCACACTGTTCTTCTTCTTTGGTGTCCCATTCTTTTTTTCTTCTTCATCGTTATGTGCGACTTTTTCATTCTTCTTCTTTGTTGTCTCCTACTTTGAATTTCTTCTTTTTCGTTGTCTCTCCGTTTTCTTTTTTTTCTTCTTCTTCTTCGTTCTCTCACACTTTCTCTTTCTTCTTCTTCGTTATCTTCCCATATCCTTTTCTTCTTCTTCGTTATCTCCTACTCTGTCTTTCTTTTTCTTTGTTGTCTCCAACTTTGTTTTTCGTCTTATTTTCATCTTATTCTTCTACTATTACTAATATTACTATAACTACTAATACTGCGACTACTACTACTACTGCTACTACTACTGTTTCAATATTTTTTATTATTATTTATTTCCCTTCTTATCTTTTATTCTCTCTATCCTTTCCCCGTCTTCGCCGTTCTCCTTCTCTTTCTCATTCTTCATTTTCTTTTTTTCTTTTTTTTTTTTTTTGTTCTCGCTATTTCGTTATTTCCGGTTACCTTCCTCTTCTTAGAAAGAACACTAAAATCCATATGCATAACTTGAAAGTTTATGTCCATGATCATCTTCCACTGGCTAGTAAACTCTCTTTGGAATCTCCAGACCGTTCATATATGTGTCTCCGTCTAACTGTCCTCCATTCAATAAGCTTTCTGTTCTTTCTCTACAGTTTCCCTTCCTTCAAGAGTGTTGTGTACTCGATAGCATTTCCTATAATATAGATAAAGTTATCTCGCTACATCCGTTTGCAAACATATTCGTGTTCAGTGATTTTAAACACCAACCATATCAAGTGGCTTAAACACATTCTGTAACTGACCTCGCTGGCATGCAAACCATTAAGCTTTTAATCACTCAATCACTGAATACCTCACACAAGCTGTTTGTTTTTCCTACACGTTTCCACAGTAACTCTGAAGGTAAAACTCCCCTTCTCGATCTCTGTTTTACTTCCATCCCTGGCTCTTGTCGCAGCTCTGATCATGCAGTAGTGCCTGTTAATATCGCCTTCCACTCTACCTCCCGCCATGAACCGCCTACTAACAGAATATCCTTCTGTTATTAACTCGCAAACTGGGGCTCGTTCCGTGATTTTCTTCACGACGTCACTAAGAATGTGGTTTTAATCATCCCGTTCAAAAATATGCGTCTGTGGTCTTCTCCTCGGTTATAGCCGATATTTATGCTTCATCCCAGCAAGAAAATATCAAGTTAAATCTCGCTCATCTTCTTGGTTCTCAGCCTCTTCTCTGCCGCTATAGCCCATAGGAATCACTTCTTTCGTCTATACCAGAGCGACATGTCTTCTTGTAACAGAGGTCTCTTTGTCTCTGTTCGTAATGAGTGCAAGCCTGTCCTCAAAGAAGCAAAGTTACTGTTTGCTGATAGAATGAAACAGAATGTACTGAATCTCGCAAGTTCTGTTCTAAAGATTAATGGCGGCTTTGCAAGAGTGTGCTGAACTACAGTATCCTTCAATACCTCCTCTATTCAATAAAATGGAAGATGATGAGGCTGAATGTTTTGCGCGGAAATTCTCACCCAACTCGACTTATCCGGAGTACACACACCTTATTTTCCCCCTAGAACTAAGACCCTACGCAAAGGACACTACCATTTACTCCTGTCTCAATAGTAAATCCGGCACTGCTGACAAATTTAACCTGGTCGTTGATCTGGAAAAGGACCTCCAATTTCTGGTTGAATAGGGCAGGAAATCGCTTGTAAATTTTAATGCGTCCAGAACGAAACTACTCTCATTTATTCGCCATAAAGAAACTTCCTTCCTTCCTATCAGCATGGTTGATGTTCAGATTCCCGAGAGCGTCTCACTGTGCCTTCTTGGTCTCACGTTTTCCACTGGCCTGGGGTAGAGCAACTGCATTGTATCAATAGCTGCAATACCACTAAGAAAGTTGTTTCTCTGTTTAATGTCAGAAGGTTTTTCCTGTCTGAGTGCAGCCTTCACATCCACAATTACTATTAGTCGATGCATGGAATACTGTTGCTATATATGGTCTGGTGCCGCTCATGTTTATCTTGACGTTTTCGACAAAATGCAACGATGGCCATGCAATGTGATCGGTTTTGATTTTGGGATCTCGACTCCAGTCACTTTCTCACCGACATCAAGTGGCTTCCCTCTATATTTTCTACAAATATTTTTATGGTTACTGCTCTGTTGAGCCATTTTCAGTGGTTCCCCGACTGCATGAATTTAAGCATGCTACTAGGTTGGTATCTCAGGTCCAACTTTTTACTCTCAAAACAGTTAAATTTAACCGCCTCTTCTAGTCCAACAGCTTCTTCTCTCGCACTTTCTGACAGTGGAACTTCCTTCCTGTAAATTGCTTCCCTAATAACTATAATCTGCAAAAATTTAAATGTAATGTCAATCGACATCATCTGACACCCTGATCCCCGTTCTTCCTTACTCGTTTTATCCTTACTCATATCCCCGCTATACCCTAATCTTTTCTCTTACTTTCATTCTCTGTAACCCGTTGCGTAGTAGTAACACTCCCCCTTGGCGTTTAAGGCTTATAAAAAGATATTAAATATATTCAATATCATTTGTGCCGATTATGAGCTAGAAAATAAAAATTGCACATTCCTTTGTGATTTCATAATCAGACTTCTCGATACGAGCTGCTTGTTCTGAAAATAGAAAGAGACTGTGCCAAATCATGGGGTAGCTGTTTATCAAAGCACATGCTAAAAGCTTTTGTCAGGTCCCTCACCAAGTGCTACCTGCACCATGTAAGATAGTACTACCTGCCATATAGTTTTACTAGTGAGCAGGGTGGCTAGCCATTCAGTATGATTACAAGCAAAGTAAACGTGAGATTTCTTGTAGTGTCAATGACATAATAGGGTAAATTTGGCACCATATCGATGTATGCAGACAGTTTGCACATGACTGCTGGGTGGGAGAGGGCTTCTAATACTAAAGTCACAAACCCGCGTGGAGAGTTTCTCCAATGAAAAAACGACCAAGGTGAGCAATCAAGTAAGAGTGTATTGGCTCTGCTTTGAGAATAATGGACTGCGCCAGGTCTATTTGTCCAATTTACTCAACCCTTCGACCCACATATATGGAGTGAAGAGGTCAGATTCTCAGAATATGCAACGACCTTACGACCAGATCAAGGCATGGGAATGATGATGATGATGATGATGATGATGATGATGATGATGATGATGATGATGATGATCTGAAGATAAAAGAAACTGAACAAAAAGTTTTAAAAACCAAGATTTAGGTCGAGAACTAAAGGAACAGTCATGCTGAAAGATTTGAGTTCAAGTTACATATCGTCCCGGAAACTATCTGCAAAGTATTAGGTTGGTGCAAAAATAATATCGTTTTTTGACGTTAAAAAATACGTCAAAAAACGATATTATTTTTGCATCAACCTAATAATATTCGAGGAATTGTTGTGACCGCCCAGACAATGACAGTGTTGCCAACGGCAATAGTATTTAGGAAAGAATATATATTTAAGGAGACTTGCTACAACATTAAATCTCAGACAGACAATTCCATTCAAGGAAAAAAATAATTGAATAAAAGAAAACCGGATCTGATCAGTCTGAACAAAGAAAAGAAAGACTAAAAGACTATGCCATCTACTATAGGAAAGACAAAAGAAAGAGAGCAAACAGAATAAGATTAGGACATTCCCTGAGAGCTTATAAAGCTATGAAACATCTAGTACATTTTAACTTACTATGTAAAATAGTACAAATTTATCACAAAAGAGATGAACCAATGAATAGGCTTTACTGAAAGCAAACAAGAGAATATCATACTTGCAAACAGTGGTTATAAAATGCAGACACCGGGTAATTACAAAAGACATGATCGTGTTTGCCTTACGTTGCACTGGCTCTTGAGCAAAAATATGACTATAACGTGTCCGAGAAATGGTATGAGCAAATACTTTTAATCGTAATGGAAGAGGAATGTATGATAAAGTTAGTTTTCGACTAAACTTTCAAAGAGATCGAGTTATTGAACACTGAAAACGAGATATAATCGTCTTCTGCGCAACTGTAAATGAATGCCAAATAATAAATGAAGCCATAACTATTGACTAGAATAAAAAAAAAAAAACAATGTTTGAGGTTTCGGAATTTTGAAAAATGACGGAGGAAAATGTTAATGTAATCCCGGTAATAATTGGAGTATTCGGCTTAATTTTATTGAAGTTTCAAGAATATGTTTACCTACCTGGTATAAAGAACCCTTTGCGAACTTTACAAAAATATGCTGTAATCTGTTTACCAAGGATTTTTCTGATTTGACAGGCAATATATTCCCTGATAACCAGCAGTACTATGATATATTAATGCAACACAGTGCACAAGAGTACCACGATACATAAATAATAATAATAATAATAATAATAATAATAATAATGAAGAAGAAGAAGAAGAAGAAGAAGAAGAAGAAGAAAAAGAAGAAGAAGAATTAATACCAAAAACAAATATAAGCATCAAAATGCAATGAATCATAAAAGTAAGAATAGAGTGTGCTAGAATATGGAGAAGACATTCAATTCCCTACTACAATCAGTTTTAATCATTTCATCACGAAGTAAAACAATAATGTCATTATGACTCAAGGTGATTACTGAGGTCGAGAGAATATGTGTAAAAACACTATTAAGTTGAGACAGAAATAAAAGAAAAATATTAACATTGCATTTAGATTTTGAAGATTAAAGAGATTTTCGGAAATGAGAAGTGCGAGAGAAAAATCTGATAGCACAGAACTTACATATAATCATTTCATTAGTAAAATGATGAGACCTATCTGCCTATCTAGTACTGCGCTTAAATTCATAAAATCTAAATACCAAAGAGAAAAGCACATCAGAATAGGTACCATCGTGTTCAGATTCATAACGATGAGCAACTAATGCATTGAATATGTTATTTTCTAAAAGATCTCTTTTATCTTTTCTTCTCTTATATATGTAAATATTCTTTTTTAATCATTTCACCTTAAGCCAGACCATAAAGCCAGTAAAATGCAAGAAGTTACTGAGTTTAAAAGGATATGAGATAAAAACTCTATTAAGGAGAAAGAACAATAAATGTATAAGAATTAAGAAGAGAGAAGATAAATAATGACAGTGCATTTAAATTTTTGAAGATCAAATTTGAATAGGAAGCAAAAGGCTGGAAAAGAGTTCCACAAGCGATAATTACTAGAGAAGAAACTGACAGCATAGAACTTACGGTTACGTCAAACCACTTCAACTGTAAAATGGAGCTAGTACTAGTTTTTGAAATGCTAAAAATAAATATAAATTCCCCCGTGGCTTCTGATGTAAATTGATTGGAGTTGCTGACATTTACATTAGTTGTGGAACATTTAATGGGCGAGAGTAAATATTACAATCAGTACTAAAGAGTTACTTCCCAGTGGTCTGACTATGGAAGTTGGATATATTTCCCCTGTCACAAGGAGGACTGTCATAATGTCATTTTCTGTTCATCTCTCAGTCTTGCCTTGTAACAGCATTCACCCGGGGTGGGTTGAGCCGGCTCCAATAGAATTAACCGCATCGCGCATCAAGGCCATCCACCACCGTCGATCAACAGCAGAATCGACGGCATGATCGAGCCATTCGCGATTCCAGCGTCGGACCCCGAAAAGGCAAGGACCGAACATATCTGCTTTGACCGCTGCGAGCCACGTCTTGAGTTGACCACCTCGGCGCTTCCTCCAACTAGTGGGTGAGTTTGGCGCCACCAATTTATTGACGAACTCATCACCAGGCCGCCGCAGCACGTGGCCGAACCACCGGAGTGTCCTGTTAAGCAGAGTTTCTTCCAGGCCCAGAATGTTGCATATGGCGCGGATGGACGAGTTGGGGATCCGGTCGGAGAGGCGTACGCGCAGGATACGGCGGAAGCAGTAGTGATCGAAGACCTCAAGCTTATGAAGATCCTCTCTGCGCAGTGGCCAGGTCTCACAACTATGTGTAAGAGTAGTGTGAAACATTATTGTTTGGTGTCAAAAAGTTTGTTTTTATATTTGCAGGATCAGGCAGGCAAGGCACCTTGAAAGTTACATGAAGATACTTAGGAGTGGCTTATGTAACTCGATGGTATTTCTACTTTGGATAGTAAGGATAGCCGCTGCTTTTATCAAAACGTGTCACTATATAGTGGATATTTCTCTGTGATACATGTGCCTGGCACACCATTATCAACATGGTTGTTAACATGGGTATATTGACCTTTATATATTTCTAACCTGGTATCACTTTGTCATTCGCTTTGTCAATAATAATAATAATAATAATAGTAATAATAATAATACACTTAAAATTAATGTACCCGAAGCTATAACTTATAATTGAATTATTTAAAAGCAATAACAGACATCGCATGAAGAAAGACATAAACGTTTGAAAGAGTAACAATAATTATTGAATCATGTTTTAGCTTCAAAAGAGCGTGATTTAAGAAAAAAAAATCCGCAATATTTAACAAGGTTCCACAATATTCCGACTGTATGTCTGTCTTCTTCCAGTTATGTTTAAATAATTGCATACAGGAATACAAATATACAAAAATTACTAACCTTTGTACAAACGTCGCTTGTCTTGAGAAAAACGGCCTTACTAGTAATCAGTGCGTCAAAACGAGTGAAACACCGCCAGTGTGAATGAAAATACAACTGAAACGTAACAGGATGGCGACCATGCTCATATTGAAATTGGCCGTTCGTGAGTTGATTAATTGCTAAGAGGTATTAATATAATTGTTTGCTATAAATCTTACTAAATATGCATATTTGCATATGTAACTATTCTCACGCATTTTAAGGGCCAGAAGGTCAGTGGATCTTGAATATTTTTGTTAAATCGCGCTCTTTTCTAAGTGTTGAAATATATTGAAAGAGTTACGTCAATCATTTTGTTTATCATTAATAATATTAGGATGGTGCAAAAATGATGACGTAATAATGTCGTTTTTTGACGTATTTTTTAACGTCAAAAAACGACATTATTACGTCATTATTTTTGCACCAACCTAATAATAATAATAATAACAATAATATAAATTAAAATAATTCAAATAAATATAACATTAATAATAAAATAGACATACGGTATAATAATATATTTATTAAAAGAAAATACATTATTTTACAGCCCACAAGGAAAAAAATAGTGTGAGTTAAAGCCAGCAACTCGTTCTAGTAGGTGATGTTGTTTTACTCTGGGACTTTACTAGATTTTTACACCGGCCTCACTGTAAAACCTAACACACTAGATATTTTCATAAAATACTATAATATAAAGTTTATATTATCGACATGATTATACATTTGGGTAAAAACCTTTCCACGATAGAAATTAATTAACTTTAATGAGGATCCTGGAAATGGAAACTACAAGAATATGTCATTTCAGCACAACCATATTCCTATATTAGTCAGAGAAGTAGGAATTATGAAGAAGCAAACTGAAGAAAATATTAAGATGTCAGGAAATCTATATTTATCTGTAAGATAAAAGATTCTGTTAATGTGTACTGCACATCTACCTGGGAAAATATTTTCAGTAACTTTCCAAGAAAAAATAATTTAACTAAGTTCTCGGGATTTGGTAAATGATTGTATCAAGGAACAATCAAGAACCTGGAACGCAGAGAAATGGTCAAAGAATAAGCAATCACTACGACTGCCACTGTCTATTTGAAGAATTTATCTACACAACTAAATGTAATCGTGTTTTTATGCGTTAATTGTTCTACTGAAGCTTTTTCTGTAAAATGAGTTTCTTCACTTTCCAATGTTCTTCTTCTTCTTCTTCTTCTTCTTCTTCTTCATTTTGTATTAAAATAATTAGCGGTAACCTGGGATTCACGTAGCATTTGGGATGAAAGCAATTCAATTAGATTGGCATTAATACCAATAATAACACGAATTAGCATTAATTAATGATTAATTTAATAGCATTAATATTGTCAATGTTGTAGCTGGAGCTTTTATTCTCTTATTATTCAGAAAACATATTGTAATTATAGAAGCAATAAATAGAATTAGTGTCATATGTATTATTTTCTTTTTATTATTATTATTATTATTATTATTTATCTTTGATTTGTTTCGCACTAGTTGCCCCCAAATCTCAACCAGATTAATTGGTGTATCAAAAGATGCAAACCAAAGAGAAAAAAAGATCTATAACTGTTGTCACGGGATGGAGAGTAATCTAGGCAAGATATGCAATGTAACCGAGGGTATGATTATGTTTGGAATTCATGTATTCGACAGCGACATATGATCCACATATTTGTTTCTACTGATATCATTGCCATAGTCATAATAACAACAGGCAATGCTGCTGTCTTGTAAGGCCATATTCTGATGATTTCTATCTTGAGTTCCCCCTATTTACTTAGTCTCGCAAACATTTTCAAATGTGTGCTTTTGTCAGATGGGCCTACAATCAGAAGATATGGACTATCATCATGATTTTTCAAAAGTATTTCTGTTGATTTCTCTGGATAATCCCTTTTAGTTTCATTATTATTATTATCATTATTATTATTATTATTATTATCATGATTGTTATTATTATTATTATTATTGTTATTATTATTATTATTATTATTATTATTATTTTTATCATTGTTATTATTATTATTATTATTGTTATTATTATTATTATTATTGTTATTATTATTATTATTATTATTATTATAGAATTTTAATTGTCCGTTCTTTTGCTAGTTAGTCAGTTCCTTAGTTAGTTGGCACAACTTAGCTTTTTAGCTCAAAAATTATGTACTAAACCGTTTTGATCGCATGGAATGACGGAAAAGAAAACATCAGGGATTCAATTTGGTATCAGTGAGAAAAGAAAGAAAGAAAGAAAGAAAGAAAGAAAGAAAGAAAGAAAGAAAGAAGGGAAGCTAGAAGTGTTTAACATTTGTTTCAATGAAATGGAAAACGTTGTCAAATTCAATTCTTTTCATTTGTACCCCCTTACTTCTTAAAATAGCGACCAGCTTTCATATTTATGATTTTTTATTGCAATATTTTGTTAGCGTTGTTAAGCGCAAATATTAACGATGCGAACGGAGAATTTCTATGGATATTTCATTGCCGTGGGACTCACCAGGGTCTTATTCAGTCAGTAACTTAAGAATTAAGATTCACCAGAAAATTAAAATAGGTAAACCGTGGAATTGTCACAGTTATTTCTAGTTTTACTATTAGTGTTAAACAAAATGACTGACATAACTCTTACAATATTTTAAGCACTTTGAGAAAGGCTCAATGTAAGAAAAGAAAAAGAAAAGACACAGTGTTTGACAATGTTCAGTAATATTTCGACACTATGTCTTCTTCATTATATTTTTTTTTTACTTGCACACAAGTTGTTGTTGTTGTTATTATTATTATTATTATTATTATTATTATTATTATTATTATTATTGTTTTATTTTCTTCGATTTCTCGTGTGTACTCATTTCTTTTCGGGTCCCGCCCAGAGATCTAAGATCAGAAAGGGCACATCACATTTTCCACTGAGCAATTAAAGAAAACATATTTCACAGAGATAAAGCCCTTGGTAAGCTGTGAGCTGTACTTGTTAGACCATTTTTTGTATTTCTTTAAGGTATGAGCTACCAAGAATACCTTCAATGGGTCTATTGGAATCTTTTCCAACCAATCTAAGGGCTTCAACTACAAGAAGGATTGTTGATGTTCTTATGTATCACATTTTTGAGATTTCGATTTCAAAGTCCTTGTATTTTTGCAGTCTGGAAGGACTGTCGTATCAATAAGGAGTCAATTTTTTTTTTTTTTTTTTTTTGCGATCCGGGCGATTAGCTTTAATTGTTCTGTCTGTGTGTATTGCGTAGTCCCATAAAATTGTTACAGGTCCTATCTACGTAACCGGGTCTGGGTAGTGTTCAGACAATTTTTTTCAGTTTCCTTCCCGTAGAAATTGCAGATTTTCCAGTGCAGATATTGGCCCACTCTGTCATGCCGGGTTTTATATTCAGTGGATTCTTCTTCTTCTTCTACTTCTTCTTCTTCTTTTCTTCTTCTTCTTCTTCTTCTTCTTCTTCTTCTTCTTCTTATTATTATTATTATTATTATTATTATTATTATTATTCATTTATTCATTTATTCATTCGTTCATTCACTGAGGGTGCATACCAGTAAGTGGTGGCTTAAAGTGAAGCTCAAGTGACAATAACTTTTGTCAATTTTCTATGACCTTTCTTAGTATTTGTGTAATGCTATACAGTGTCTTATTCCAACTTTTCCCTTGATTTCTACTTCATTCAGTCATTTAATTTGTTTTACATAGCCGTTCCCAACCCTCCCATAATTACTGGTACAACAGTCTCTTTAATGTCCCACAACCTCTTCAGCTTCTTGACAAGATTGTGTCAACTGTATTCTCCACTTTTAAATTTGTAGATTACTGTAACAGTGAATTTCACCATCTGACAGTATTTTTTTCTTTTTGATTATGACCATATTCTGACTATTCTGATTCTACATTTGTTATGCTATACTCTGCTAGTTTTCCCATCTTCTCCTTCTCTTATCTTTTGAAGCGCTGAAACGGACTATTTCATTAATAAACTTCCCATACCTCATCCGAATTATGTCCGGTCTCCATGGACTACTGACACTTGTAGAAGTGTCACGCATTTTGATTTCTAAATTCTCAAAATATGTTTACAGCTTGCAAAATAACCGATGAGCAACTCGACCCATTCAGTCATCTTATTTTTGTTTTTCTTTTCTCTTCAAGAGCAAGTTAACTATATTTTTATTAAAGGATTAATTCATTCTATATAGAGACGACATTTGCATTTTTGTTGTTTTATCGATTCTCGCCATCACGTAATTCACCCTCATGCATTTCTTTTAGATTGTTATTAGCAGTAATTCTGTTTATCTTTTCAAGTGACCTCTTCACAATTATGTTCCCATCATTCTTCGGTTATTTTCATCATTCTTCTTCTGAATTCCCCGTAGAATTCCGAATCATCCATTTTTTGTCCTTCTGGCTTTTGTTTATTCGGTTTATTATCGCACAAGATCAGATTTGCAGGAATTAAATGTCTGGAAAGTTGTGTTATGTCAATCATTTATCTGGTTAAAGTCTAGATAATTCAAAATCCTGGTTTTGGTTAATCTCTTACACCGACATTCAGTCTAGCGTCAAACCCCATATAGTTGTTTACAAGGTCGGCACAAGGTCACAATTTTAAGACACTTAGAATTTAATTAGTGTGCTTCGAACGACAAGAAGCTACTGTTCGAGTTTTTATTACTACACAAAGTCGAAGGCGTTGGGTAAGAAGTGATAGTAAGAGATGTAGAATAAACGTTAGTAGCACTGGAGTATATTTTTAAATCGTCTTTCTCTCTTTTTTTTTTTTTTCATACTGAGCTGTTTTTTCAGTCGTTCATTTTTTTCAATGTTACTACAGTGTAACCCGGATATAAGAGAGTTATCGGGACCTCAGAATAAGTCTCTTATATCCGGGTTTGGTCTATTTTGTTTAGGTAAGTATGGCTCTAATTTGGGACCAGAGAAAATCTCTCTTATATCCGGGTTTCTCTTATATCCGGGTTTCTCTTATATCCGGGTTGCACTGTAGTTTTTTCATTACTTTTATTCGGCCATATTTCGCTTTCTTCGTCCCTTCCCCTTGTTCTTCATGCTCTTCTTTATCTTCTTCTTCGACGTCATCGTCGTCAACGACTTCATATATTAGGTTGGTGCAAAAAGAATGTCGTTCTCAAACATAGTAACATATGTGAGAAAACGACATTATTTTTGCTCCAAACTAATATTTTTTTCTGATTTGCTGCTTCTTTGTCTTTCCTTCATCTTCATCCCCATCTTCTCACAGATTTTTCTCTTCTTTCTTCCGCATCTATGTCGTTGTTTTCTTTTCTTCCTTTTCTCCTTCTTCATAATCTTCTTTTATCTGTTCGTTTACTTTTCTTTTCAACTTCAATCGCTTGATCTTCTTCGTTTTTATTTTCTTTTTCTTTATCCGATAATTCTCCTTCACATCCTAATCTTCAGCTTCCTTTTTTTAAATGTTCCGCACATTAATAACATTTGTTATTTTACACCGACACTATTAATAAAAGTATTTGTAATAGCTGTTTTATTATTATTATTATTATTATTGATATAATAATAATAATAATAATAATAATAATAATAAATAACTGTAATTTTGAAACATATTGTTAACCGTCTTTTCTTTGAATTTATCATTAGTTCCGCTTCCGTTTCATTATTAAAAGAATCGTTATTACCAAACGGAGTTATTTTATACAGGTTTGTTTTATTACTTTTATCGCTTAAAGGTTGAAATTGAATTTTCTTTTCCTCTCGTTGTACTCATAAATTCTTTTAATCTTCTCCTTTACGTGGTCGCTATAATTATGCGCCGCGGTTCTGTGATACAATGACATTTTGCCCACCATTTCGAAGTCACCGGAAAACGAACATGCGCTTGCGTGGTCCAGAGATCTCGAAAAGAAATGGAAGGATCATTGCGATAACAAGATCCGAAATATCCATCCGGTTCATTAATAACTTTAGATAAAATTGATTGAACGATAGAAAATGTCAGGATATTTTAGCATTAATAATCGATAACCAGTTGTTTGTATGTATTGTGTGTGTGTGTATGTATGTGTGTGTGTTTATTTTCGAATTTTGAACTTGTCTCGAATGTATCAAGTTAAAATTTTTAAGTAATTTTTTTTTTTTAATTTCTCCAGAAATTTGAAGAAAACTACGGAACGGGATGAGAACACCAGGCTTTGAACAACAATATCCCGGTGGAAGAAGTCACTTGTCCTGACTGATCATTAAGTCACTTTCACTGGAAATCGTTTGTGCCTGGATTTGGTTTAGACAGTTCTGAAGAGCCGCACAACGGCAAAAAAGGATCTATTCAACTCAATGATAATGGTCATGGAAATATTATCCGCTTCCTTATAAGGAAAAATTTCGCATTAATTGACCGAGCAGTTTGTTCTACTGTCTGTTGAAATTCATAAAATTTTTCTCTTAAAACAGTTTTTCATGAAAATATGTATCTCACCTCCAGTAGCTGTTATCGCTTTTTCCATTATTGATGGGAGTTTCCACCCTAACCTTTTCTTTGAAATATTGCAAAATGTCAACATCTAGATTATGTCATTATTTTCACTTCGAACTGCATGTACTATCCAGTTCAGTAATTGCTGTTGTACAGTTTCTGTTCTTTGTGATTATGTAGCACCAGACGGCGGGATTCGAAGAAAAGTCGTTTGCAACAAGAGGCATAAGCTTCACTCGCTCAAAGCTATTCATAACCGTTAATCTTAGAAAGCGGTTGTATAAATATGTCAGTTTAGATATTTCTGTACCTATTTGGCGCCATACATGACATCCATAACAAAGCCTTGACCTGATGAAGTTATTTAAGGGCATCTTCAGTTTTCAGGGTCATTTTTTTTTGGGGGGGAGGATTTTTTTGCAATTTGCGTTGTTGTGCGAAACTTATCTTCGCTCAGTCTATTCTATGTTCAGATTTTTTATCTTCTATGCTAAAACTGTTATCGCTGATCTATACATCGAGTTATTTAAAGTGTGAATCCTGAAGTTTTATGCTGAATTCAAAGTAGATGCCATTACTACTTTCATCATAATTCCAGATATAGTTTCTGTTTTGGAACGGTTCCATTTTGAGTCCTATTTCTTGAGACATATGGTATAATATATAAGCCTGCATAATCGGACCAGAAAACCAGAATCTGAACAGTAATATCCTGATGTGAGAAGATGTTGCCGGTTTGACAGATACCTTAGTCTATTATCCTGGCAATCGTAGGGGAATGTTCTAGATTAGATACTGCTGAGCTATCCAAAAGGTGAAGGAATAAAGCTACAGAATATGCTAGTTAAAATGATTGGTTGATTCGTTTTCTACGGTTTATCAACCATTCGCAGGATATTGATAATCAGAAAATATTATTAAAATGTAAGTTTTTTTTTAGATAATAATTATTTGGGGAATTAGAACTCATTTCTACGATTACCATATCCCTGGCCGTTATCCATTGTACAACCTGCACATCGAAGCTTACGAAACCTGGTATTCACAAGCGTCCATCCATATAAATACTGGTCGAAATGTTAAAAGTAACAAAGATGAGACTCTAGTAAGAATGAATCAATGACTAGTGAGAAAAACCTATCTCAGCTGATCATACATATATATCTTGAATATCTGTCTATATTTCTGAGGTGATATATTGTAACTATATGCACTATTTACATTATTCAGACTGTTATTCTCCTCTTAGTTGCCATCTTCACGTTTCGGCAGTTGTGGGCTCCGGCGTTCTTCAGGTGTTTTGGAATTTCGAACTGAACCTTTTCTTTCGTCCAGCGGGGTTGTTCTAGTTCCACGTGCTATGCCTCTTTCGGGTGACTAAACACCCGTTATCTCCCTTTAAGTCAACACCCCAAGTTTTTTGTTCACCTCATCAGTAGGCATCTTTGGGTCAAGTCACTGGATTCAAACAAGGTTTTATCCACTAGGCCATGTCACTGATACTGAGTCATTCGAAAGAGGCATGGCTCGTGGAACTAGAACAATCGACCCCGGCGGATGGTATAAAGTTTTCAGTTTGAAATTTTTATCACCTGAAATAATCCAGAGCGTACAAGGGGCGAAACGTTTTGAATATGGTAACAAAAATGAGGAGAAGAATCCGTGCAATGTAAACAGTGTAAATATTTCCTCAACTTTCAATATTTTTCTTAAAAGGAAAAAAGCAGTACGTTTTTAATATAATGAAATGCATATATAAAACAGGTATTTTCGTCGAACTAACATTCATACATCAAATCCATCAGATTTTAATATCAATATTCCCAAGTATTCTTTATGTTAGAATTACGTTACTTTAGTCAGAAGTTCTAGAACTCATTAAATAATTCAACTACGAGGTTTGGTGTACTCCTTTGCTGTGTGGAAAATATGCTGTTGCATATGTAATGGAGAGTCTCTCGACTTTTACGAGCGGCAACGATATTCTTCTATAGAATATTATCTACTAAACAGCAATTTTGTAGTAGACAAACTGTAGTATTATGTCAAAATTGGTTTTACTCTCGATTTAAAGTCACGTTACTAAGATAGATGCAGGATTGACCGGCGGTTACTCCTAACTGCCGTAACAAAAATTGATTTTTGCTGCCATATATGGGCTAGAGCTACCCAGTCCTCACGTGTCTGTGTTGATAGAGTTCAAAAGCATCTACGTTGCCTTGTGGATGATTTATTCGTTTCACCCTACAACCCGTTTCAAACAGGAGAAATGTTGCAAGCCTCTCGCTACTCTATTGATATTTCCATACCAAGTTCTTTGACTAACTATATTTCTTGGTTCTACCAGTCCTGAACTTTCCAGCTGCAACATGCCACGTACATAAGGATGATTCATCCTCATTTCCTTTGCATTGCATTAGTAAGAAGTCAGTTCCACTTAGACATCTACTTGCCAAGAACTGCTGCTTTGTAGAACAGATTTCCAACAGTGTTTTAAAAGTCACTACAATCTTAACCTCTTCATGTCTAGGGTTAACCGTTAGCTTTCCTACATAATCTCATATATTGCATTTCTTGTCATCTCTTACACTCACACACTAACCCTCTACCTCGAGTGACTCTTGGGCTTTGGATTGCGGGAATAATTATATTTTTTAGAAAAGAACAATACCGTAGGTGTGAAATATAATGATTTTACTATAGTAGCTGTTATTCTACTACTAAATGGCATCTTATTGAGTACCATCTTCCGATTTAGACTCCTTCCCGTTTTTTTTTTTTTGTTTTTTTTTGTTTATTTGTTGTTTTTTTTTAACAGGAGTAGAGGTTTATCGGCTGTTTCCTGTTTGGGATTGAGCTTCCTGTTCCTTCAACTGTGTACACCTGACATTTCCGCCTGAAACAGGAGTAGATAGGTTCGTCTATCATACGGTCCACACTGCTTTTTAGTCGTTTGAACAGGAGAAGAGGTTTATCCCCTGTTGCCTGTTAATTATTTCACTTCCGGTTTCTTCTCCTTCAATTCTATTTACGGTTAAAGTCACTGGATGTAACCAACGTTTTTATGCAAAAGAGTTATGAGTTCAATATCAATTTATGGCTGAGGTGAACAAAAAATCGAAGAGGTGAGTTAAAGGGAGATAACTGAGATATCCAGAAGAAAACATGGAACTACAGCACTCCGCCTGGGTGAACGAAATAAACACCAATTCGAAATTCCAATCACTTGAAGAAGGCTGGAGTGTACAACGGCCAAAGTGTCATGAATATGGCAATAAATGTCAGGACAACTGTCTGAACAAAGTAAATAATTACAGAAATATATTGAAAAGTAATATGGACTGAATATATAAGTAAAGGAGAAGTTTTCTTTTAAGAAAATAGAAACAAGAAGGACAATTCTGTTTAGAATCAGAAAAAAAAGGATTGGATTTTCAGGGAACACAATGGAGGAAAGTGGTGTTGTAGAATGTGGCACTCACAAGGCGTACTAAAGATAAGAATTACAGAGGGAAATAGTGAGTAAATCTTCTAACAAACACGTATAAATGGATGGCAGAACAGGAATGGGATGAGTAGTAAAAAGACAATCATTGCTAAGAGCTACAAAATATGGGAAGTCGTGGAAGGCCCTGACTTCCCATGCCCTGACAGGAAATTGTATATAGAAGAGAAAAGAAATAGGAACATATTTCCAAGGAAAACTTGAAGCATAAAAAAGTTACAAAAAAAAAAAAACAATCTATAAGCTAATGAGAAAATATTGTACTAGAATGACCAGCAGCAATTTTCCTGTGATTTTCTTTGGTATAAAGAATGAAAAACTAAGGTATAGTGTCTCGACCTTTATCAGAGGCAACGATATTTCTCTGCAGAGCATAATCTAATAAACAGCAATATTGTAGCAAAAGAAAACTCTAGTATTATATCAAAATGGGCTTTTCTCTCGATTCCAAGTCAGGTCACCGGGAAAAGTAGACGAAGGATTGAGTGGGAGTTACTCCCGGACGCCAAAATAAACTTATTGCTGCCATAACTGGGCGGAAGCTGCCCAATCCTCACTTGCCTGTCTTGATAGAGTTCAAAAACCTCTACGTTGCCTTGTGGATGATGTATTCTTTTCATCCTACAACCGAAGTGTAGTAAAAAGACAATCGTTGGTAAGAGCTACAAGATATGGGAAGTTGTGGAGGCCGTGATTGCCGACGTCTTAAAAGGATACTGTATATATTAGGTTGGTGCAAAAATAATGACGTTTTTTGACGTATTTTTTAACGTCAAAAAACGTCATTATTTTTGCACCAACCTTATAGAAAAGATATAGTAAGCTATTTCCAACGAAAATCTGAAGCATGGTAGTTATAACAAAGTTACAACAAAAAAAAAAAAAACTATAAGCTAATGAGAGAATATTGTACCAGAAAGACCTGCAGCAATTTTTCCGTGAATTTCCCGTATGAAGAATGAAAAAAAAAATTTCCACAGTGTAATAACGTGATTAACCAAGTAGAAGACATGGCCTGTCTGTTTACTGATGGATTAGATTTGATGAAAGACGAAATTATCCTTAATTTTTAAGATATTTGTTGTATACGGTTTGTTGTGTATAATTCATTCAGTCGCATGAGTTTTTGTATAAATTTTTGGATTGGATAAATGTCGTCGCCAATCTTCACGATTATCTAATTTTGTATTTACGTGTGTATTGATCCACTTCAGTGTTTTGTTTCTCGACCTCATTCCACAAAGAAGTGAAGTCAAGAGTGAAAGATATAGAAAGAAAAAGAAGGAAATGGAAATGTCACAAAGAAAAAAAAGGTGTCCCTGAGAAAGATATAAGAAATGAAAGAAGGAAGGATTGGAGAAAGGAAAGATGGGAAGAAGGAAAAGAAGAAGAATCCTTCAAATAAATTGAATGAAGAAACAGGGAAGGAAAAAAAACAGGAAGGAAGGCGTCCTCCAGAATGATATGAGGGGGTGGGGAGAAGAAAAAATGGAAGGAATATGGAAGGAAGGAAGACAGAGGAGACCTCGAAAAATATCCACGAAAGAAAGAAAGAAAGAAAGAAAGAAAGAAAGAAAGGTGTCGACCTGAAAGAAAGAATGAAAATGGAGAAAGTTAAAATAAATTATGTAAGAGAGTAAGAAAAAGGAAGGAAGGAAGGAAAGAAGGAAGAAGGAAGGAAGGAAAAATAGTAAGTAAAATAAAATGATTGAAGATGAAAGAAAAGCAGACAAGTAAGAGAACGTTCGCCTGAAAAGGTGAGGAAGAAAAACAAAGCAAGAAAAATGAGGAGGAATAAAGATGAAAGTAGAAAAAGAAAATTGAAAGAAATATTCATGCAGATATGAAGTAAAAATACTGGAAAAAATGATGATAATTAATTTAGGATGGGCGAAATGAACGAAAAGAAGAAAAAATAGCCAAGACGCCACACAAGAGAAAGTTTCTTTGAAAAGACCAGAAGAAAAAGCAACAAAAAGAATGACGAAAAACTAAGAAGGAAAATGATTCAGGAATAAATGAAGTAAGAGAAAAGAGAAAAGTGAAATGACGAAGCAAGAAAAAGAAAGTATCATAAAATATCGGTGAGAAACTGATGTGAATTAAATCATTTTAGTTTTCTTTTATTTACAATATTAAACTCTAGAATAATAAAATACAATTAAAATTTTGAAAATAAAACCTGACATCACTGATGGCTGGAAACAAAATGAGAGTGTGAAATGCATTTTAGGTAAAAAAAAAAACAAAAAAAAAACAAAAAAAAAACAAAAAGAAAACAAACAAACAAATAAAAAAAAATGGCAGATTTTTATTAACACCCACACGAAAAATAAAAGGACGATTTTTAATTAGTATTCTAAAAAGTGTTGTTTTATGTTGTCCGCGATTTGTTTTCAAATTACACTTCTTGGCGTGACTTTTATTTTTTAAATTGTTTTATTATATTTTGTTTTATTTTCATTTGGTTTAATTGTTTCTTTTTATGCGTTTATCTCTTGTTTGTTTATTTACGTTTGTTTAATCTATATTTTTGTTGCGTTTTATTCACACAGTTGTGACGTTTTCGTTTGTTTTTGCATTGATTTCTTTAAAAACAATATTTGCTGCGTTCTTTTGTGTTCTTACGCTGTTTGATTATGGAGCTTTTCTCTCGTTGCGTTGGCATTAACTATAACCTCTGTTTTATATAGTCACTCTCTGATTAGTAACGTCATACAAATATATTGTTGTGAGGACTTCTAAGCATAAAAGAAAGAAGAAAGAATTATGTATTTGTAATTCACTTTTTAAAAATAAATTTTCTGCGACGCTTCACTTTAGTCTCTTAGCCAGGCCAAATATATCATTCGAAATGTATATAAAAAGATATAATTACATGAAGAGTATGGATTTAAAACATCGAGAAAGATCGAAAAAGGGAAATAACGATTTTAAAATGCTCTCGTATCAAAGATATAAGCTTTAAAGATTATAGTCTCTGTACCAAATAAGAAAAATGTACAATTGATTTTGCCAATATTTTGAAGTTTATTTACATCATTCTCTGCACGTAATGATGGGCTTACGGCTACATCACCATGAAACATCGGTTCCCGTACGAAGTTAAGCAACGTCGAGTCTGTTCAGTACCTAGATGGCCCAGATGACTGTCTTAGAATATCATGTTTTGTAAGCTTGGGTGTGCGGCTGACGTAATGGATAAAAGCTTGGAATTGTTAACCGATTAACCGTTAAGGTCGTTATATTCACTTACACCCAAATACCCTTGGGAAAAGTATGAATATACCTCTTCTCCATCTATCTGTTAGCGTATTAGACCTCATATAAGACGCACGGGTATATATGACTCACCCCAGTTTCAGCAGGGTAAATCAAGAAATATGAGTAAGTAGTAAAATTAGTTAACCTACATATGTTATATAAGAAGCAGGGGAATTTTAAAATATATTTTTAGTAAAAAATAAAAAAGTGCGCCTTATATGCCGTCAAATACGGTAATTAGTAAGAATTGCATTACTAAAAATTTTTATTGCCCACAAAAATTTCTTACAATCTAAAAAAGTATTTTCTAGTTTTAAATAACCTGAAAAGGGTTAGTAATCCGTAGAAAATGAATCCATCAATCAACGTAATAATGGTATACAAGAATTTCAGTCTCAAACGAGTTTACGCCTAAATCACACTGAGCCGCCGGCACTCATTTGATCACCGAACTAACCTGTCCTTTTCTCCTCACAAAAGGCTTCTTATTCTCTTTCACTGCCTGTAATCGCTTGCGTCTTAGAAGCATTATCACCTTGCCTTGGGGTAAAATGATTTTAAAAATATCGATGTCTTCAATTATTCATTTAACAAGAGGACACATTACTGATATCAATTTGAGATGTTATGCGTATATGGCCGTTCTCACTTTTGTCAATCACATATTTGGTTGAAAGTGAGGTCAAAATAAAGTTGGTTTTCTGTCGTGAATTTTATTCGTTTTCAGATACAAAAGTATGAAGCAACAAAGGAAACGGGAAAAAAGACGCAATGAGTATTAAAATAAAGAAGAAAGTTCGAATGTTTTACCTACAAGGATTTACGAAGTTACACAAAGAAAATGTTCTGTTTTTGTTTTCGTCTCTTATGTGAAGTACCCCTTTTGGTCGTAGGCAATAATGGCTTAACCACAACTTCTTGTTCTCTGTAGAGCTTAGCAATATTTGTTTTGTTTTGTGTTTTTTTACTATACTTCACATTCCCTGAGTTAACATTGATTTAAACCAATAATTCCCACCGGCGGGGCATATAATTTGTTTTGATATGCATAGTATGTGCATCCTTCGGCTTACTATACTAACAGAATAATGGGTAAATTCTAGAATAACTTATTAACAATGAATAGTTTTCTAGAGAGTGAGAATGTTAATGTTAATGCGTATTAATACATGTGATGTATCTTCAGCATGCATACATAAAAATATATTTTGTGTGTTTGTACGTACACGTGTACTGAGCATGCGTGTAAGAATTAAATATTTCAGGGGGTACAAGAATTTTAGAAATGGGGGCATGGTCCAAAATCGCTCGGGAAACACTGATTTAAACTATCTCATTAGGTGGGCTTGTCTCTGCTTTCTGTTTCTTGTGTCTTCAAAATGTGCCGTGATTCTCCAAGCCTTTTTTCCTCATAATAATTTTCACTGTCACTTTCTGATATTAAGTACTAGTTTCCTTTTCGTTTCCATTTTATTTCAAAGCCCATCATGGTATTCTCAGCATCCTTCTTTCCAACCACATTTCTGTTAACTCGTGTCACCTCTTCAACTGTGTGGAAATTGTCCAGCATTCACTGCCATATAGGAGGATTTATATTATATAGCAGTTCAGCACTTTTTACTTTGTTTCTAAAGAAATTTTCCTGCTTCTTAATAATTTATTTAGCTTTTGAAATCAATCTTTTGATACAGCCTAAGATCCGACCAGTGATGAAGATATCAGAAGCAGGCGGACACAGAATTTAACTATCTGAGAAGTTTTATAACGGGCGCAGGAAAACGTTACACAAGGGTATATGTCATTAAATAAACCAAATTAATCAAAATTGATCCTGGTTCCCAGTAAATTTGGACACTGTTAGAAGAAGTAAACAAAGTATTCCTTGCTTATTTTTAACGCTCAGTGAGTATTCTATTTTCTCCAAGACATTTCCCTCGTTGTGCGTCCCAGAAATTCCAAATGTTTCTGATTCTATGTACAAGAGTCCTTTTGGGGTTTTTTTAAAACTGCATTGTTGGGCATATTTTCCATGAATTTTATTCTCAACATCCATCAGCAGAACAATATATCTTCTGTCGCAAGTCTCTTGTTCATTTGAGAGGAAATTTTTCACCATTTCTTGCCATATAAAATCATAGATATAACATTGATATAACTGATTTTCTTTTTTGTTTCTAGAGACATCCGTTCCAAAAACACATTAATATTAGCTTGAACTTGCTGCAACTTATTCGTAAATAAACAAATTAAAGAGACTATATTGTGAACTGAATTTTATGTATATATATATTATATATATATATATATATATATATATATATATATATATATATGAAGGGTTATAGTAGTTCAAACGACTTGTAGTCTCGGTAGGTGTAAAACAAATTTGTGTATATTAAAAAGAAGAGAGAAACTGCAAAAGTTTTGGGTTGTAAAATATATTATGCTTCATTTTCAATAATTGTGCTACACGGGTTTCCGGCCTCGCGGCCTTCATCAGGCAAAGTGTGTATATTTTCACATATTATTAAAAGGAATTAATTTTTCTAATATTCTCAATATTAGACATTCTCTTTTTTATGTGTTGGTGATCCAAATGTCTTCCTTGAACTGGCGGTGAAAAGGTTCTGCATAAAGGGTAATAAAACAATTAACATTGGTCCGAGAAAGGATGAGAAAGATATCTGCATTCTTATCTTTTTTATTTTTATCTGTTTTATAACCCTTCACGCAGAACTTTCACGGGATCGGAAACACGTGTAGCAAAATTATTGAAAATAAAGCATAAGATATTTTTTTTTTAAATCCACATTACTCTCTTCTTTTTAATATATATATATATATATATATATATATATATATATATATATATATATATATATATATATGGCCTGACGAAATAGACTGACGCCGCTGTGTTGACCTTAATTAGGACTTTTGTATTTACATATGCTTACCTTAAAACTATTAGGTTGGCGCAAAAATAATGACGTAATAATGTCGTTTTTTGACGTATTTTTTCACGTCAAAAAACGACATTATTACATCATTATTTTTTCACCAACCTAATATATTTTCATCACAAACACACACACACACACACACACACTAAAAAGGTTTATTATATATATATATATATATATATATATATATATATATATATATATATATACATATATATATATACACACATATATACTAAAAAGGTTATATATATATATATATATATATATATATATATATATATATATGTGTGTGTGTGTGTGTATATATATATAAACATTTTTAGTTACGTTTATATAATTTACTAAATAAAAAATACAAAAATCCACATATAAAATATGGACTGCTCCATCATTGCGACACCAAATCCGAATATTCCCTGTAAGCTATTGCAGACCCCTGCTCAGGGACATTTGGCTTTTTACAACACCTACCGCGGCCACCAGTCGTTTATACTCCAACTATATTGAGCGTAGTTTAGTTATAGTATCTGGGAGAATCTAGCAGTATCTAGCATGAACAATAGCTTCAACAAGGATCGGTAGGCGCAAACCGTCACATTTACAAGGCTTGCGTCAACCCGTGGCATGTTTTTCAGGCCCTTTCCAAAAGTGCTGCATGCTGGGATCGCCTCTACAGACCGATAACATCAAAAAGTCACCTTCCTGACTTAGTCGATCTCGGGCCTCGTGGTCGGCAATCCGCATATATATATATATATATATATATATATATATATATATATATAATAGCTGGCCACTCGTATTCGATGATACCCGTCTACTAGGTTGGCTAGCCAAGTCCTATTGTAGACGCTCGCTAAGGCTCATTTTGTGCTTGCTCAACAACCCAGAGAGCCAACCTGTGGTTTATAATGCAACTATGCTGAACAGACCTTAGTAACAGTTTCTGGCAGAGGGCGTATTATCTCGCGTGATCAACAATTTGAACAAGGCCAGCACGTTCACGCTCTCGGGCACGATGACTTGTGGCTTCGTGCTAGCACATCTATCAAAGTCCCCCAAGTGGTCCGTCTATCCAATTCCACTCAAAAGGCTTTGTGTATAACTAACTAATAAAATATATTGATAAATATACTTATTTTTTCTCACCGGTAAGTATATTTATTAATATATTTTATAGTTTATAGCTCAGTTATATTACATCTAGCACTATTTTATTAACGCCAGCACTCAGTGTGCGATATTATATATTCACACACACGCACAAACTCACACACACACACATATATATATATGTGTATATATATATATATATATATATATATATATATATATATATATATATATAATGTGTTATAGCGTTTATAGATACCGTTTATATGGTGGACTCTCCCGTCGTATTTGACGTATGAGGGTCAGCAACTCAGTTCCATATCAACCGACAGGCAGATACTAGCAGATGATTTGTTTATAGTGGTGAAGGCTTTGTGCATAACTAACTACACTGAATACATAGACCTGGTGCACCGTGTGCGACAAGTTGCCCAAAAATCTCCCGCTGGTTTCGAATTCAGAGTTGTCCTTCTCCTAGACCAATCGCTATCACTTGACTTAAAATATTTTTGCCCTTCCTTGCCTTTAAAGGAGTGCCCTTTGCCGTGCTGATGTTGCTACATGCTTTACTTCTTGCCTATCTCCCACTGTGAATTTTTTCTAAGCTCTATACTAAACATTAAATCTGTTATGAAAAAAGAACTAAACAAAATGAACACAAAATGATCAGCTTTAAAAAAGAACTCGTAACTGAAAAAAACGAATGAAAAAAGAATGTTAACAACAAAATGGCCGCAAACTACATGAAAACTGCCGTAGAAGCATGAAAAATCGATTATTTCCATATCGATGGGAGTTGGGAAATGCAACGTCGGTCTTGGCCTTCCCGCTAACTTGGAGCATGTGCATGTAAATTTTGGTGCAAATCCGTCGAAAATTGCGACCATGTATTCGTTACACAAACACACATACGCATCCTGCCTGATATATATATATATATATATATATATATATATATATATATATATATATAGAGAGAGAGAGAGAGAGAGAGAGAGGCCTAAAGAAACGTTCAGATATCTACAATTGCAGCTGCAGAACCGAAAATAAATACCTACTATGATATCCCTATCCATATAAAAATCCTATATAAAATTGCATAACCTTAAGACCCCAAAAAGTATACGAAAATATTTAAAAATAAAGAAAAGTAATAAAACAATGAACAAAATAATAAATATTTTAATCAGAAATATAGAGTTAATGAATATAGATAATTGTAATCTATTTAAATACACAGCTCCGCCAACCCCCCAACCAGCATAAACATCCAATCTCGGGTTCTTCAGCATAAATAAACCTAATCATTATCCCTAAACAAAAGAAGTATGAAGGCCTCGTATCTTACCTCCTCAGTTTCCTGTACTTATACAGTGACCTATATAGAGAACCAATGAAAGGGCAGGGGTTATTTGGTCTGAACATCTCAATGAGGCGTGAAACTGATACTCCAAATGCTGTGTTGATTCATCTAACCAACTGACTATATCTTTCTTCACAGCGATCTTTAGACCAAATGCAGATTTACCTGCTCTATATATAGCCCGGTAGAAAGTAGTGGTACTAGGTCGGAAGACATCATTGAAGTGTGAAATTGACAGTCACCATGCATTGTTGATTCCTATGTACACTCTCTATATCTATGTTGAACACTATTCTTCTATAAATGGTTTACGGCCCTATAACGTTGAGACATCGGTTCACCGATCACTGAAATTAGGCAATATCGAGCCTGTTCACTACCTAGATGGGTAATCATTATATATACTTACGTTCAAATAACTTTCGAAAAGGTATGGATCCACGTCTTCTCCCCCAGCTATGGGTTAATTAGTAGCACTTGTACCAGTTAACCATTATCTTCCAAACAATCTTAAAATCTCTACATATTTTCTGGCTTTAAATAACCTGCAAAAAGGTGATAATCCAAAAGAAATAAATCAATCAAAAAATCTCTATAAATATAACAAATAATAAAATAATATGTAAAATATATGTGCGTATATATTCATTATATTTACCCAGTATATATATATATATATATATATATATATATATATATATATATATATATATATATAACCCTAAATACATCTTCTTTCTCTTTACTTCCCCCTTTTTTTCTTTTTTTCTTTTTCTTTTTCTCTCTTCTCTCCTTCCCTTTCAACATATCATTCCGTTAAGTTGACCGATTAAATAGGTCAATGTCTGATCCTTACTCCCTCCCTCCTTCCTCAATATTAAGTATGATAGAAAGAAATATAAAAATAAACACTCTCTAAACTCGACCATGTCTCTCGCACTATTCCTCGCTACCCTCTCTGTTAAATTACATAAACTTAATACTACCAGTCAAAAGTGTAAATTTTCATTTAATTTGTTCGTTTCACCTTTGGAAAGTGAAGTCTGATGATCCAGGGTACTTCAAAAAGTTTCTTGTGTTAAGGATTTGGAGTGTAATTTGGTAGCCGCATCTATTTGGACGCCGTCGATGGTTGTACTGAAAGAAGGTCAACGTGACTGAGTATTTGAGCCTACTTGACTTGTTCAAAACTGTTGATGATTCAAGTCATCACTCCCAGCATTTGAAAGTGCTAAAGGGTCTGCTCACTAAAGTTGAACCTGTGTTTTTTGAGGGCGATTGATTAGTCATTGTAGCTGACAAGCTTGCCTGGAAAATAGTAGCGATGACTGTCTGTTTCATGTTTGAACGCCATCTTCAGGCCATGTTTGTCTGAGGATTGCATTCAAGTGTGAAACAGACTGTCACCACAAGGTATTGACCTCGGTACACACACGCACAAGTAGACACAAAAAACAAATACACACACACATATATATATATATATATATATCAAGTGTAACAGCAAAATCGTCCAAATTATAAAAGCAAAATTGGTCATTTGTTAGATTAATATAGATAGATAGATAGATACATACATACATACATACATACATACATACATAGATATGCATTAGATAAAAGGGTATATGCGTTATCTATTGTGATTGTATCTATTAGATTTGTGTGTGCTTCTTTTTTTTATTATTTTGATTTGATCTCTAGTCGAGTGGTGATTAAAAGTTTCATCCTACCGATCTTCACTATGTGCCCCGTTGTCGTAGACTTTTTCTTATTTGCTAACTTTAGTAAATAAAAACTTATGTTTTATTTTTTGCAGATTGCATTACATATATATATATATATATATATATATATATATATATATATATATATATATATAGCCGTGTGCGTATGTATATACAAGCGGAGATGCATTTTAGTAATTTTTTCAATCTGTTCCTTTATTGAAGATGGTAGAGACGGAGGAAATGGAATTAGGATATTCCAATTTATTTCGACTGGTTGGCTGATTTGAAACTTAAAATAACCATTTCATATCCAATTTAAAAAAAAAACGCCGAAGAAGCGTTATGAAACAGGTATAAAAATAGCAACATTCCTCGCCTTGAGCCAATCGAAGGACTGGGTGGGGGTAGCCTAGAGCAACGTCTCGAAAGCGAAAGAATTGGGTAAAAAGGTCATTTTGGAGTGTGGATGGAAAAGCCGTTCAAACTGAAAGGAAGTTGGCTCTTCAAGCTTGGGGGTCCAACAAGGAACCGGAGGCCAACAGACACGTAATTCAACGAATAATCGATTTATTGATGTATCGATCGGGTGGATTTGCGAGATGGCCACACGGGGCATCTACGTGTTTCGGACAAGGAGGCCGGAAATATCTCTGTCTGAAAATAGTTTTTAAATGCAAAGTCATTTTCAAAACAAAAGATCTCCAATGCTGGTCGTCGGTAGATAGACAGGTAAGTAGTTTAGTCTGTAGGTAGGTAGGAAGATCTTTGAGTCACTTTTGAGTTCCACGTTCTTCGCGATTAGTCTGTTCTGCTCTTGTCTGAGATATTTCAGAGATTACGTCTGCGATAATCCAAAGACTAAAAATGTCGGCCGACGACTAATCCGAACACGAGGAAGAAACGGCAGGGAAATTGACGGAGAAAGTCTGCATAATACTACAAGTCTTTCAGTCAATCGGCAGTTCCGCGTCACGGCAAAGTTTATTTTCCCCCAGATTCGATAATCTTACAAGGCTTATTTCACCGGGAGGAGTTCTGATGCGGGCCATCGTAGAGGCGAAATTCTTCAACTTCTTAACTTCGCTTATATTACGCCAAAAATAAGGATAGATTTTAGCTATAGACTAAGCTTAACTTAGGCGGTCATAGAGCCGGAGTAAGTGAGAAGCGAGCAAGAATCGAACTCCCTATACTATAGTGAAATGTTGTTTATGAGATCGCTAGACACACAGGCTCAATAAATAAAATCAGATTAGTCGTACATATTACTATGAAATGGGGATCAAAAACACTTTACAATACTAATGACACACACACACACATATATATATATATATATATATATATATATATATATATATATATATATATATATAGTGTAAGAAGACAATTTTAAAAAATCTTAGTTTTTTGCTGACGCAGTTCGTATTCCGACTTTTTAAAGGCAGAAATGAAATGGAAATGTTTTTTGTTGTTATAGTCACATTACAAAATCCAAATTTAAAAAAGAGAGACGCTTCTGCGTCAGCCTCTTTCTGGTTAATATAAATTTCATTTATACGAAGAGATTTTTTTTTCCCATGTCGACAATATAGTTAAATTCCCAGATCAATATATATATATATATATATATATATATATATATATATATATATATATATATATATATATATATAGTTTTAAATAATACTATATTTATCGGTTAAAGTGCTCAATATACGACATAGAGCAAGTGTAAATATAAAACTGTACATTGAGATAAAAAAAACTTGTAGCGACAGTGCGTGTTATGCTTAAACTAAATCTTCAGACCGCCATCCTGAAGTTTCCGTTTAAGTATAACACGTTGATTTAAGCGCAGTGTTAACCTCAATATACACTGACATATATATATATATATGTGTGTGTGTGTGTTAAAATTGATTCACATAATTTATTCAAGCCGAACATATAAATTGCATAGAATAGGATTTAAGATTACTCCATGGTTATGATCATTTCACCTTACTAATTTAGATTTGTATGGATTTTCAAACCGATTAGATTACTAATAAAAATAAAATAAAACCAATTTAAACAAATTTTAAAAGCCAGGTAGAAGAAAAGAAAAATATAAGTATATATATATATATACATATGTAGTCAAACCTAGTGAGCCAGACAAACCTACCCAGGTTTCACCTACAATCTGTTCTACAGTTGTATTGACCTCTTTTTAGTTAGTTGTTTACTTGTGTCGGGGTTTTTTCTTTGGGCTTTAAACCTGTATCTGTGCGATCTTTTCCACAGACTTTCATGTTTCTGGCTCTTTCTTTTTTTTAAATCTTTTCTAGATTGATCTGATTATTGGCAAATCAAAAATTCGAAGGTTTTTCGAGACGAGTATAGTTACCTATATATATATATATATATATATATATATATATATATATATATATATATATATATATATAATGTACATTATTAATATATCTTCATTAAGAAAATTTGTGACGCCTATCGCCTTTTAGGACTTCATAAAGTGAGGTTTATGTTGATGTGATTACAAAACAACACACTCGCTTTAATTAAACAACTTATTAAGACTAAAAGGCAGAGAAAGTACTTAAATCATTTGATCATTCACAATAAATTTGAGATCAGGTTCTAACAATATTTCACCTTTCTTGGTAGATAATCTATTATCAAAATGGAGGGTATTTAATAAAAAAAAGTGTGATGATAAATTTTATGGACGCATTTCAAAATTCTTCATAATGGAAGCCTTATAGTTAATCTCTAGTATGACCGACTTCAAATAGCACAATGCTGAAAAAAAAAAACGACCTATCTTTTTCAGTGCCACAAAAAATAAGATATTATAGTTTTATTTGAATCGATTAGTTAATAGGTTTTCTCTGCTAACAATGAAAGGGTTCACTCTTGACGCTTTTACCGTCTATTGGATGTCACGTTCATTCTGTCACTGAATTAAAATTCTAATTCACGGACTCTTGCTAAAGAACCGTGAAAACATGTTCCGCTCATTCTATATCTCCAGAGTGTATCGGATACGACTCTTACGTTAGTCACATTACACCAAAAAGAGAGTATCGATGCTATACCTGGGCTGGAATTACTCAGTCCTCGGCTTTGTCGGCGATAACTTATTTTGCACCCTACTGCTTCTTTTCCATAAACACAACATCGATGGTTAGCTAGTTTGTCTCGCTAGAACAGTTGCGATTGGGTAGTGATGCTCAATATTTTCGGTCTAGTAAATCGTCCAATATCGCAAGCATCACTATTACCACTTCAAATGTTCAAATGAGCTACACTCTTGAGTTTTACCAATTCAGACATTTATATGTAGGACATTACTCTCACGGAGTCGAATCACTCTCATATCCCCCGAATGTTAACTATAAGAAGAAAGTTCCACTGAGTCAGCTTTTTTCCCCAAGAGCAACCACATAGATAATTTTCTGAACACTACAATTCCAACCTTTTCAGTTCAAGGGTTTATAGTTATCTATCCTCCTAATCCTCATAATCTTCACTTGTCTTCTCTTTTAACAGCAAACCGCCTCCTTGAATGTATTTCGAGCCTTATAATCGTTGAAGTTTAGTGTGATAAAAAGTATGACTATGCGGAGTTTTAAAAAAAGTGTCTGGTCATTGATTAATTGCTAATGTTGAGAAGAAACAAAATCATACCAGAAAACCTTTTGTTTCATTCTGATTTTGTTTCTTTTTATTTGTAGTATTAACTTCACTGCTTGAGAAATCAGCAGCATGACAGAAAAGTTACATGAGTTGAATCTTTATTTGAGAAACGTTTCCTCTTAGATGTCGAAAATACTTCTCCCTTGTCCAACGTTACAGACTATCCCTCGTGGACAGGAAATCGAAGTGAAGTCAATCACTTTGTAATCGACGCTACCTTACCTATGATATGAAGAGGAGAATGTTTTGCAAAAGTAGTTCTCTCCCTCTCTCTATCTCTCTCTCCCTCTCTATCTCTCTCTCTCTCTATATATATATATATATATATATATATATATATATTTGTGTGTGTGAGTGAGTATATATATGTGTGCGTATATGTGTGTGATATATATATATATATATTTGTGTGTGTGAGTGTGTATATATATGTGTGCGTATATGTGTGTGTATACGTGCATATATACATATGTATGTGTGGATATATAGACTTACATACACATACATGCTGAAATATAAACAGCAAATAGATTGTTCTAAATTCAATTGATTATAGGGAGAGCGAGAGAGACGAGAAAGAAGGAAAGATTTTTGAAAAGTCCCCGGTGCGACAAAAAGGGATTTTAAAAATCTTTTGTTTCGTCAGAAGTGAATCTCCGCCCATATATATATATATATATATATATATATATATATATATATATATATATATATATATGGGCGGAGATACAGTTTTAAGGTGTGCTATATTATGGGATAAAGTGCTCAATAACAGAGCCAGAATGTATGTAAATATACACATAATATATATATATATATATATATATATATATATATATATATATATATATATATATATATACGGGCCTGACGATTGCGTCTAGCATGTCAGCTCTGAGTGTTGACTTCAATGTTCACTTTTATATGTATATTTACATACGCTCTGGCTCTGTTATTGAGCACTTTATCCCATAAATATAGCACACCTTAAAACTGTATTTCTACATATATATATATATATTAGGTTGGTGCAAAAATAATGACGTAATAATATCGTTTTTTAACGTTAAAAATACGTCAAAAAACGACATTATTACGTCATTTTTTTGCACCAACCTAATATATATAAATATATATGTGTGTGTGTGTGTGTGTGTGTGTGTGTGTGTGTGTGTGTGTGTGTGTGTGTGTGTGTGAATGCTCAAAGTAGAATATTTCGTGAGATAGAAGACACTTGGTGATCTGACTTCTTAGCAGAATTGCAGACTGCTGCCGGCATCAAGAATAGTTAACACCTCATGAAGCAGATCTTTGGCCAATGAGCGATCTCAGTAATGCCTTCCCCGATCACGGAGCTGCACCCTAATACGACGTGAAATCGTTAAGATATAAAATAAACACTTTTGGGATCTGTTCAACAGATAGCTCTGTGGACTAATCTACTTTTAACCACCTTCAGCAGCGGACTAACGTGTGACCTAGGAATAATGCTAATATTCTGAAAGAAGTTTAAAGCATCTGCGAATAAGTTGAACATGAGAAAGACTCACGGAAGTATGGCATCTTTATTGAAACCCTTCGCTATGGTAGCGATCTCTTGCCTGAGGTTAATCATAGAATCATTCTGAGCTGCTGTTTTTTTTTGGGGGGGGGGGTTAGTCATTTGATTTGTAGATGGTCAATTTAGGCACTGATAAACACTTCCTGTTCGCTTAGACGATTTTCACTGATAGGTTTCTTTAATACTTTTGAAACGAGTTTATATAGTTTCAATAGTAATACGATTAGACAATAGGTCATTATTTGCTCTTTTCTTTTAAATTAGTAATATTTTTTTCTAGGCAGAAATTTTCCTGTACCAGTTCTTCTCGCATTTCCTTCCAAAAGTTAGTTAATGTGCCATCTTCACCTCGCTTTTTTTTTTCCAAATTACTGACGACAATTTATTTTCTTATTTTATCTTTTCTTACTACTAGGATATCACCAGTATCTTTTGGAGTAGCGGTTGATCGTTCCTCTCTGAAAATAATACTTATTTACAAATAATTTGAGGATTAAATAAATTTTAAACTTTTCCATTTTCTAATAGCTACTCTTATATTTTCCATGTTCATCTTCTTTTTGTTTATATTCCTTTGTTAATAAATTCTTTTAGTTCTACACTTTCTCGTATGTTTTAATTTATTATATCAATTTCCTTCTTTTTTTCCAACAATTTACTGTTGACCTGTGTATTTCCTTTTGTTATTGTCGTTTTCATTTGTTTTACCTTCTGTTTTTGCTGCATCGTTTACGGTATTTCTTCAAAATACAACTCATGTCTTCTCTGCTACTCTCTCTTTAAATTATTTCTTTATTCTTCTTTGAAATTCAGTGATATTCAATCTGATTGACTTAGGGCGCGACTTCGTCTTGAGAATCATGACATTTCTGTAATTTTGAAATTAGTAGTATCATCACCAACAAATTAGGTTTATGTCTCCAGGTTATGCACTCAGGATTGTTCCACGAGAACATTGTGGATTAAAGTGTTATTTCATGAAATTAGCGAATGTGTAATTGCATATTCAATCCGTGTGTCAAGCAATGCAGATTTGAACTCAGTGGAAAACAAAGTGACCGAATATGAATTACACGAGATATTCATTGATATATTAAATTAAACAAGGTTTCAATTCGATTTTAGATGAAGTAATTGATTTGTCTCTTACGATTTGTCAAAACTATATGGGTTATTTTAAACCGAAACATATTTCGACGTGAAGGACGTTACATACAGTACTCAGGTTAGTTCGGTGTTCATCAAAGGTCACTCGTATCGACAAGCACCTGATGAAGGTCGAAACGTTGTGATAATAACAACAAAGATGCAAACAATAGTCCGCGTGTAAATAATGTAAATAATGCATAACACCTCATTCAAGAAATTCAGAAAAAAATGCTACCATTTTATGATCCCTTCTTAACTTGCCTTTCCTTATGATGGTTGCATCTCTAACGATGGGTGCACTGTTTGCAAGTATGAAATCAGTTTCAATTTTCCTTTCAAAATGTTGACGTTTTCAAATCTATCTTCTTACGTGTTGAATTATATATTTTGTGGAAGATGACTAACTCTTCTCTTCTTTCCTATTCCAATTCATTCTGCAAATATATAAGGCTTTCAGCACATTCGCCTTACTTTTCAAACAAATAATACATTATATGGTTTTCAGTTTTTCTTTCAACAACATCGTACCTGCAACCAGGCTGTAATTACGAGAAATAATAATGGCTTTCGATTAGATCATAGACTACCTATAGTTAATGTTGTAACAACACATGTTTTCTATTGTATCGTCGACTATATATATTTTATATTGTAACAATAATGGCTTTCGATTTGATCATAACCTACATATATTTCATATTGTAACAATAATCCATTTCGATTAGATCATAGACTACATATACATTTATATTATAGCAATACTGGATTTCCATTGGATCATAGACTACATATACTCTACATTTTAACAATAGATTGTAGACAACATATATTTTATATTGTAACAATACTGGCTTTCCATTTGATCATAGACGACATATATTTTATATTGTTTCCATTATCAAAGTTACCTGACATTGCTAAACTAAAATCTAAGAAGAAGCAGTTGTCAAATATCAAAGTTTAGCAAGATTGTAGGGTAAAAGTTATGGTATGTTTACAATTAACCGTTAATTCAATCTTTGATTTACTAAATCATCCCTATCCAAGAACCTAATAATCTGCATTTTTTTCCTGTAAACAAAGAAAACATATAAGGATCTACATGTCCTTGCCAGTTTTTAAATTTTCCATTTCACTTTCGGGGTTTTATTTTCATCTTTCAACTTCCAAAAATATTTAACGTGATGTATTATTTCTATAACCATTATTAGTAAAAGACGATATGTGTTGATACAAACGAGTTTTGAAGGAATTCTTAGTACTACCTATATATAACTTTTCGACTCTGAGAGTTTCCATTGTAGAAATAGAACAAAGATACACAAAATATTCGATTAAACAATTGTTTGATAATGAGCATTGGTTAGGATTCCAACAATTACATTGGTTGGTATCCTTAACAATATTTTCATTGGAACTTTTATCATGATTAAATTTATTAAATTGGTTTAGAGTTCTATTATTGTGCAGCTTTGATTTTCTCGTGATTATTGGTGCAACTATAACGTAGTTTAAATGTATTTCTGTTAAATATGTTACTAAGAGGGTTACTTTTCGGACTACCACTAACTAATTGATTAAATGGTGGGATGCTAAATGATCTTCCTATTCTTATTTCTTTTCTTTGAATCACAGTCATCATATTTTCTGAACTGAATTTCGGCGCACTTATACCCGCCATTCTTTAGAAATTATTATACACACTGCTATGTTTCTCAAAGAAATCTTTGTCCGATGAGTGGTTGCTAATCCTACGTTCTACAGGGGAAGGAATATGTTGGATTACAGAAGGAGTATGATTGGAATTAGGGTGAATATAGATTGAGTTTGCATTAGTTTTCATATTAAGATTGAAAATTGTCGTTAACTAGATCTAACGCGGCATCGAGAAAATTCACTTGTTTAATATTTGTGCTTATTTTAACCTTAAGATTTAAACTATTTAGTTCCCTATGAATCATTTTTATTAATTTATTTACCTTAATTTTCGTGGAGGTTTTTACAACCATAAGACCATTTCCCTATACTATCTAGATTGATCTCCTCATAGTGAGTAAGGTTATATAAAATATATAAACTGGCAAGAGCAGTAGAGATGCTGAGTCCAATGATCCCATTGAAATGTCAAAGTAATCATCAGAGTTCATAACCTACTGTTCTTTATTTTGGATGAGAATATATCTCCTACAGTTCATTATAATAATTATCTTTTCACTTCAAATGTTTGAATATACTTTGTCGAATTCTAATGTCAGGGTAAAGAGGTCCTCGGAGATGGAAGGGGTAGAAATCGACGATATCAAATTGCCGCTGCTTTTGTTGCCGATGCGTCTAAACCAATTAATTATCTACGTGTAACCAATCCAATGTATTAGTAGAAAGCGTTTTTTTTTATCTGTTTAACACGTTCAAAGATAACTTTGCTCATCCTTCCAATCCCCGATCTGAGACGGATTATGATCCTTGTAGGAAGTTTGAGCATAAAATCTGGCTTATGGTCTTTAAGTAAGACATAAGATTCTTTAGTGCAAAGTTTTCCAACCCTAATACTGACTTTTAGTTTATCAGCAATATTTCTAGAAGCCGTGTTGATTTGATCAACACAATTAAAATTGTTATCTATCTTTTCTTAATTCCTAGTTAAAATGTTTCTGATTAGTGCCATGTAATCCTTAGGATTAAATTTGTAAAAATTAGTAGTTCTATCGTATTTCACAAATATTTGGATGGATTAATATCCTTAACTATAGCATCTAAACGCTTCAGAAACTGGTTCCTATATTTATGGATAGTGATGTTATTTATAATGTTTAGAAGACCCATTTCAAAACCGTGTAAGCGTTCTATGAGAGGTGCAGTTTTTAAACTTCTAATTCGAAAAGAATCTGCTGTATCCGAAACATCTCGATCTAGAAGGAATAAGGAGGCTTGTCATCTCATTCTTCTAATCAAGTCCTCAGTCTTTAAAACCAGTTTTTCGAAATATTCCCGTTTCTTTGTGATGGCAATGTTTTTTAACGAAATTCAGAAATCGATTTTTTCTATGTTAGAGTATTAAATTAAACGTAAACAGTGCTCGACCGTAGGGGAGCAAAATATTCAGGTAAAATGAGAAGGAATAGACTACAACTCCGGTGTTCTTAACATTCAATTTAAAAGCGGGCTCAATACAAAGGTAGAGCAATAATGAACTTTGAAATTTGAAATGAGCAATATTGATTTTTGAAATTTGACAACCGTTTCTTCTTAGATTTTAGTTAAACCATGTTGCACCATATAAGGCTTATATTTCTGTCAGTAATATGTAGCCTGATTTTTACTTTCTTCCCTTTACTCGTGAAAAGAATGTGTATCTTGTTTTTAAATCTCAATAAATTGTCTACTGGCCAGTTATTTTCTAACGCCTGATCAGATTTGTTAATACGCATCGAAACAGGAGTGCATTTGTGTAGCGTTTTTCCCAAAAATAGAGAACATTGCTCTACTTTTGTATGGAGTCCCCATTTAAATTGAATGTTAAGAACGTCGGAATTGGACTCTATTCGCTCTCATTTTACATGGATATATATATATATATATATATATATATGTGTGTGTGTGTGTGTGTGTGTGTGTGTGTGTGTGTGTGTGCGTGCTATAAGATAAAGTCAGTTCACTTCTGAACCGACTGTTCGGTTGAACTCTCTGCCTTCAGGCGAGGAGGAAACCGTAGGAGGCTACGCCGAAGGGCGGATTCTCTTTCGAGGAGGTAAACCGGCCCTGAACCCGTTTATACGGGTTCAATGGGCATATTTTGGGGCCGAGACCACGGGCTCTGAAATCCCACGTTAAAAACGGCCTTGTGTCATATGACGCCTCAGTGGGGGGGGTGACTGAATATTGTTATAAAATAAAGAAGAGATAGGAAACGCTTACCGATCTAACACGTTTCAATTTTGTTGAAGTTTCGTCAGAAGCTGAAATCTGGAAAAAAATGAGGAAAATAAATTCGGCTATTTTTACTTTTGTACTGTTTGATTCAGTCATGTTACTCGTACCTTCGACAATTTTTAAACCAATGTTAGCATCACATAAATGTTATAACGATAACAACGTTAGTGTAATTCATAAAAAAAACTGAAACAACACAAATAAAAACACCAAAATTTCTTTCTTCTTTTTCTCCTTACCTCATTCTCTGACGAAGTTTTAATAAAATGGAAACATGTTTGATTGATAAACATTCTCTGTTTGTTTTTTTTTATCTTATCATTCTGTCAGATTTCGATCTATATTTGATCTATATTCGATCCCAACTCGTATATATGTGTGTGTATGTTGGTTCACCTGGAGACGTTTTTCAATTTCATTGTGCATTCTACAGTGACAAGACGAAGAAATAAATAAAATAAATAAATTTTATTTTTCTATTTTTCATAGTTAAGCCAATAAATATTCAGTAAAAATTCGGAAACTCCGTAAAATTATTTTTTGGGAAAAAAAATAACATAAACATTTATTTGCTCATTGGCAGGCAGTCAGGATCAGTATTTTTAGAATTCGTTTTCACTGTAATTTTTATCAATGTTACCCTCCTTATCACAGTTACCAGACTTTTTTTTTAATCTTCTAACCTCTCACCAATACAACGTTGCACAAACGATTATCATTGACTAAAAATTTTCTTGTTTAAAATGTCCATTCAGAGTAATGTCTGTTCTTTTTCTATACTCGGAATACCTGTTCTGCCATCTATTTACACAAGCTTGTTAAGCATGTTACAAGCTTCATCCCCACCCCACGTTACTTGCTTCCTCTGCGTTACTTGCCATCAATATAACTTCTTTGTGTCAAATTCGATGAGCTCTTTTTCATCATTATGATAATTTTTCTAAACGCATTTTAGATGTGGTACCGGAAATGAAACTATGGGTGACCCAATGAGAATCGAACTTACAAGTCAGTCCTAATTAATCTAACTTGAAAAGATTGCAAACCATTAGACCAAGTTGAAATGACCTTCGTTCCTTTTGATGCGTCTCAGGAATCTCATATCTCTTTCAGATTGTACGCTGCAGTTTCTTTTTTTTCTCGCTTGCTCATATGCTCCTACAATGGCGTCCCCGGCACTGCTCTGTAAAATGACATCTCAATTGCCGAAACTTAATCTGTAAGAAGATTGTCCACCAGTATTCTTTGCCATATAGCAGGATTGATATGCCATTTCAAATGAGCACTAAATAAACTTCTTTTATGTGTAGACATGTACACACACGCGCGCGAACGGACACACACACATGCACACATATATGTATATACATATATATATATATATATATATATATATATATATATATATATATATATATATATATATAGAGAGAGAGAGAGAGAGAGAGAAAGAGAAAGAGAATCGGAGAAAGAGAGAACAAAAAGAGAGTGTAAATAAGTGAAATTGTTTTGAAATTGACATTTTAAATGTATTGATTGATAAATTTCTCCGAACGAAGCATTTCACTTGTAAGTTTCCCTGTGTCCTATATAATAGTCAAGCAAAAAAAGCCAAATGCTACAATGCCGATTTTTAGAGTAAATATAAAAACAAACAAAATCCATGAACAATAATACTAATAATAATATATTAATAAACCCACAATCTCACTGTTTGGGCGTGCTTTTGGATCTTCTTCGAGACTCGTCCTAAAGCTGGTAATTACCCCTTGGCGGTCAAGGTTAAAACGCATTTCTACCAATTTCAATGAATACGAATAATATTTCATACTGGATCGCCCGTCAACCGGGACAACAAGGGCTGCGTCCCTCAGAGAGGAACCAGTCTGAGGACGAAAAGTCAGTTACTGGAACAAACTCTTCCACACACGAAGAGACACTAGGTCACCAAACCCGGATTATTGCCAACCTTGGACCAAGTGACTCAATACCAAATCGACAAATAAAAAGCAAACGAACGAAATGTAGCCGCGAAGAGTATCGACAAGTCATGACATCCTTCTTCACTGCACTCGAAAACCCAGCAAAGAACACCACCAATCAAACATACCAAATATGGAGAAGTATGGTGGGAAATGATATAAGAACTCTGACAAGTACAGCCCACACTTTACGAAGGGCTTTATCTATGTATTTTTTTTTTTTTTTTTTGCCAGTGGAAAGTGTCATGATGCCATTTCTAAACTTAGGTCCCTGGGAGGGACCCGGAAAGAAATGTGTAAACGCCAGAAATCAAAGAAAATAAAAAAATAATAATGATAATAATTGAATATCTTTAAAAAAAAAATATCACAATTACAATGATCTTGAACTAAAAATCTCAAAATTGTTGAGAATGAGATCAATAATTCCAGTTCTAGTGGGAGGCCTTGGATTGATTGGAAAAAGGTTTCGATGGACACATTGAAGAGAATTCCTAGTAACACATCCCAAAAAGAAATACAAAATATTATGCTCACAACTACAGATCATACATTACAAAAATCTTTATGGATATGGCTACAGGCTATGGAAGATCTTTATGCATATGGCTACAAGTGGACTAAACCGACACTTTTCTTTCAGTGAGAATTTTAATTTTGGAGACTATGAGGTTGAGAAATAACTCCAAATGTCAAATCGATTTTGTTTTTTGCCTTTTTTTAATGAATTATTTGATGAACCTCCCATTAACGTGATCTACTCTATAAAAGCTGATAACTAACATTCTCATTGGCGTTGGAAAGTTTAGGACTTTTTGGATGGCATTCTGTGTCCGCCTTTCAATATGTTAGCTATTCTAAATTTTATACGATTTTAAATTACATTTTTTTCTTTAATTTCATTTTAAGTCTCTATGACTTTATTTAATTTTAATTCGTTCATTTTAATTATTAAAAAAATATGTTATGATAACCTTCAATGTAAAAGTATTTTCACCTCTGTCATTTCATCTGGTATTATTTACTGCGACTTATACTAAGTTAAAAATTATTAAACTCAGTACCATTTCCATACACCTATGCTGACTACCTGAATACAGTACTCAATAATGAACTCTTAAACCATGGGTATCTGAATATAATTCTCACCTCTATCTCCTGGGCAGGGCGAGCTCTTATATTCTTGGTCGACAGTCGTCCGGGAACTGGTAACTTGAACAAAATTACCACTTGATGGTCAGGGATAAAACGCAATTACAAATCTCAATGACTACGAATAAATATTCACACCGGATCGGCCGCCACCCGGGTCAACAAATGTCGCGTACCTCAGTCTGGGGCCGAAAGATCAGTCACTGGAAAAACTCTTCCAAAATGGGGAGAGACTTGTTCACCAAACCCGGACTATTTGCAACTTTGGACCAAATGACTCAATACCAAATCAACTAATAAACAGAAAGCGAACGAAATGGTCTCGCGAATAGTATCAACAAATCATGATATCCTTTTTTTTACCGCACTCGAAAATCCACAAAAGAACACCACGTATCAGTCATACCAAATATAGAGAACTATGGTAGGAAGTGGAATAAGACGCCATCTTAACTGTTGTGGATTCCGGGATGAAATCCGGTTTCAAATGAATAACAAACGCAGGAATGAAATATAGCAAATAAATGTATTGACGCAATAATACAATTGGTAATACGGTTAGTAGATCCAGGAATGCAGTTAGTAACATTAATAATATATATACAGTCTGAAAAATTCAGTATCGAAGTATAACTTCCTCACTCTCTCACTGTATCACTGTATCAGTTTATCTCCCTTACCCCCGGGTATTCACTGGCAGCAGTACAAGTACACACTAGTCCGTCTACTTATATGAAAAAGGAGTGGACCCATCAACATTAACCCAAACATGATTGTCAATGTCCGCAAGGACATCGTACGAAAAAAAAGACTCTTAAATGTAGAAATAGGTAAGATAAAACTAGATATAAGACAGAATACAATAATTCATCATTCAAACAATAAAGAGATATGAATAGAAATAAATGACAGAATGTTAGGTTAAAATTAAAATAAATGAGATACGAAATAATAATCTCCCAGGAAATAAAGCCGAAGAAACTAGCAAGGACATCACCTCCAGTTATCCAGATCATGTGACTGAAGTTAGGGTGGGATTTCTTGAAAACCACAGAGGTGAAATCATCGAAGTGAAAAACAACATTATCCAAGTACTCAGCAAAATAACTCTCACACAAATGTCAGACAGAGACCAGCTCACAAAAATTATATGACAGAATCCAATAATCATATTGCACAAATATACAACGCTGCACTGGGAACACTTTTAACGGACAAGCCAATGGGAAACATCACAGAAGTTAATAATATTATATACGCAACTGATTTAGCAGATGCTGGAAAGCTTAGGGTCAAAACAATGAAAAGATCAAAGAACAAAGAGAGCCAGCCTGAAAGGCAAAGCTGTTGCGAGAAATAAAATCAGATTTGAAATTTCCATATTAGATGAGATCACAAGAAACTCAAATATCTCAACACGCAAATGCAGGAAGATCAAGCGGCGATATAAAATTAAATCCCTAAATGAAATTCCATCAATCAAGGAAATATCGAAACAGAAATTGCAGTTAAAGGCACAGGGAACAAGACGATAGGAAAAACGGTGTAGGTTCTATCGTCAAAATAAAATATTCAAAAGGGAAATATAAAACATTTTCCAGGGAAATTGGAAAATCAGTTATACAAAAAGCCAACATCTACTGAAAAAGTGCAAAAATGTTGGGAGAATATTTGGAGCAGCCGAAAGTAATATGATCCAAATGCAGAATGGATCCTACGTAAAGAAGAACGATACTGGATAAAGAATGGGAAAATATAACCACGAATAATGTTAGGCAAGCTCTAACGAAATCACAGAAATAGAAATAACCAGATAATTAAAAAAGTGTCCGATTTCTGGCTCTATCACCTGCCATCAATCCATAAAACCTTTGCACAAACTCTATCGATACATATTAATAATGTCAATGAAGTCCTAGAATGGATCACTGAAGGTATTACATATCTCATACCAAAAACGTGTGAAACATGATCTGAAAATTATAGGCCAATAACATGTCAGCTTACCACGTATAAATTGATCATGTCTGTCCTGACGAACTGTATTTACTCTCTTCTCGAAGCAAACAACATTCTTCCACTGGAGCTGAAGGGATGCAGGAGAGGTTCATATAGTTGCAAAGATCAACTAATAATAAACAAAGTGATCCTAGAAAATTGCAGGAAATGATGTAGAAATCTTAGTACATCATGGATAGATTACCGTAACGCCTTTGGTAGTATGCCACACACTTGAAACTTAAGACTCTGGAAATGTACAAAGTGTTCCTCGTGATAGTAGTAGATATAAATAATACTTCCTTAACATTGCATAGGAATATAGAAAACTTCATTATACCTGATCTCAATTTCTTGGGCAAATATGAAAATGAGTTGAAGGGTTTCCCCATATTGTAAAATGTTTCAGGTATGGATTCCGGATTAGATAAATGTGTAAAAGAAAGGGGGAATTACAGAAACAAACTCAATAGGTTTAGATTTTATCACAAAGATAAGGGATCTAGAACAAAAAGAAACATACAGATACCTGGGAATTAGAGAAGAAGATAGAATACAGCATACTCAAATGAAGATAATGGTAAGAAAAGAGTACTACAGGCGTGTGCGTCTAGTAAAGAATACCGGTTTGAATTCATGACCCAGAACATCATCCCTTAACAACTTCACTGTCCCTGTGATGCAATACAGTTTCAACATCCTTAACTGGACCATAGCTGACTTTAAGCGAATGGATGCCAAAACAAGAAATATTCTCACCTGCCAACGCATGCATCACCCCAAGGCTGATGTTGATCATCTGTTTGTGCCCAGATCCAAAGGAGGCAGAGGATTAGTTCAACTAGAACTCTCTTAGAAAACTACAACAATTGGCCTAGAAACTACAGAAGACTGGATAATGACCTGTGATAAAGAACATAAAAGAAGTAAAAAAACTTTATTCAGACAGGCAAGTTAAAAATGGAGTTTCATGTGGGTGAAGAACTGCAAGTAAACCAAAATATGCTGACTGCAGCTGCGAAATACTTAAAAAAGAAAGCAAAAGCAAAAGCAAATGCAACCGACTCGATACAGAAACGATGGCAAGATAAACCGCTTCGCGGTCAATACTCTGCCTGTACCAGACATGCTTATGTAGACAAACGCAGTACCAACCAGTGGTTATGTAGTGCAGGATTAAAAGCTGAAACCCAAGGTGTTATCCTTGCTGCACTAGAAATTAGCAAACACGCATAATGAAAAAATCATCTCAACCAAAATGCAGATTCTGTGATAAATATCCAGAAACAAACGAGCATCTTGTGTCAGGTTGAGAGGTATTGGCACCCACTGAATATAAAACTCAACATGACTGAGTGAGCAAATATCTGTACTGGAAAATCTTCAACTTTTACGGAAAGGAAACTGCAAGAAATTGGTTTTAACAATTATTTGTGACTTTACAATACACACAGACAGAACAATCAAGGCCAATCGACCAGACATCGTGATGAGAGACAGCAAAGGCAAAATGCGCCATCTTGTTGACATGGCAATCTCTTCAGATTGTAATGTATTCTTGGAGATCTTCAAAAACCTATCAAAATAGTATGACCTTTAAACGGAAATCTGTAAAATGTGGCACATGATGGCATCAACAATTCTAGTTGTAGTTAGAGGCTTCGGGTTGATTAGATAAGATCTCATTAGAATGACTGAAGGAATTCCTGTTAGCCCATGTCTTATAGAAATACAAAAAAAAATGTTCTCAGAAGTACAGCCCACATCTTACGAAGGGATTTATTAATGTAAAATATATCTGTGTGTTTCTTTTCGAAACTGTTCAGGGGAAAATGTCATAATGCCATTTCTGGCGTTAGGTCTCTGGTCGGAACCCCAAAAGAAAGGGATATACACCAGAAATCAAAGGAAATAAAATAATAATAGATAGATAGATAGATAGATAGATAGATGTAAGCCGCCAGTTATCTGTATTACATTGTATATTTACCAACTGAACGCCATACGAAACATAGTTATGATTTTGATTATAGTGAAGTCTTGTGTAAAACATTTAGAATGTTCTGATAATAGAGAAATGGTGACTAGTATGCAACAAATCTTAAAATATCAGTCCCTCTGAATTGAATTTACTCTTGTTACCCTTCTCATAGATTGGTTGTCAACCAAAGCTGGACAGTCCAGTCAGCAATCCTATTTAATTTACAACGGCGGCGTGAAGAAATGGATTAATATCATTCGTAAATCAAAGTGAACGCAATATATGTGCATATTCATATATGCATACATACCTATGTATGTATGTATGTTAAAAATAAAATAATAAGAATAAAGTAAGAGTAATTTCACCCTTTGATATACGTAAAATTGCCCAATTCAGCTACTATCAATGCGAATATATATATATATATATATATATATAGATAGATAGATAGATAGATATGAACAGACTGAGATAGATAGATAGATAGATAGATAGATAGATAGATAGATAGATAGATAGATAGATAGATATGAACAGACTGGGATAGATAGATAGATAGATAGATAGATAGATAGATAGATAGATAGATAGATAGATAGATAGATATGAACAGACTGGGATAGATAGATAGATAGATAGATAGATAGATAGATAGATAGATAGATAGATAGATAGATATATATGAACAGACTGAGATAGATAGATAGATAGATAGATAGATAGATAGATAGATAGATAGATAGATAGATAGATATGAACAGACTGGGATAGATAGATAGATAGATAGATAGATAGATAGATAGATAGATAGATAGATAGATAGATAGATAGATACGAACAGACTGGGATAGATAGATAGATAGATAGATAGATAGATAGATAGATAGATAGATAGATAGATAGATAATATTAGTGGTAAATATACACATACATATGCAAAATATATAAATATATATACACATAGGTGCATACACATACATGTATATTTTTTTGAATAAACAATTCCGAGAGGATAGAATCCAGGTAGAACTCAATGTCCAGGACAGAGTAAGGATATAATAAAAAGGCTTAAACACTAATATTCCATGGTCATAATTTATTCCATTGGAATCGTAAATACGATCCAATTCATCAGGCCTACAAATTCAAAAATAAAGCAGAAAAGAACAACTCCGGAAATAAAAATAGAATTTAGAGAGTGTAAGTATGAGAGTGTGGGACGAATTTTAGAGCTAAAGAGAGGGGTAACAGACGAGAGAAGGTGGGAGATTAAAACTTAACAGAGAGGGTTTTTATTAACTAGAGGTGAGTGGAAGGGGGAAATATGAATAACACATTGCATCTCTCTGCTATTCTACGGTATGTAAATAACTTGATGTTACTTCGTTTCTTTTAGAAGATAATATACTTATATGAGAGTTATTCAATATAATAATATACTTATATGAGAGTTATTCAAAATAATAATATACTTATATGAGAGTTATTCAAAATAATAATATACTTATATGAGAGTTATTCAAAATACATCCCCATTTTCGTTCACGGATATTATCTAGTTGTCATTACTTTAAACATTATATTCAGTGGTTACATGAGTTTTAGTAGACCCCATGTTTTTTGCTTTGTTTTTTTTTAAGTGAGGTAAATTTATTTCATCAGAGAGTTTCACAAAAAGAAAATATGATCGGTTTTTTAAACAACGTCCCTCTTGTAGGGAAAAAAACAGAGTATATCTCCTCCTCCTCGAACGACTATCATAGCCAACCCCTTTTTAATTATTCCATTTGGGAAATATTTTCTAGTATTTTTAAACTTTATATTTTGTGTAAAAAAGTTTTTTCGCATTGATACTAACTGTTGGTGTGATTTACTGAATAGACCTGCCTTGGACAGACATATCCGATTGCATTGGTCACATGGAGAAGTTGGCGCCTCATGCCAATTCAGGGATCTCAAATATACACACACACACACACATACACACACATATACACATATATATATATATATATATATATATATATATATATATGTGTGGGGGGGGTGTCTCTGTGTGTGTCTGTTTGTGTGTTTTCATTCGTAAAAATAAAATGGTAGATTTAGTTATTTCTCTCTAACGAATGACGATAGCTTAGTCGTAGAAACTCTGAGTGATCGGTTGGGTTTCGATCCGGGCTTGAAGTATTCGGATTATCCTACTTAAGAAATATTTTCTATTATTTTAAACGTTATATTTTGTGTAAAAATGTTTTTTGAATAAACAGCGCTGTTTCTTTAAAACAGTGTAAATCTATGTCTACTGGCCTGTGCATTATCAAGTAAAATAAATACATTCAACAATCGTGTATCGTAGATAGCCGGAGACACGAGGGACCAAGAGCAAGTGCCAAAAGATACGTAGTAAGTAATGAGGTGTTATTTCCCTGTTTCCATATTAAGAAACAATCAAATTTGACAGAATTTGTGGCATTTCATTGGAAACCTCGCTTAAAGGTTTCCACCACATGTGATCCAGCTGCGATGTCGATTCGGTTTCAAACAGCATATTTTTCGGAAGTCACATAAATTTATAGACTATTGAAGCAAAGTATATTTCGAAAATTTACATTAGCCACGTGCTTGTTCCTTGCTTAGCCGAAAATAAAACTGCCAAACTGTATTTGGAACCCCTTTCATCGTCATGTGATAACCAGCCTCAAGTCACTAGACTTGCCTATTTCCTGGCCACAGTAATTTTATTGACATGAAACGAACTATTCTTTTGTTAGCCGAAACAGTGCTCTTGTTGCAGTGGTCAGTCTTAGAGAAGGCTCTTTTCCAAGGCGCCAAATGCCTCTTGACTCCATCCTGACCAGCTGCCGGTGGTTGGCATAAAACCGACTCATTTTGAAACCTCGTCAGATTCTGAGTCATTGTTTGAATTCAGACGTCTTTAGTTTTCCGTGTAAACCAAGCTTAGGCCAAGGAGAAAGAATGGCCTCCCTTTATTGATTATCGATCTCCCTCTCACAATGTTGGCTTTAAGGCCAAGCGAATTGCAGTGGAAGCTTTCAATGGGAGAGCAGTGAAATCGATGATAAATTGTCCAAGACTGACCTCGTAGCGAATTCGTAAAATGAAGAAAACCGAATGCGAAAAGAAGAAAAGAAAAGTAGTTTGCGACTGATATATATATATATATATATATATACATATATATATATATATATATATATATATATATATATATATATATATATATAGAGAGAGAGAGAGAGAGAGAGAGAGAGAGAGAGAGAGAGAGAGAGATAAAGTGTGAGAACGAAAGTGAAAGTGAGAAAGAGTGAGAGAGAAAATGGAAACATGTTTTGATATACGGTTAGCTTATTAATGATAAGGACGAAGAAACGTTTGCCCCTTTATATTATGATAAAGAAATACCAACATAGACTAACGATTTTCAGTGGGGGCGTATGTTGATATACGAGCATCACATATGCGATAAAATCAAAGCGGGAGTAAGTCAAAATCTCCAAAAATTAACCTACAGGCTAAATATATAGGTATTTATGAAGTATGCCCGCAAAGTATCCCGCCATTTTGAATATCTGAAAAATCGTTTGTGCAGTCTTAATACATCTTGGCAAGCGATCACTTGGGACTTTATTGCGCATGCGTAGATATATACATTTTTGTTTGTTTACTCGGCAAGAAGAAAGAATCCAGAGTGTTTTCTTGTTTAGTGTGTATCCATTGAAGTTACTATGCAGGGTAGATTATTTTCGAATATTTTTTAGGCAGGACGTGAGGTGAACATCTCTCTCCCACTCTTACCATCTAGATTTTCCATACGACGTCTGACATCTAAAAAAACTCAAATAGCCATTATAACACCGGTGATGAGATTATGTAGAGACGATCCCGAAAAAAGACTTTATAGAATTTTATGTCGAGTGAATGATATTCTGGACTCGATAGAGTATTGATTTATTAATTAGTTGTTGTTCTGAACTTTTCTATGATACGTATAATTTACGAATTTAAGCGCAATACTAGATTAGCGACAAGGTATCATCATTTTCCTGTTGAATTATCTACATGTAATCATAAGTTCTATGCTAGGAGTTTCTTCTATCAAAACTTCTTGCCTGCGAAATTTTCTTCGGGCTTCTTGCTTCCCAGTCAACTTTGATCTTCAAAAATTTAAATGTAATATCAATTTTTATCTTCGGTTTTCATAATTCTTGTTATTTTATTGTCCTCTCTACTTAATAGTAGTTTCTTCATGTTCTCTAACACTCAGTAACCCCTTGAGTCTTAGTGGCTTTATTGCCTTGCTTGAGGTGAAATTATGGGGAAAAAAACTTGAGCATCTTTCCACAGGGCATTAGACTCAACAGCGAGGCCTACATCAAGTGCCCTGTGTGGGTAGTGCTGCCCTGAGTCAAGAGGATGGCTGCTGGAAGACCATATGTCTGCCAACTTCTGCGACCACATCACTACATGTGGCCTCCTATCACCCCAGACTACCCCCCTTTGATTACTATGTATTGGGCACGTTTGGGCGAGAGACTTTGCGTGAGTGTGTGTGTCTCTGTGTAAAAGAGCGAGAGACTGTGTGTGCATGTGTATAATGCCAGTCATGAAGTAAAAAGTTCACAAAATAGGAATTGTGTTCACACGCAAAAAAGGTTAGAGTTAACTGGTCATAGCGTTCTGACTTCAATTATCTTTGTATCTGTAGGGTTTTTTTTAAATTTCGAGAGGGAAGGTTTCTAGTAATTTAACCAACGTCCCCCCCGCTCCTTAATCGAATGTATGACAGCTCGAAATCTTCTTTTGCGAAAGCTAATTAAATCGTAGGACGCAAATTCCACTATTTACATTATTCGGACTATTGGCCTCATCGTTGTTGCCATATATATCACAACGTTTCAGCCGTTGTACACTCCGGCCTTCTTCGGGTGGTTGGAATGTCGAACTGAACCCCTTATTTCGCTCGCTGGTGTAGAGTGTTCTAATTCCACGTGCCATGTCTAACGGATGCCAGTTATCAGTTATCTTCTGTTAATTACCCTCTCCAAGTTCTCCACCGCCTTAACCAGGTATTGAACTCACAATCTTTGGGTCCTGTAACTAACGCCTTTATCCACTGTGTCCTTGAGGACATGTGTGTATAAATTTCTGGGTATTATAAACCTAATGTCTTCAGCTCAATTTTTTACCAGTACTCATATTGCAATTTTTTGCTGTTATCATTGCATGCTTTTTTTTTTCCCCCAGAGCACATATTGCAATTTTCGTTGTTGTTATTACTTTTCTCTGGTACATCTTATTACTGGTTCCCAATTCCACTGTTTGTGTTGATCTGTGCTGATAGCCGTTCCACCAACCTCATATCCCACGCAATAGATACTCGAATGTCATTGCTTTCTATCGAAATGCACACTGAGTTTGACCTGGCATTGGTCTAAAATGAAACACCTTGTGTGGATCTATTAAATTACAGTAGAACTGGAAGATCGACATACTAACCATAGTTCTACGGTCGATACCTCAGAGTTAATTGACATTTATTGTTGTGTATGATTTTTTTTGATTTTTTTTGTCTTTACTGATAAAGATGTAAGTGTTTTCCGCCATTAGATCGCTTGTTTAATGCAAAAAAAACGGAAAGATTCTTTTTCTTTTAACAAAAACGAAGCACAATACGACCAACAATTTCTACTGATTATTTTAGTCAGGCAAGTTATTATCTGATTCTGAATAACAATGAACAACGCGTATGTCGATCAAGCCTATTCGATTATCTACATAATGGGACTTTCAACACCTGCAATAGATATTGATTTAGATGGCGATAAATTGCCCGAAATAGAATTCATCAATTAACGTCATTTCGATTAACGAAGCTTAGCTTAAAAATAAGTGAGCATACGAGAAAGGATTTTGTTCAGAATGTACCTTTCTTGATTGCACGTCGGATGTGTGTGTGTGTGTGTGTTTTATTATTACTGTTAAAAATTATTCATCGCTATGAAAAGAAATAGAAGGGTTTCTTTTTTCTCATAAATCTGTTGGGGAAAAGACATTGGATGTATAAAATAAATATTGAGCACAATTGACAATTCAGTTCTAAAGGCGCCCCCTTGATTTTTTGCGGCTGTATATACGACGTGCTACTCTAAACATTCACCATTGCAATTTCCGTATTTAATCTGTGAAACCTTTTATCTTTCTTCTTTTTGCTTCATTTAGCTTTTTTTTCCAAAATTTCGGCTTTCAGGTTTTCAAATTCCTGTACATTATTAACAATTCTGTAATTTTGTAAGAAATTACCCTTCTGTTTAAAGTGATAAAAACGAAATAAAATCGAAGTTACTTTGAAGATCTGAAGGGAGAACCCCGATTAATATAATTCCTAAAAATATCAATATGATATTGAATAATAAAGATTTTGCTCCTAGAATGCGATGATTTTAAACAAAATCGAGTATGTTGATTCTGAATAGTAATTTTTTTTACTATTGTTGTAATATGTCAACTTTTTAATACACATGCGAATTATACGACAACAAAAACATTAGGTTTGTCTCCAGACAAAGGATGTTGTAGTGGAGTATGCTGATTCCAAACATTTAGTCATAATCTTCTTCAACAAATTTGGACTTTTTCTTTTAGATACGCGTCTAGGATAGTAGTATTAATATTTTAATGCTCAGTAAGAAATTACGTTTTACTAGAAAAAAAACCAATGAAATTAAGAAAAAAATAAATCACCTTTCTTTTCAACGAATGCCGACCATACAAGAAAATCAAATATTCGATTCTACTTTTTAAATCAAGATTATTCTCCGAAAAATGTTTAAAACACTGCTTTTAACTTCTAAGTTTCTAAATATGTTACCATTTATGAAATGTTCTGCTGATAAAATGAAATGGGAATCTGTACGTGCTAAATATGGAGCGTAGAGACGATATGGAAGAACTTCCCATCCTAACGATTCTGTTTTTTTTGGGTTTTTTTTTTTTTTTTTTTTTTTTTTTTTACAGAGTGTGTTCTTGCATTGTAGAAAATAATACCTGTTCATATTTCTGAGATGCCATTATCTTCATTGCCATATTCACGATGTTTCAGTCATTGTACGTTTCGGCCTTCTTCAGGTGATAGATTTCGAACTCTTTATTTAGCCCACGGAGATAGATTGTTCTAATTCCACATACCATGCCTTTGAATGTTTTAGTTTCAGTTAATTCCCCTGAAGAAGGTCGGACCGTGCAACGGCCGAAATGCATGAATATGGCAATGAATATGGGTTCAAAAGTCCGAACGATGTAAATAGTGTCAATGGAAAAAATAACTTTTTTTTCTGTTTACCGAATCATGACACTTTCGATTAAATGCTTCATTTACCTGATCAAGTAACTGGTAATGAACGACTGGAGTAGTAATCCTTCCATGTTCTATTAGCTCGTAATGGACGACACCTTTTATATTCCACCAGACACAAAGCCAGAATTTCTGTCTTTTTCGTTATCTGTTGACAGAAATAATATTTAAAAGTGATTCCAAAAAACCCTAATATTAATAATATATTAATATTCACCTGAACAGGTATCATGGGATTCACCCAAGGCCTTATCTGAATATGTCATGTAGGTATCGATTTCTACAAGCCTTCTTTCCTCACTATATGTCTCGTTTACCTGATCGAGTAGCTGACAATGAACGTCTGTAGTAGTAGTCTTTCTATGTTCCATTAACTCGTAATGGACGGCAAATTTTATATCCCACCATAAACGAAGCAAGGATTTCTGTCTTTTTCGTTTTCTGTTGACAGAAAAAAAATTTAAAAAAATGATTTCCCGACATATTAATATTATATTAATAATACCTTATATCCACATGAACAAGTAAGAAGGCATTTACTAAAATCCTTACCTGAATATGTCCCGTGGGTGTTAAATTGTCTAATCTCTCTGTCCACATTATATGCTCCAAAACTTTCAGCTGCATATTTCTGATCCTAAGTACAAGTTTCCTTTTCGTTCCCATTTCTCTTAAAACTCACATATTCCATCCATGGTAATCTCAGCAGACTGTAAAACTATATTCATCTGCTTGTCTTATGTGTACCCGTAAACGATCTTGGATGCGCTCTGATCCATTTATGCAAGCTCGTAAGGTACTGTTTCTGTACCTCATTTATCTGCACACATACGCAACTCGTTTTTTGTTTCGCCACTGGTTCTTCAACGACCGTAAAAAAAAAGAAAAGAAAAGGACAATTCATTTATATCTTCTCCTTCCAGACGCCTTCTTCCTTTCTCCCCTCTTTCCAACTCCTTCCAAAAGAGCTCCTCTTCCAAGGAGAGACAACCTTTAATCAAACACTATTTTTACAGTTACTGTTTCCAGCTTGCTTTCAATATGTCGTATGTGTCACATTTTAAAATCCTACTTACTTCATTATATTTCCTTGGAAATTTCACCCGTCTCTTTCTGATGTTAAGTATACATGTTCTTTAGCATTTTTCCTGAAAACTTACCCGTTACCCACATGGTCTGTCCATGTTATTTTCAGCTTTCTTCTGTATAAGCATATCTTTGCTGGCTCAAGTTTCATTTTAGCGTTGATTGTCCAGCATCTGTTGCCATACAGGACGAATGATGTTACGTAACTATTAAGTACACTTTTCATTGTTTCTAATGAAATTGTCTTTTCTTAATATTTCTTTTTGAAAGATATCTTTCTATTGCGCCTTTAGATATCTGTATCTCATATTCTATCTTGACTTATAACACTTTCCAGATAGCTAAATCGTTGTAGATTTACCAAATAAGACAATGACATTAATTGAGGAATTTCAACAACCGCAACGACTAAAATGAATAGCACATGTAACTAAGAGAGAAGATAATGGCATAATCAAGATATTGAAATTCCGCATTAAATCAAAGAAAAGGTTACAAAGGAAAAACTCATCAATACTGGAAAGAGCGATAACAGCTACTGAACTTGAGAAGCCTATTTTTCTAATAATTTGTTTTAAGAGAAAGATCTCAAAATTTCAACTGAACGTAGCACCGACTGCTCGATTAATGAATGCTTAATGTTTCCTTATAAGGAATTGCCTAATATTACCATTGCTGTTATCCTTTATTTTGAATTCAAATTTCTAGTTAATTTTCTAATGACTCTACAACTTGTCTTCTCAAAACTTACATCATTAGAACTTTCATATCGCTTTCATTTTTTACCTTGCTTTGAAATACCTGCAGTTTTCTTTCTATTTCTTTCATCTATACGGTAACACCTTATTAGATAAGATGTCGACAGACTAACAGCCGTGGCTATATCCCTATATTTACAATCTTAGAGCATTTCTATATGATCTGGCAGGCGTGTAGCATTTCCTGTCAAGATAACGTCCAGAACTTCGGACAACAAAATAAAGTAGAAATCATGAGTTTCTTCATGTTAATTTGATTTTTTCTAAAGCACAAGTGTTTCTGGAGTATACATGAATTAGATTTTGAAAAAAAGAAATGTCTAATTCTAACTTGCTGCTTACTACGACGTCTATCAGCTCCCTTAGTTTCAAATTTTCCCCATCGGCAGGCCAGCTTTTCAAGTGCGCTCTGGATTGACGCTACCGTCCATATTGGGAATCGCGGATTTACACCTAATTCAGAATCAGATCCGCCGAATCGATGCGCAAAATAATTTTCTGATATGTATATATATATATTAAATCGGCATCACTTCACTCCATGTAATGCAGTAAAGCCACTAAGACGCAAGGGATTAAAGGTTGTGAAAAATTAGGTACAGAAATATTAATTACAGTATTTACATTATTCGGACTATTGTTCTCATCTTTGCCGCCATATTTATCACACTCCGGCCTTTTTCAGGTGGTTGGAATTTCGAACTGAACCCTTTATTTCGATCACTGGGGTAGACTGTTCTAGTTCCACGTTTGATGGATGTCAGTTATCTTCTGCTAATTTTCCCTCTGAAAGTTCTCCACTGCCTTAACCGAGTATTGAACTCACACTCTTTGGGTGCGTCACTGGATCTAACCAACGCCTTTATCCACTGTGCCATGTGTCCTTGTGGAAATATCGACAGACTCAGAAATATTAATAATGAGAAGAAAGCGAAAAGAGTAATCAGGAGGAGAGTAGATAGCGATTGACATTGCACTTAAATCTTTCCTTATTAAATTTAGCCGGAAGGGATATCTACAAGCAAAAATGGGAGAAAAGTGACTGTTAGCATAAAACTTACGGCTACATCACGCCAGCTGAACTCTATATTGCTGAGATCTCGACGCTAGTTTAGTACTACTCTTAAATTCAAAAAGTCTAGGTACCCTAGCTAAGAGCGATATTTATTTGTAAACTATATACAAATTATTTACAAAATGTGCCAGAGTGGGGAATGGGGATAAAAGACGGTCTTGTTCTGTCTTGACGTTACCTAGCCAGTGTTGAACTTAGCTAGCCACAAACACTGACCCAAACATACAACAATATTCCTAACAGTAAAACAATACATTCTTTCTTACCGTTCTCACTACATCCAACATAAAATTTCATTGTCTCTATGAAAATACTAACGAGTCTCCATATGTACAATTCATTGTCTGGTGGCGGGGGGGGGGAGAATAAAACGACAATTTAAAAACTAGCCACAATATGTAAGAGCTCTACCGAACTATTACCACGAAAATATTAATAGAAAAGACACAGTGGGGCAACCTTACGGCGGTGGGAAAAATGTCTGAGGCCGAGCCGCCAGATCAGGCCCAATAATATTGCTGATTCTTCTTTGCATCTTATGGAAAAGCTCTAGGCAGATGCACCGGACCATATGTGACAGCAGTATTCTGAGCATGGGCGACTAGCAGACATATAGATATGTTGGATCGATTCTGGAGAGAAAAATTACCTCGCAAGACACAGTGAACCGACTTTCTTAGTAGATGACCTATATGATTCAGAGGATAGTTTCTGAATCTTTCCACATAAATTCAAAGAAACAAATGTAAGGAATCGTGTTTTATCTGAAAGAATTGTCAATGATTTTTGTTTTTTTTTCTTTGTTTTTTTTTTTTTTGTTTTTTTTTTAGCCAGAGGATCGGCATTGTATTTGGAGACTGATATAAATAAAACCTTATTTCAGCTTTTATTTTAAATGCTTCTATTCGTCTACACCAAACTTTAACTTTTCTATTAACGCCCAAAAAGTTTAAATTTCCCAGCAAATAGGTCAGTGTCTGTGCCTTCTCATTCCACTGCTAATCAAACCATAGGGACTAATGGCTTAGCAAATTCAATTTCTAAACGAACCCTGGCCAATAAGACGACTGTCTGTAACTGATAATATCCCCAAAAGATATTACGTTACATTTATGATGTAATCTTGGATAGTAAATAAGGCCGTTTAGGCGATTAATTATTTATTTAAAAAACAATCGCTCAAACATGAAGAATATACTTAAAACCAAAATTCATAAATCATAAACTGTTACATTTAGTGGACGAACCGTCTATGTGCATCTAACAACTATTACTGAACGAATGTAGCATTAGGTTGGTGCAAAAATAATGTCGTTTTCTCACATATGTTACTATGTGAGAAAACGACATTATTTTTGCACCAACCTAATATTATCAATTTATTTTGCTTTCTGTTTAGGTTAATCAGATAAAGGACTATTACGCGGAAGCTATGAGTACTTCGACTTGGTGTAATGGTTAGCAAGTTTGCTTTGCTAGATCAATTACAAGTGAGTTGTGAGTTCGATCTTCAAAGGTTGCACAACACTTCCGGTTTTGTGCGACATTTTAAGCTACGCTTAGAAAATCACCATTACCCGAAACCAAGGATACGGAAAATTAGTAATTATATGTAATTCTGTTTGCACAAATTATCATAACAGTTATCTTATATACCTACATTTTCTTTATATTGGTAATTCTCTCCACAAATTGCAATGTTGCGGATCTCTTTTCAACACGGTCTTCCAAGGATGTTTTTTCAGACTCTTAACTTTTTTATTCTTAATCAAGTTTTTAATTCTTATATGAATAACCGTAGCTTTAATATCTGTCCATATTTCTGAGATGAGGTGTTGTAATTATTTACATTATTTACATAGTTCGGACTGTTGTCTTCAAATTTATTGTCATATTCATATTTTGGCCGTTGCACGCTACAGCCTGCTTCAAGTGATTGGAATTTCAAACTGAACCGTTTATTTCGTCCACAGGGGGTAGATTGTTTTTGTTCCACGTGCCATGCCTCTTTCTGATACCTCAGTTATCTTCCTTTAACTTAACTCTCGAAGTTGTGTTCAACACTGCTGCAACCAGGTATTGCACTCACAAACTGTTTGGGTTAAGTCACTGGATCCAACCAACGCTTTTATCCTCAAGGAAGATAACTTTGTATCCTGTAGGACCGGGTCCAAACTATGGTCATTAGGCCCTATAGGAGAAATGTCATTTAATTGAGAGCACTTTTCTTAATATATGCGATGTTCCTAGTAGGGCGATCTTCTGGGCAAATTGTATGTTGATGTTACTTGGGACACTGTTAGTAAAATTGTCTATTCCTTTTCACACGAGGCTCAGAGCTTCCCTACTATTGATCGAGTCTTGGACTTCATTCCCCATATCCAGTTAATATCGATCTTCAAGTCCTTGTTTTTGGACAATTTCTCGATAATTTTATGGATGTGTTTCTCTCAGATGATTTTGCTATGTACTTCTTTTTCTTCGTATTCGTTTTCTTCTTCTTCTTCTTCTTCTTCTTCTTATTATTATTATTATTATTATTATTATTATTATTATTTAACCAGATTTCTTTTCTACCTGCATTTATTTTATAAGCACATGCAGAGTAATAGCCAATGACCTAAGGCAAACAAAGGACAGCTTTTAACAAAATAAAACTTAAATGGACAAAGTGCCTCGCAGGATATGGGCTATGGTTGTTAGAAAAATTATTATTATTATTATTATTATTATTATTATTATTATTATTTCGTTTCATATTTTCCATATCTACGTTCCGTTCTCATATCGTTCAACCCAGAATTATTTATACACACCTACAAAATACATGAGTTCTTATAAGAAATATTTTCATTGACGAGTCCTTTTTTCTGGTTCATTTTAACTCATAACGAAATGAAAGGATCAAATGAAAATTACATTATAATGTAATGAAAAACGATTTCACTTTTTAAAAGCTGACTGCAAAATGCATGTTCAAAATTATGATTATTTTAATAATCATTTGTAAAGTCTTTAATATTTATTAAAGCCTATACCGATTCTCATATTTGATCAAATTCTGATAAGTCTCAAGAGAGATTTGGGACCACTGATCTTTGGTAAAGTCTACAGGTCCTTCAGGCTGGGAGGTTTGCTTTTCATGACTAGTGTCTTCAGCTCGTTCCACAAATTCTCGGTTAGATTAAGGTCTGGAATCTGGCTTGGCCAATTGTAAACTTTGATATTCATCATGGATAATTCTGACATGAGTTTTGGGTCATTTTCTCGTTGGAAGGTCGACTAATTACATTGGATTATTTTCAGCAGACTACCAAATCTGTACCTACAATAGGATAGATAGATAGATAGATAGATAGATAGATAGATAGATAGATAGATAGATAGATAGATAGATAGATAGATAGATAGATAGATAGATAGATCACTTGGCAGGGATTCAAAGTACAATATGTTCTTAAATTACTTGGATTTGTGTATCGTTTAAGCTAGGTATCTGGAAGAAACATACATAGATACAAGATTAGAGTTTTAGTATTAGATAGATAGATAGATAGATTTGATAGATAGATAGATAGATAGATAGATAATGAACGCAGCAAGATAGATAGATAGATAGATAGATAGATAGATAGATAGATAGATAGATAGATAGATAGATAGATAGATAGATAATGAACGCAGCAAGATAGATAGATAGATAGATAGATAGATAGATAGATAGATAGATAGATAGATAGATAGATAGATAGATAGATATGAACATCCCGTAGATTGATATTTTACTCCAGAATCTAAACATACCTTTCTTTATGATTTCGCCCACTTTAACGAAACAATCAGCGCAATTGACTGAAAAATATCCACATAGCGTAATTCTGTCCCTAACCTGCTCGACTATTGTGATACTGTTTTTTTCGTTGAAAGCTCCACCCATTATTGCCACACAAAATCAACATCCCTGTGCAAATGAAGCGCAATTATTGATTGACCTGACCAACAAACTACTGACCAAATGGTGCTTAACAAAACCTAGATGAAATTTTACGTGCCTCTTAGAAACATTAGAGTATTTCTTAGTCGTCTTCTATGAAGGCCTCCTTATGCAAAATTCGCTGAGGCGTTTACCAAGATCATATATTACTAAAATCATACAAACTAGCCAAAATATGCTTGGTGACGATCCCGGAAATGTTCGTGACATTTCTAAGGACATTTCTAGTAATAATGAGGTGATAATTTTATGTTCCCTTTTTCTTTTTTATTTCCTTGACAATGTTTTAATCTGCTAGAACTGGCACGTGAAATCGATTGGATATGCATTCGTGTTGAGATAGATAGATAGATACGAAAAGAATGAGATAGATGGATAGATAGATACGAAAAGAATGAGATAGATAGATAGATAGATAGATAGATAGATAGATAGATAGATAGATAGATACGAAAAGAATGAGATAGATAGATAGATAGATAGATAGATAGATAGATAGATAGATAGATAGATACGAACAGACGGAGATAGATAGATAGATAGATAGATAGATAGATAGATAGATAGATAGATACGAACAGACGGAGATAGATAGATAGATAGATAGATACGAAAAGAATGAGATAGATAGATAGATAGATACGAAAAGAATGAGATAGATAGATACGAAAAGAATGAGATAGATAGATAGATACGAAAAGAATGAGATAGATAGATAGATAGATAGATAGATAGATAGATACGAAAAGAATGAGATAGATAGATAGATACGAAAAGAATGAGATAGATAGATAGATAGATACGAAAAGAATGAGATAGATAGATAGATAGATAGAAAAAGAATGAGATAGATAGATAGATAGATAGATAGATAGATGCGAAAAGAATGAGATAGATAGATAGGAAAAGAGTGAGATAGATAGATACCGTATATTGAGATTTTCCAAGCGTAGCTTAGATGTGGCACAAGGCCGAAAGTATGTGGTACCCAGTGAGTATCGAACTCACTACTCAGTCGTAATAGTTCTCGCCAGACGAGCTTGCTAACCATTACACCACGCCGAGGTGCCCAAAGATAGATACCGTGTATGTCGGCGTACATGGCGACATTTTAACTTTAAAATATGCCCTGAAAATAGGGGCTCACCTTATACTCCAGATGTAAAATGTAATGTATTCTGTCATTTATGATATGTTCTTAGCATGGGACATGTGTGTCTCAACAAGCCGTTTAAAGATCGCATTGGTGAACAGTGCAACGAGTGGATAGTTAGCTGGGGAAAATCATTCAGATTACTATAATAGCCTACCGAAAACAGAGCACCCACTTATGAGGTATTCTAGATTATGCTCGTTAATTACGCCACAGTTTTTTCATTAGAATTTGAGTGAAAAGAGAGTATATGCTAACTTCATTTACTTAATAATTTCAGTACAATTTTTTTTTAAGCATTTCCCCCCAAGCAAGGCGGGAAGCCACTAGGACGCAAGGGGTTACAGAAGATTTGGAGCAAGATCAGATAGGAATGATAGAGGAAAGGATGAGGAGAAGGATAGTAGATAAATCAAGACAACTGGAGATGTCGATTGAAATTTGAAAATATGATTTGCTGTGTTTGCCATGTAGGACGAATATAGACCGAAACCTAGATTTTCAGTTGTAAATTTGTGAGCTGTCGTATACGCCTATTCACCTTGTATGTCAGCAGATAGATAGATAGATAGATAGATAGATAGATAGATAGATAGATAGATAGATAGATAGATAGATTGCAATTTCTGATACATGTAAGTTATGTGAGAATCATCTAATATCCAATCACGTGGAGAGCTAAAACCCAAATCATTCACACTTGTCATATTTCTGTGGATGATTGCAGACGGCACCTACTTCATGTACATTACATCAGCATGAAAGAATTTATCAATACCCCATTTATCTGAAGCTGATGAAATTCGGTATTTTTCCACGCTTTTCCCCGCCGTCAAGGTCATCTAATCATATTGGCTGTCAAGAATGGAAATTGTATGTCGAGTCCGACCTCGTATAGAATTTGATAAGACTTGATTAGGGTTTCAACATTAACGAGTCGCTAATGTGAAACGTACTCGCTGCAAATCACCGTTTGATTTTATGACCTCAGCTAATCGTACAGTCGTGATCTAGTCGCTGGTTGGGCAGTTATGGATGCTAGGAGATGCTTACATTACCTCCCTAAATTTTGACATGAATAAATACAAGTGCTACTCATTAAAATTCAACGCTCTCTCTCTCTCTCGAGCGCGCGGGCATGGGTACTTTCTCTTTAACGGGGAAGCGTGCAACTAAAATAGCGGTCTGAACATTGTCTCTTTTGAGGTGTTACGTCGTGAAGCATTTTTACTATGTTTTAATAACCTTGACATACAGTACTTTTGGTTACTTTTTTCGGTGGGTGTCTGTCTTTTGGTATATTTTCTTTTTTTTCTTATATTGTTTAGTTTCCCATTTTTGTTCAGGTTTTCTTGATTTTTGTTGTCAGTAAATTTTCTTTTTGAGTTTCCTTTTGGTCAACAGACAGACATTTTGTTGTTTACACCAACTCAGTATTTTTGTGCATATATAATTCTATTGCGCATATCTTCATTCCTTTCATAATGGTATATATATATATATATATATATATATATATATATATATATATATATATATATATATATATATGTCCAAATGAGATTTTATACGAAATTACCTGTTGACTGACAAATTTCAGTGTTCCTTTGATACATCTAGCCTTTTTACCTGTATTCATCTTATAGAGAGTATCAATAAAAGTTCTGGTGCCACATACCGTAGTCAGTTGTCCCCTCCTCCTATTTTTTTTGTCGAACTTATGAAATTTGCCACCATGTCGGTTGAATTCAGTAAACGAATTTCTGCCCACGAGTAGAATTTTCATTCTGGCTTGCTTTCACATTTTGCTTGAATACCAAAAGTCGTTTTGTCTTCCTAGCCCGTTTTTGATTTACACTTATAGACATTTTTAGATGTAGGTCATTTTCGATTTCTTGTCCATAATCATTTCTCTCTTGTTTCGTTGTTCTTTTCGTGCAATATGAATTAATAGTTGATTAACGATCAGAAAAAATCGTGAAAATCATTCTACCATATCTATAATCGGGTATTTAAAACCTACGTATAATCAGTAATTTATCATCAACGGAAATTAATGATGAAATCATAGTAATCAAAATTACTAAGTAAACATTATTACAATGACAATAATTTTCCCTTAGTAGTCATTATTATGAGGATATTAATGTGTCTTTATTGATGATTATTATGTGAACAATAATTCATCCTTAGCAGATATTATTACAAGGATAATAATTTACCCTTAGTATACATGTTTCTAGGAACAATAATTTATGCTTTGTAGACATTGTTATGAGGATAATAATTTGCCCTTTGTTGGCATTATTATAGGAACAATACATATATATATATATATATATATATATATATATATATATATATATATATATATATATATATATATAACGCACAGTTCTTCATTAATGAACTGAGCACTGTTGGCTGCTGGCGTTTGTTTACATTCCTATACAATACGTTAGAATTTCCCATCCTCTCTGCCGTGCACCGATAGCTTAAGGGTAGGATATAAAAACTATATATATATATACATATATATATATATATATATATATATATATATATATATATATATATATATATATGACATCAACATCAGATACTGTATTATATATTATTAATATTATTATTATATACAACATGAATCAGCAAAGCGAAAAATTTTATATTTAAAATAATCCTATATATATATATATATATATATATATATATATATATATATATATATATATATATATATATATATATATATATATTCGAATTCCAGTCGAATCCATTACATTCACTTACGTGCTGATACCTTTGGGAAAGCTATAAATCCTCTTCTTCTCCTTTCAGCAATGGGTAAATAGCAGGACAGACTGGGTTCTATAGCTTTAGATGGCAACTGATCTAGGAGAAGGACAACCCCGAATTCAAAACCTGCGGAGGGTCGTTTTTGGACCTCGTGGCACGTAGTGACCCAGGTCTCTGTATTCTGCCTTTCAAAAAGTGTGGATGGTCCTGCACGAAACCGTCACCACTATAATCAAATCGCATATGCTGGTGCTGGCCTGTTGCTTCCTAGGAACTTCTCTGCTTGACCCTCATACGCCGAATTTGACGGAAGAGTCGAACACACAAACACACACACACACACATATATATATATATATATATATATATATATATATATATATATATATACATACAAATATAGATAACTATACTCGTTTCGAAAAACCCTCGAATTTTTGATTTGCCAATAATCAAATCAATCTCGAGGGAAAAAAAAGGTTTTAAAAAAAGAAAGAGCTAGAAACATGAAAGTCTGTTGAAAAAAATCGCACAGATACAGGTTTGAAACCCAAAGAAAAAAACCCGATACGGGTAAACAACTAACAAAAGAGCTCTATACGACCGTGGAGCCGACTCTCCCTGACGATCCGTTAATGTGAAACCTAGGTAGGTTTGTCTGGCTCACTATATATATATATATATATATATATATGATGTATGTGTATGTGTATATATATCATCAGCATACTTTTGTGGAACTACATCTTTGTTGCTTCAAGTCTCTTTTTCATCTTTGAAAAGACAGAACACATATTAGGATTAAAGCTCCCATCAGAACTCAAGCAAAACTCGTATATTTCATACCATTGCTAAAGACGCTGGACAAATACTCAGTCCTTTGTAGTGATCCAGAGAGTAGCTTCTTCACGCCTCTTGCAAGAGCCCGAATAGCCGAAAAGTGGTATACTGCCCTCATATTTGAACTGGAACAGGAGAAACCTTCGTTTCCAGGCTTGATTGAGTTCAAAGACGTTTACACTGCCTTGTGGGTGATGAATTCTTGCAACCCCTTCCCCATAGATGAATCATTCCTACTCAATAGCTGCTTCTGCGTTCCACTAGTTCAGGCCTTCAAATCTAATACTCGCCAGGTGAAGTTCACAAAGTCGACTAATCATCATTCCCTTCGTATTCCATTGGTAAGGAGTAAATTCAAATCAGCATCTTCCCCGAACTGTTACTTTCTGGAACAGACTCCCTTCTGAATGCTTTCCTTATCACTGCAATCTTACCCTCTTCAACTCTAGGCTCAAATTTTATCCTACATATTCCCATAATATACACTTCTTACTTCCCACATTTAAACTCTTACAACGACCTAGTTCAGTAACTCTACCTTGACTGTCTCTTGGACACTGTATAGGGAAAGCAATAGTATAATAAGAATTCGCCCTTGCATGGATTATTGCTGCCATATATGGTCTGGTGTCCCTTCTGTTTCCCTCGGGGTTCTTGATAGGCTCCAGAGGTGGATATGCAATATAATTGGCCCTGCTATGGCATCTCGTCTACAGTCACTTTCTCACAGACGCGCCGTCGCCTCTCTCTGTCTGTTTTACAAATACTTTCATGGTAATTGCTCCGAGCTGCTGCATTCGCTGGTTCCTTGACGTCATGAGTTCAAGCGCCCTACGATGCTGGCATCCCGCTCTCACCCTTTCACTGTTGAAATTGTTAAATGTAGCCGTCTCTTCTACTCCAATAGCTTCATGTCTCGCACCTCTCGCCTGCGGAACTCCCTTCCCTATTCCAGTTTCTCTGAGAGCTATAATCTCCAGCTATTCAAGTGTAATGTCAATCGACATCTCCAGTTAACTTGATCTATCTACTACACTTCTCCTCATACTCTCTTCTATCACTCCTATCTGATCTCGCCCTATATTTTCTGTAACCCCTTGCGTCCTAGTGGCTTCCCGCCTTGCTTGGGGTGAAATGCTCAAAAAAAAATATATTATAACCATTTTAAGTAACCCTCTACCTTAGTGACTCTCAAGACCTGTATTGAATGAACATTACTAGTAAAAATATCTATCTTTGCGTATGCGTGTGTGCTTGGATAACGGTCGTGTATGACTTGTAACTTTCTATATATGATAAATGGAGAGACATCCCACAGCACTGCCCTCTTACAGCAAACGCATTCATTTTCATTTCATCGTTCATTCCAACGTATGTGCACTAATCCACCAATCACACGAGAGTTGTCGAAATGCATCTATCTGTTATCGATCTGGTCGTCTCCCAGTCTCTTCCCAGACACCCGGCTGCGCGAGATCCATTGAAAGACACCAAACGATAGAATCCATCCCAATTGTTCGTTTTATCATGGCGGCGAATACACGTGAAATGTGCGCCAGTCTCTCAGGGTGACAAACTATCGTTTGGTGGCAGGCTTTGATGAACTGCAGAAGACGGACGTTGTCGATAGATCGTAGGCGTGAAATAGTCCGGCAATTAGTAGATAATAGCCGAGGGATATTGGCAGCCACAAGTACAATTGTGTTGGAATGAAAGAATTCTCGAATTCAATCTGGATTGGTGAGAGGCTATGAAGGAAAATGCCGATGGATATGTACGGATCGATCAGTGAAAAATTATGTATTCTATACCAGGGGGTGATGAAAATTGATCAGTACGAATAAGAAAACCCTCTAAAAAATTCAATCTTTCGTCATTTGGTCAGATTTTGTGGAGTTGTTTGAGGTGAGGACTTTCCAATATGTCTTCTTATTGAACAAAATGGATATTCTAAATTTCCTCTACAACTAAATTCAGTCTTTCTATGAATTGATGCACATCTCCCTTCTTCACATATTTATATATTTATATATATAATTCACTACGAGAAAAATGTCTAGAGGGTCCCTTGATCGCAAGGTCATCTACCGTAAATTTGCGCTCGGGCTTTTACATTTCAACATTCCAGCCAGAACTTATATTATCACGTGATGTGATATCTACTAACAAAAGTGATAGAAAGAGAAAGAAAAACAATCTAAATGATATCGGCTGAATTAAAAAATTAATTTAAATTTAAAATTTCCAGAATCCCTCGTTCCTACGCATGTATAGTCACACTTTTTCCACATTGTTATACATTTTTTCTATTTTGTCATACATTTTTCTACTTCGTCATACATTTTTCGAAAACTGTCTAAAAACTGTCCACATGTTCTGCATATCCGAGCGCTTTTGGTTATTATTTTAGTTTAATGGCAAGAGCATTTTTAAACGGAGTTTATAGGGTTTTATATGTGTCTAGTGTTATAGGAATGTTTTATGTTTGAAATACGGTCAGCACGTTTTGGCCATATTCATAGTTGATGTCATTGTGTGTTGGATGTTTCTTTTATACTATTACTGCTACCATTATTTTGGACAATCTTTACACACTTTATGTCCAGAAAAGAAAACACAATAAAAATAAATAAAACCTTAACTGCTGTACCTTGCCAGACGTCTTTAATGAAACATGTATAAAAGAGGGACTGCTATTCAAATACAATTATATATATATATATATATATATATATATATATATATTTGTTAAAAATAACAGACAATGAATGCCTATTATCTTTGATCATGAACCGTTCTAAGGTTCGTATGTTTGCTTTAATTGCATGTGAAAATGAAAACAAAAATTGTTCAGCATCTGGATATTTTTTATTAAGTTGGTACTTGATCTAAGCTTTCGCCTCACATGAGCAATCTTCAGAGTGGTTATACGGACATTTAAACAAAGATGTGCATCATCAAAGATGAAATTTTGTTATGGTGACATAGAAGATTGCTATGGGACATAAGGGTCACGAAATAACAGAAGCAGGTCGTAAATTCAAAATGCGCTTCTATGACGTCGTACCATTTTAGAGAGTCTGAAATATTAACAACAGAACCATATATCTAGATGCAATGTAATTTGTTGTGACTAGTTTGAAAGGTAATTTTGTTGAGTCTGGATTGTCTTGTTTTAATGTAGATGGCCTCCATCTGAAGGTTCTTTTTACTGTGTTTATTTGTTTACATATATGTATATATATATATATATATGTGTGTGTGTGTATATATATATATATATTTTAATTTCAGTAAAGGTGCAATCAATTTACAAATTCATGAATTATTCATAAAACAAATACAAAGGTTAATGATTAAATGGCGAGAAATCCATCTTCGCGAACAATTCAAAATTATACAAAACCCCGAATCTCTTTATGAATGAAAAGATCCTGTTTTATAAATTTCCGTCGCATTAGATCTTTTTATTTTACAAGCTTTCGTCTGTTCCTACGGACATCCTCAGGTATGAAATATTGTGTTCTTGTTTATACTTTCAGTAATAAGTGGACAAACGAAAACAAGGTTGTAATCCGAAAAATACTATGAGAAATGTGTGTTATAGTTTTGGAGCGTGCAGTCGCAACGCTGAGTTTGAATTTAAATTTTAAGGTTAAAATTCTGCGTTTATGTACAAATGTAGTGATAGAGAATTCTTTTTAACTGGTAAATTTTCCGTCAAAGTGGCATGAACTATATTGTTCAATAATTTAATCATTAACCTTTGTATTTGTTTTATGTATGAATAATTCATGAATATATGAAGAAGAAAACTTGATTTATTTGGGAAAGATATTCGAATAATCCAAAAATTTGAATAGGAGCAAACACCCTGCATTAAAAGTTTGGGCTTAAGACAAGTTTCTGCTTTCATACTGGATTTATTCATCCTTTGAAACGAGGCTATCTTAAAGGATTTATAGATCCTACCTGGATTTATCATCACCTGGGACAATCATAACAATATAAGATAAACAGATAATACTGTTTTTGTGACTGATACAAGAAGGAAATTCTTTGAACTTTTTTTTTTTTTTTTTTTTTTAGCATTTCACTCAAGCAAGGCGGGAAGCCACTAGGACGCAAGGGGTTACAGAAAATTTAGAGCAAGATCAGATAGGAGTGATAGAAGAAAGGATGAGGGTAGTGGATAGATCAAGGCAACTGGAGATGACGATTGGCATTACACTTGAATAGCTGGAGATTATAGCTCACAGGGAAACAGGAAAAGGGAAGGGAGTTCCAAAGGCGAGATGTGCAAGACATGAAGCTATTAGAGTAGAAGAGACGGCTACATTTAGGAGTTTCAACAGTGAAGGGGTGAGAGCGAGATGCCACTCTCGTAAGGCACTGGAACTCATGACGTCTGGGAACCAGCGAATGCAGCTCCTCGGAGCAATTTCCATGAAAGTATTTGTAGAACAGACAGAGGGAGGCAACGACGCGTCTGTGAGAAAGTGACTGTAGACGAGACGCCAGGGCAGGGCCAACTACATTGCATATCCTTCTCTGGAGCCTATCAAGAACCCCAAGGCAAACAGAAGGGGCACCAGACCATATATGGCAGCAATACTCCATGCAAGGGAGAATTGTTGATTTGTAGATCTGGAGGATCGATTCCGGGGAGAAAAACATCCTGGCGCGGCTCAGGGAGACAACTTTCCTTGCAGTGGACGAGGCAATTGATTCAATGTATTTATTTCATCTCAGGTCAGCAGTCAACGTGAGACCGAGAAGCCGCAGAGAGTTGCTCTCGAGAAGTTGGGCGTCAGACATTCTAATAGAGGGAAGGAAAGGATCACTGTGGTGATTAATTGAGAGCAGTTTTGTCTTAGAAGCGTTGAAGTTGACCAGACAATTCATGCTCCAGTTCACAATCGATCGTCAGGAAGGTCATTTATGTAGATAAGGAATAGAGTGGGGCTTAGGATGGAGCCTTGAGGAACACCTGCGTTCGTGGGATAGGAACTGGAGGAGAATCCATTGAGAACGACCTTCAATTTATGGTTTGACAGGAATTATCGTATTAGGTTATATAATCGACCTGTAATACCATAACCCTGGAGCTTGCGAAGAAGGCCGAGATGTCTAGTGCCACGGTTCGGGCTTCCCCGTTATTTTGAAGAGCTCGGTAGCCTGTTTCAGTGATGGCCGTAAGCACATCGGCTGTAGATCGGGCAAAGCGGAAACCATATTGCTTGTCTGAGAGCAGATTATGGGATGTGAGGTGGTTAACCACCCCGGTATTGATTAGGGCTTCGAAGACTTTTCCGAAGAGGGGAAGGAGACTGATAGGACGGTAGTTGGAAGGGTCAGAGGGGTCGCCGGAGTTCTTGAAGACAGGAACGATCGAAGAGGACTTCCAGCAGTCAGGAAAACAAGATTCCTTGAGGCAGTAGTTGTATAGTTTAGAAAGGGCGGGCGCCAGTTCAGGCGCGCATTTCTTCAAGACAATGGCTGGTATCCCGTCTCCGCCACTAGCCTTGTTGGAGTCTAAATTGAAGATAGCGCCCAGTACCAAAGATGGGGTTATATTTAACCCACTCAATATGGCCTCAGTTCTAAGAGGGAAGTCGAGTATGGGTACACCGGAATAGTCGAGCGTCGAGTTGAATGAAAATTTCCGAGTCAAGCATTCAGCCTTGTCGGTAGAGGAGGTCTGGTTGAATAAAGGAGGTATAGAGGGTTTGCAATTGTTCAATACGCTCTTGCAGAGACGCCAATAATCTTTGGAGCCAAATTTGCGAGATGCAATACGTTCCTTCATCCGAGCCGCAAATAGTGACTTAGCATCGTTGAGGACACGCTTACATTCGTTACGGGTGGAGGCAAAGAGACGTCTATTGCAGTCAGACATTTCGCTACGGAATAGGTGGAAGTAGTGGTTCCTATGGGCGATGGCGGCTGAGCAAGCAGCCGAGAACCAGGGAGAGGAGCGCGACTTGACCCTATATTTCCTTGATGGGATGAAAGCGTCGATTCCAGCTTTAACCCAGGAAGAGACTTCAGAAGCACATTCTTGGACGGGGAGAAAGACTCCATCCCAGGGGACATCGCGGAGGAAATCACGGAACGCGTCCCAGTCAGCTCGTTGGTAGTAAAACGAAGTGGAGTTGAAAGAGATGTTAACTGATACTACTGCATGATCAGAGTTACCAAGAGGGCAGAGTTGCGAGGCGCTGCAGGATTCGGGGATGGAGGTAAAGCACAGGCAGAGAAGAGAGGCTTTACCTTCCCGGTTGAAGGCAAAACGAGTGGGGAAGTTAACTATCTGTGTGAGGGAATGGGAGATTGAAAAATTGAGCGTTTGAATGCCTGCGTAGTCAGTAGTAGCATTCTTAAGCCACAAGGTGTGATGGGCGTTAAAGTCACCAAACGCAAAAATGTGAGCAAACGGGTGGAGGGAGAGAGCCTTGTCTATGCTGTCAGAAATGCTATCGAGTATCTCACAGTCTTGAGAGGATGGAGAGCGGTAAAGGAAGAAGAGATAGCTTACCGCACTGAGAAGAGAGAGTCGGAGACACATGTATGACTAGTCTGGCGATTCGAGAGAGGACTCTCTGGCCAGAGGGAGATGTTCCTTGACGTAGACACCAAGACCGTGCATGTGGGTTAGGGAGTCTTTTCTGAGGAGAGGAAGATAGCCGGGGAACGAGAGATCAGAAGAGGGGATAGACGAGACAAGGTTTGTCTCACAGAGAGCCAGTATATCCGGGCCGTTTGCAGTGAGGAAAGATTCCAGACTGCAGAAATTTATCCTAATGCTCCGGATGTTGGAGAACGAAATGTTGAGGGGTTTAGGTGGTTTTTGAGAGGCTGGTTTAGGGTTAATCTTTCGGTTTTTGTAACTCATGTTGAATTTTCGACCGTGACGCGAGCAGAGAGAAGTTGGCAAAATCTGCATCATTATGTGGCCCCAGGGCTGTCCACCGGAGGTGACTGCAGGGACACCTTTCCATGCGCAACATGGCACTACAGTCACCCCGTTATTACACAACTGTTGATCAGAGCGGCCGCTCAAGACGCCACGCAAGAGTTAGGGCTCCTAACTACCAGTCGGAAACAGCAACCAGAGAACTGTCAACCGTGTACCCACAGAATGAAGAGGTGATGCCACAGACTGCACACATCACGGGAGTAAACAGAGCTGCACTAATACAGAGGCCGGAGAGAGAAAGAGTACCGGGAACCCCTTCCTAGACAAGAAACAAGGTGTAAGCCTCTACTCATGTCCAATGGAAGGGGAAGGAGTGTTGACCGGTCGGTAGAAGAGACTACCTACTCCTATTACAGATAACACAAAAAAGGACGACACAAACAGAGGGAAGGATTGGGTGGGGAGATAACAGGTAAGGAAACCTGGATCACACTTGGCTATACCCTATCACATTATGTTTTCTAAAAAGAAATTGAAAATAAGGTTACCCGGATTATTATCGCATCTAGCCAAAGACATTTAAGTTTCCATTTTTCCTGGGTTTTTTAGGGTTTTTTTTTTCTTTCGAACCGGGATTTCTTACTAATATCAAATAAGGGAGAATCATTGGGAAAAAATGTCTTTGAGTGGGGGAGTGAAAAAATAGATAAATTTAAAAACCAAGAAAAAAACAATAAAAAAACAAAGAAAAACGTAAATGGGTTTCTGCTAGAGCGAAACAATACTCACACGGGCCAGCAAGTGGTTGTCTGTTTTCTTCCTCATGATGGTAACTGAATGTATGGCTTACCTTATGTACAAGCGTCGACCTGGTGGAGGGGTCAACGGCCACTCCTCCGCCCTCACTAAGTACTGGGCTTGGGAGATATGCTTTCAATAAGATTTAGAACAGGAGAAAGAAACGGCTAGAACAATTCCAAGTTCAGACAATATATCAAGCAAAAAGATACTGTCACAACATCATTAGAATACTGACGAGACACCTTCGCATCTAGCCAAAGAAATTTAATTTTGCATTTTTCCTGCTTTTTTTTTCTTTCGAACCGGGATTTCTTACTAAACTATCAAATAAGGGAGAATCATTGGGAAAAATGTCTTTGAGTGGGGGAGAGAAAAAATAGATAAATTTAAAAACCAAGAAAAAAACAATAAAAAAACAAAGAAAAACGTAAATGGGTTTCTGCTAGAGCGAAACAATACTCACACGGGCCAGCAAGTGGTTGTCTGTTTTCTTCCTCATGATGGTAACTGAATGTATGGCTTACCTTATGACTGCTACAGAATGAAGTAAAGGAATGTGGCAAGAAATGACTATCCATCAATTGTAAGAATACAGAAAATGTCGTTGTCAGCATGAGAAAAAACCTAAAATTCGAGCTACGGATGTCAAAAATTAAACAATTAGAGAAGTTTAAATATATGGGAAGTGTTTTAACAGATGACAGAAAATTTGGCACATAAATCCCAAGCCGTTTTGTAATAGCAAATGATGCCTTCCGAAAAATATATATAGTACTAGCTGTATTCACCCGCTTGCTATCGCATTGCAAAGTAAGATGTATTCACTACTTGAAATCTTTGAAGCAACAATTTTAAATGAATATTTCATTCATAAATTGCCTTCTTATATTTAAGGAAAGTTTTAAAAATAGATGTCAATTTGTTGAAGAACAAGTAAAATGCACATTTCAAATACTTTTTCTGTGCTATATAAGACGATATTCCTAAACAGGACTATTTTTTATATGAAAATCAAAACAATCCTCGAATAAAAACAGTAATGAAGGACAGTTAATAAATGAAATAAACCTTTTTTTAAAATCAATATGCAAATTAATTAAACCTAAAGAGTTATATTTCCTAGAAGTATATAACATATAATACAGATCGTAAGCTTTGAGCATGTAAATTACTATAAGTAATTTATGCACAGTACTTATCATCTCACAGTTGCGTTTCTGTCCTTGGACAGAGTGCACTCAGGGGCGACTCCGTCAAAGGACAGAGCCGCAACTGACAAAATTATGCTGAGGAGGTGCTCAGCCCTGGCGAACAGCTGCCCGAGGCCACGCCTTCTCATTGCACTAGAGAGAACGATCGGTGCACGCACCGAGGCTAACACCACTGCCGGTTGCTGGAGCTGGGGGAATTTTTTTCCTTGCCCGGGTGCACGCGCTCGGGCTCCCCACATTAAACCGACCTTGTGTCACAACCTGACCTTGTAGGTGGGGTCAAGTAAACACCGCATGTAAATTGCTATAAATTAGAACTGGGGCTTTTTAATCTCAGAATTCGTGGGAGAATTGAACACCATTTTCGCATTTATTTATTCATTTAAATTCCACAATATAGGTGTTACTTTATTAGCTATTATGTTTCTCTAACTCTTCAAACGTTGAATGCATAACTAATTCTAATTTCTATTTTCCCATCTTTACACTATATTAATTTTATTTTAAATTGTCCTCTATTATGTCACCATGAAATAAAAATAATTATACGGAAAATAAGAATCTACGTGCCTTTTAACCGTCATTAAATTGCAGCAGAAGAGTTATCGTTGAACTTTTAAAATATAAGCTTAAACTTTAATTCAGTACTTAAATGCAGCGATCAATTTTGTGCTCTTCTGTAGGTTATATCTTACATCTATTCCTCCCAAGCTATTGTGATGATGACTAAACCAAGAGTCATCCGCAGGAGGTAGCTTATATACCGTCCGAAAAAGGAGAATAAGAGTTACTCCCCTTGAACCATGAAAGCAACGATAGTGGCTTGTATAATATATCAATATATATTTTTAACCTCATATAATCTGGCAACCCTGAATCTGAGCTCAACGAAAATCGTTCCCTGCGTCTAACTTTTCTAGGGCTTTTGAGCGAGCTATGAATCATTGAAATCGGACCAGTGGGAGCGGAAGAGTTCCTTGGGGACACACTCGCACAAACACACGCACATACACTGTACTTTATATATAAGATTGAGAAATGGGAAAATTTCTTTAGACCCAAAGAAAAATGTGTTGAACTTCTATGTAATATAAGTCTTCCTCTATGTCAGTGAATGCTAGACAATGTCCTCACAAATGGAAAATAGATTTGATGCCACAGAAATGTGATTCTACAGAAAAATGCTGAGAATATCATGAACGAAAAATATAAGCAACGTGGAAAATGGAAATAGAAAGGAGAATTATATATAAAATCACGAAGAAGCAGCTGAAATTTCTGGGATACGATGTTTGATCATCACAATACTGCTTTTGTAAAGTGGGTTCGGCTAAGAATATTCTACACCTCAGAGCAGGTGGTGAGCTAGGTATTTCAGAATACACTTTCAACGGACCTTAAATAGAAAGCGACCAAATTCACTCAAACCCGGCACGCACCTGATTTTAACATTATCGTTTGTCATACAGATAATATCAAAAACATTAAAATGGCAGCTTCCGGTGTGACACAGGAATTAAAAAGACATGCCGAACTCATAACACTAGATGTCAATCAAAGGAATCTGAAGATATCCGTCTTTTTCAATGTTGTCAGCTGAAGTGTACCTACCACAGATGTCTCGGCGCAGACTTCAAGGAAGTACCCTCGATGTTGAATACCAAGTACACAACATCTGGGATGGTAGTGGGTTCCTAAGAATCGAATATCATGTTACTCCACGTCTTCCCGCGTCGTTTCAGAGCTCACAGACATGGTGGTCTGGTTCTAGTTTTGGTTCTGGTTCGAGACGGGATGAGTGAACATGTGATAAGAAGGCTCTACCTCGTACTCAACATGGCCACCGGAAAGCAGTGAGAAGTTTCCCGACCATGTTGACCCCAACATGCAGATTCCTAGCTCTCTTGATTTGATTTCCCTGAACAATTACGTCTTCGGTGTCGTTGAATGGGAGACTACCAAACGTACTCAATAATATCAAGATATTGTCGATAGCTGTCATCCTGTATTCAATCGTTTCCGATGACGCATCAAGCTATAGAAAGAGTACATTTGTTTTTTAATATACTCTTTTTTTCTGTTGTATATCTATATTTTCTTATAATTATCGCATCACAAATACACACACACGAACACACATACACAAACACACATATATTTTAAGACATTTTTTGTTTATATATTCTTTTTATAGATACAAATATTTAAGTAAATGCTCTTTTTATAATAAACAGTATTAACGACACTTATAGGCCTGAATGTCCAAGACATATTCATAAGCCGGTAAATGTCGTTAATACTGTTTATTATAAAAAGAGCATTTACTTAAATATTTGTATCTATAAAAGGAACGTATAAATATAAAAAAAATGTCTCAAAATAATTGTCGGGCTTTGTCCATTTCATAATGTGTGACACACACACACACACACACACATATATATATATATATATATATATATATATATATATATATATATATATATATATTGTTGAATACTTGCAATATTTATAAGGAAAGAAAACTGAGCACAGTACTTTTGTATATACGTGTGAGGACATAGAAATTCACACTGCTGGGTGTATGTAATGCTTAAGACGTTTGTGTCTTCTCACCGGACTTGTTCAACTTATATATCGAGGTAGTTCTGAGAGAATTTGATGTTCTACCGAGGTTTGGTGTTGGCGGCCGTAATCTTAACATCATAAAATATGCAGATGACAGAGTCTTGATAGCTTACACAGAAAGGAAACTACTAAAGCTTCGACAGAAGTTTAGCTAAAGAAAGCGATATGGACTAAATATAAACTACAAGAAGATAAAATGCAAGTTTCTCAGGAAAAGTATGAGCCCAAAATGCAAATTCTAAATAAGGTATGCTAAAATGAAAGAAGCAGAAAAATTTTAATGGACAGAAAGTTCGAGATTCGTATGACCAAAGTTACATTCCTAAATCTAATCAGAGTATTAAGAGACATAAAAAAAAACTTCGTTAGAAACAAAGCAGTGAATGCTGAACAATCTCCTCAAAGATGAAGAAGAGACTTGAAGCAACGGAAATGTGGTTCTGCAGAAAGATGCTAAGGATACCGTAGACCGAACATGTGAGCAACGACGAGGTTTTAGAGAAAATAAAAGCAAAAAAAACTTATAATTAACCTCAGGAAGAGGCAATTAAATTTATTGAGAACTTAATGATAAAGGAGGGATTGGAAATTCTTGTACACGTAGGACAGATTGAAGGAGGCAGAAACAGAGGAAAACAGCGCGTAATATACTTTGATTGGCTTGAGTTAATGTAGTTTGGGAGAAATAGCAAAAAGACAATACTAAGAGCTAAAAGCGACAGGAAGATGTGGAGTGCCATGATCGCCTACATCCCAAAGGAACACGTCGCATTAGGTAGAAAGCAAAGATGTCTCGTTTTGATTGGCAGGCAGTCGCGGAAAATGAATAATCTAAATTCAAAACCCTGGCGTAACTACTACATTAGCTTTCAAAAAAATCATGGTAATTGACATTTGATTAAGAAAAGGAATCTCTGAGCTTTTATCTTGATGCTACATGGCATTTAAATAAAATATCCCTAATAACGAGAACATGTTAACTCTCAATAACGTATAATATTAATGTATTCATAAAACCTCAGGATTTTACGTAGTGAAAGAGTTACTTGCTTCAACGTTTGCAAATAACAATAAGTAATATTTAAAAAGAGACAGTTAAATATCTTTATCAATTTCGTTTTAAAACGGTTTGCTTTTTCAATCATGATTGCTCAAATCTTAACTATAGCGATTTTTAAAAATATTAATTGGATATTATAAGTAATTAATATTAATTGGATATTATAAGTAATTAATTTATCATCACGAAACAAATTGGGTTTCAACAAAAATAGCAAACAAATTGCATTAGAGAAACCTTCCATATTTCTCAGAATTTGATAACATACAATATGATAAACAATTCCTGGCCAATATATACCAGTAAACATGAAATTATTATTATTATTATAAAAAAATTCTGCATTTGCCAGATCATGACCAAGAGCTAGGGTAAGTGTAGGGCGTTTTTCTTTTTTACTTTTTGCTTTTGTGGTTTTTATTTAATTAAACAAAGCAGTTATGATCATAAAAACTTAAATGGACAAAGATCTTCGCAAGATATTGGCTGTATTTGTTAGAAATATTTGGGAATTTCCTGGATACATGTTTCACCAGGGATTTTGTTGATTTTTTCTTGAGTTCCTTTTTTTTATCAGACCCAAAGCTCCAACCAAAACAGGAACTGTTTTAGTTTTTAAGTTAAGGGCGTTTTTCGTTTTCGTATTTTGCTTTTTTTGGTTTCTATTTAATTAAACAAAACAGTTATCAAAAGAAAAACTTAAACGAAGAAAGCACTCGACAAAATATTGGCCGTTTGTTAGAAATATTTGCGAATTTCCTGGAGTCATGGTGCAACAGGAATTTTGCTGAGTTTCTTTTCTTTATCAGACCCAAATCTCCAAATACAACAGGAACAACATTAGATTTTAACGGTCACATATTTCGTTATTTCTGTTTCCAATCTTTGTTAGTTTTTCAAAAGCATTCCTACAGATGTTCTTATCACTTGGTAAACTCATATTATTATTATTATTATTATTATTATTATTATTATTATTATTATTATTATATTTCGATTTCTTCTACGGTTGCAGTACCTACCAAGTCTGTGAGAAGACCTAAGGAAGGTAGTGTGGTGTTGTTATGGCTACATTCCATGATCTGTTTTTCAAACTTCAATAATATCTCTAGAGTTACATGGACAAAGGTATTCTTAGTGCGTGGGCTGTACTTATCAAAGCAATTTTGTATTTATCTTAAACTGAGATTTCCAGGGATTTTTCCAATGTGTTCTTATGCTCGTTTTTCATCATTCTAAACGCACCTACTATTAATGGTACTATTCTTGTTTTCAATTTCCAGATTCCTTTTATATTTCGATTTCCATGTCTTTATACTTCCATAGTTTTTCAAATTCCTTGGGTGCTGTTACAGTCCGCTGGGCAAACCATATCATTTATTAAGCAAGTTTATATATATTTCCTTTGATTTCTGATGTGTACACATTTCTTTCCGGGTCCCACCCAGAGACCTAAGGTTAGAAATGGCATCATGACATTTTCCACCGACCAAAAAAAACATCATTTAAATAAAGCCCTTCGTAAGGTGGGGTCTGTAGCCGAGAGAACAATTTTTTGTATTTCTTAAAGGCATGGACTTCCAAAAATGCCTTCAGTTAGTCTACTGGAATATTTTCCAAATTATTATTATTATTATTATTTAATCAAATAGTGCACACCAACAAAACGATAAATATATGTACCTAGTATGATAAAGGTATGGCAGTGTTATGGTCCGGTTCCTTATAACACGGTGATAGTCCAAGGTAGAAGCAATAAAGAAGAACTCGAATACAGGTATGGAATTACACAGATATATTACAAACAAGAATATATACAGAGAAGTAGAAGTGTTAGTATGAAAAATCAGGTTTAGTAGAGAGAACAATGTAGTCTCGACCAGTATCACTATTCCAATGTCTTGCAGTAATTGTCTGAACGCGACTCTGTTTCGGACTGCCTCTGACTCGACTCTTGACTTGAATTGAAATACTGACTCGACACTTGACTTGAACTACTGACTATATTTAGTCACCCCCACCACGTGGGCATCATGTGGCACAAGGTGGGTTTAACGTGGGATGTCCGAGCCCGTGCGCTCGGCCAAAACTATGCCCATCGAACCCGTATAAACGGGTTCAGCGTCGGTTTACCTCCCCGAAAGACAATCCGCCCTTCGGCATAGCCTCCTTCGGGTTCCTCCCCGACCGAAGGCAGAGAGTTCAACCGATCAGCCAGTCGACCGAGATCGACTTGAACGACTGACTATATTTAGTCAACCCCACACTGGGGCATCCTGTGGCACAAGGCCAAAAATATGCCCATTGAACCCGTATAAACGGGTTCAGGGTCGTTTTACCTCCGCGAAAGAGAATCCGCTATTACGCGTAGCCTCGTTCGGGTTCCACCCCGCCCGAAGGAAAAATTCAACCGAACAGTCGGTCAGGACTTGAACGACTGACGTAGTTCGGCGTAGTTTCCTCCGGGTTCCTCCCGCCCGAAGGCAGAGAGTTCAACCGAGCAGCCAGTCGACCGAGATCGACTTGAACTACTGACGATATTCAGTCACCCCCCCACAAGGGCGTCATGTGGCACAAGGCCTTTTTAACGTGGGCTCTCCGAGCCCGTGGGCTCGGCCAAAAACATGCCCATTGAACCCGTATAAACGGCTTCAGGGCCGGTCTACTTCCCCGTAGGAGACTCCGCCCTTCGGCGTAGCCTCCTTCGGGTTCCTCCCGTCCGTAGGAAGAGAGTATAACCGAACTGTCGGTCAAAACTTGAACTACTGACTCTTTGCCTAGTCCTGAGCCGCGGTATTTATTAAGTATGGAATAGTCCCTTATTATTATTAATATGAGTAAGATCCCATAACAGGCAGGTACATAAATCACAGACAAATGTGAAATATATGGTCCCACGTTTTAGCACAAGCAACGCATATACTAGTTGGAGTCCAGTTAGAATATACTCAATCAGTGACTGCTAAGAGAGCAGAGTTAGCCGGATTTCAGACGATCACTGATTGAGGTCAATGACTTCCAAATAAGGAGGCTTTAAACTTTAAAAAAAAAAGTAACACTCACGACACCAGTTCACGGTATCCCCTCGAATACTAGCGCTTATAAACAGAGAGGCAGAATGCGTAACATCCTGGGAGACATGCTCCACTCGTTATGGTTCCCATGCAAAATTGTGGCATTGAAAGAGATATTTATTGTATCTTTTCGTGATTCACAATACCAAATCAATTAACATGAGAAGCCATGAGAGACATGCTCGATGTAGCATCAGGACAGTTATTATTATTATTATTATTATTATTATTATTATTATTATTATTTTATTTCTTGATTTCTGATGTGTACTCATTTATTTCCGGATACCGCCCAGGGACCTAAGATTAGAAATGTCATCATGATATTTTCCACTTAAAAAAAAAATAAAAACATATTTTACATAGACAAAGCTCTTCGTAAGGTGTGGGCTGTACTCGTGAGAACAATTTTTTGTATTTCTTTAAGGCATGGGCTTCAATGAATCAATTCAATTAGTCTACTGGAATCTTTTCCAACAAATCCGAAGGCTCCAACTACAACGGGATTGTTGATATTCCCATGTGTCACATATTCATTCAATGGAGATTGTGTTCATCCTTTGGACTAGGAGGCTACCAAGAGGGTATAATGGATTTATTTCATGAAACCGCTTTAAGCTGACGACCACATTACATTGAAACATCAGTTCCCGTACGATCACCAATGTTAAGCAACATCGAGCTTAGTCATTATCTAAATGGATGACCGCTTGGGAATACCAGGATGTATAAGCTTGGATGTGCGGGTGGTGTTATAGCTAATGGCTCGGAATTTTTCATCGGAGAGCTGAGTCCCAATTTCATACCCTTAGTAAAGGTATGAATCCACTTCTTCTGCCAACAATCAGTGGGCTAATTAGTAGGACTTGTATCATTACGTCATTATCATCTCCAAAAAATTATTACAATATAAAAAAATAGTTTCTGGCTTTAAATAACCTTTAAATAATTTTGGTGGAATATTTTTCCATGCCTTTTTTTTGACAAAAACCGAGAACCTACGGCGGAATTGACGGACTCTCTGAATCTTCGTTTCGTAAAATACAATCATCATCATTGCCATATAAATCGAGCTTATTAATCGTCAGCATTCGCACTATAACAGATATTTGTGAATCTAATAATGTTTACTGAGCTAAGATGGGAAAAAAAGCCTTTATTCTGCATTGGCAACAGCCGTTGCGACCGTAGAGAGAGAAGAGCTGAAAGTGAAAGAAATCGAAGAGAAAATAAGAATTTGGCGGGGGGGGAATGTAAAATAAAGGAAAATCAAAAATAAGAACTGGAAAGCGAAGAAACAGAAAGGAAGAAAGAAAAAAAAAGATTGACAAAACACCAAAACCTCGAATGGCCAAAACAGAAAGAAAAAAAATACATTGCAATGAAGTCGAAATATTTTTAGGTCTTAGCTATCAAAATAGCGCTCGAAATGATAATGTTTCTGTAAATGCGACAAAGTTGATGAAGATAACTCTTATAGAACCCCTACATTTTTTTTTACATTCTCTTGGTGGATTATGGAGTTGGGCGAGGGTTTTACTCTACTTTCTCCACGTAGAAATTTATTACCGCCTGAGGCGTTCTCTAAAAATGTCACCTTGCATTCAATGAACACATTTTTAGCAAGATCGGATGCTGATCTTGCGCGAAACATGCTGGGAAATTAGCAAATTCATATTTTTGCCTCCCTTCTGCTTCTGCTTTTCTCTATGACGTTAAAGATTGTAAAAATGATGATGAAAATAAACAGAATTTAAGCGAAATGGAATATTTCTGATAATAAATTATAAAGTAATTCATATTGTACCTGGTTTCTGGGATATTTTACCTTGTCTACTTGCTTCCAAGTTGTGTGTTCGAATCAGGGCAAGATTCACATGTTTATTTTCACATCTTTTATGCTGAGTAATTATAAAATGAAAAACAAAGAAACAAATAAAAATGTACGTACATTTTCTTTAGATACTTTTACTTCCCGGCTGTTCGTTTCGTTTCGTTTCGTTTCGTTTCGTTTCGTTTATTTTTTTTTCTATTAATCTTAAATGAAAGCGCAATAAAATTATAAACGATGTTTGTATTTAACTAATTTAATTATTTAACTAATGTTTTAATGACCAAATTAACTGCTACGCTTAATATAAGAAAATAATGAAATTAAAATATTCAAGAGAAATAAATAAAAAATGCAATTTCTTCAATGAATAAAAATAAAAAGTTAAATAAGATTTTTTTTATTACGTTTTATATTTTTATTTATTTATTTTGGATTGCATGTAATATTCGGCCGAAGGTATTTCTATATTATTATTTAATTATTTATAGGATGTCGATATGAATGTGCTTGTTCAAGATAAATAGAAATAGATAGATACGGAAAGAATGGGATAGATAGATAGATAGATAGATAGATAGATAGATAGATAGATAGATAGATAGATAGATACTAAAAGAATAGGATAGATAGATACGAAAATATGTGATAGATAGATAGATAGATAGATAGATAGATAGATAGATAGATAGATAGATAGATGCGAAAAGAATGGGATAGCTAGATACGAAAAGGATGAGATAGATAGATAGAGATAGATAGATAGATAGATAGATAGATAGATAGATAGATACTAAAAGAATGGGATAGATAGATACGAAAAGGATGAGATAGATAGATAGATAGATAGATAGATAGATAGATAGATACGAAAAGAATGGGATAGCTAGATACGAAAAGAATGAGATAGATAGATAGATAGATAGATAGATAGATAGATAGATAGATAGATAGATAGATAGATAAAGAAAGTAAATTGAAAAAATAAATCTAAACAAATGTTAAGCACGCCACTCAATCACCCCTCCATACGCACAAACACGTGTGTGTTTGTGTGCAATGTATTTGCTCAATCAAGAAAAACGTATTTCAATCTTTCTCTTCATTTAATTCCTTCGTATATACACTTTCTATTCCAACAAAGTAAAGCACTACAGGTGACGATTTTCTCACGTTAATTTGTTTTCTGCTGGGTCAGATGTAAACAAATTGTTACTAAGTGTTAATGAAAACATTGGCAGGGTTAACAGTTTCAATAATTCGCTGTATATGTCTCCATCTTTCTTTCGTTAGCGCAGAGACATTATCACGAAACTTCGAGGCAGAATATTCGAATAAGAAATTCAAGAAACTATATGAAAACAAATTCTCCTTCATTTTTCTTTGCGTCTTCCCAACTGGGGCCGTTTATCTTGGTTTTCTCCCCCTGTTTCCCGATTTGCATCTCGAGTTCAATGGAAATAAGTTGGTGAGTAATAGAAATAATCGAAATTTGGAGACCCAAACATTATATCCATGCTCAACATTTATGGTAATTTACTTGTCTAAGCCACATTTAATACAGGACCGCTACAGCAATTAAATGTTATCAGTTTTAAAGTAAAATGGTTGATTATTCTACAAGGATATGTGTAGTATTTATCATTGAAAGAATAGTCTTTAACTAATGTGATACTCCGCATTATATAGAAATGCATAAACTTAGTGATATACCTTGTTAGGAACAGAAACACGCATACACGCACGGACTCACACAACGAGACAGACAGACAGATATATATATATATATATATATATATATATATATATATATATATATATATATATATACACACACACACACACACACACACACACACACACACACACACACACACACACACACACACACACACACACACACACCAGTGGTTGAATCCCCGACTGATGCCAATTCATTCGGGTTTCGATCCTAGCTATAGACAACCGGAGGTCTAGCCACACTGTGCTGTGATACGGCAAAACACTTTGTCTGTGGATGACAATATATATATACTACCATTCAAGTCATTTAACCCTCAGAATTTTTATTTCTCATCCTAAAAGTGTTATTTTCAATTAAACACCCCAATCGTTTTACTTATTATACTATATACAAGTCATCCTGAGCCACATTAAATGCAAATTAAAAAAACCCAAAAGCACAAAAAACTTCTTAAACTTATGATTCATCAAAATTACCCTGTTTGGCCGCTATCACTTCTTCGCAGATTCTCAACATTCATTCCACAAAGAATGGAGGTAGACTGAAGATAGTTATGCCCAGCTTTCTTGCAAGCGTTGCCAGAGGTGAGCCGCAATTGTGGGTTGTTTAGCTCTGATTTTCGGTCAAGTTCATCCAACACCAGTTCAATGGTATTTAAGTCCGCTGACTACGCCGACCAAGACACCAGTTCAAAAGGGACGTGCTCTTCGTCTTTCCTTTTAATTGTGCCTCTGGCAGAGTTTACTTCTAGGCTTTGGGTTATTATCTTTCCTGGGTACAAATCCTTGACTCACAAGCCGCGCTCCAGATTAGATCACGTGATGCTGCAGTATGCTGTGATAGCCGGTCTGATTTAATTTGCCCTTCTCCTGGTGCAAATCTCCGACATTGCAATTGGAAAAGCCCCCACACACACCACAACAGAGCCTCCGCAATGCTTTACGGTTGTTGTGACACAGAGGGTTGCAGCTCCTTCACTCTTCGCCGCACATAGACACTCCTGTTTGACCCAAGATTTCGAACTTTGAGTCGTCAGTGCAAAGGACTTTATTCCACTGCTCTATTGTCCAGGCTTTGTGCGGCTTGGCCCATGAGAACTTCTTGACAATGTTTTGATTCCTCAACAGTGGTTTCTTGACAGCAATTCTGCCACATAGGCCAGCTTCACAGAGACTTCTACTCACACATTTTGACACATTTTTTGACGACATTGGTTCGGTTGTACAATGATGTTTGGAGCTGTCTGCCTTCTGTCACACATTGTTCTTTGCTCTTGTTGCTTCTGGTCTACCATACAGGGTTTTTGTCTTGTTTTGTCCCGTTTCTTGATGTCTCCGAACAGTATAATCCTTCATAATTCTGGGAATTTTTTTTTTAATTTTTTCTATTTGAATATACTTTTTTTAAGTAATAATCTCTTGTCTTTGTTGAAGTGGAAGTGTTTTGGTCCGTGAATTAGGGGGGGGGGCAGGGAATACAGTTAGTGCGAGTAGTTTTCGTGGAAGTAGCGACAGACCATTGAGAGGCTTGCCACATCCCGACTGTGGGAGATAACCTGGAGGGTGGTGAATAAATTGTCATTAGAAATAGAAAATGTCGATGCGAGTTACAAATTGGAGATATCATTATCAAGTATGTACAGAAATTTAAATATCTGGTAAGTGTTTTAACATAGGATGGAAAAAGTGATACCCAGATCCGAAGACGCATTGAACTGGCGAAATAATCATTCCAATGGGCTGAGAAACATAAATAGTTTGTTAGAAACAAAGAAAAGAGTGCTGGATTACTATGTCATGTACATCGTCTTATATAGCAATGAATGTTGGACAATTTTCTCAAAGATCAGGAGAAAACTAGACGCAATAGAAATCTAGATCTAAAGGAGGATACTGAAAGAGAAATTCCATGGACGGAGTAAGTAATCAACAAGGAACTCTTAAAGAAAATCACAACAGAAAGAACGAAAAAATCAGGGAAAAAACTGAGATTTCTTGGACACATAATGAAGGTGGACTTGGAAAACGTAACTCTCACAAGGTATGTTGTGGGCAGAAGAGATACGAGAGATCAGCCATCCACTTACCTGAGGAGCTAGTGTGAATTGATGACGGAACGTAGGCCGAAGCCTTAGCAAAGGGAGAAAAATTGCTAAGAGCCACAAGAGATAGAAAATTATAGATGCCTTATGACCTGAAGTGACGAGTCACATACAAGATATACATGTATGTAGAAGAGAAAATAATGATATAATGAAGATGTTGTCTTTCCACAGTATCTAAATAAATATTTTGGTGGGAAATTTCCATCTGTACTACAAAGAGGCATGACAATTCGTGCACTTTCTTAAAGTCTATGTTTATTCATATAAATTGTTCAAAGAAAAATATTATAAGATTTATACAGGTTGTAGCTCAAACTTCTCGGTCAACTGATGCCGAGTGTTTCTTGTATGGAAACGGCGGTTGATTTCACGATTTATCTTCTTCTCGGTGCCGTGTTCCCTCAGAACATGGAGGATCCTGACTCGGCACAACGTTCTCTTCTTTCTAACTCTCAGCGGCATTTGACATTTTACTATCTCTCCCATCCCTTCTTCTCTCGTCCATTTACACTAGCTCGTTGGATAGGTTACTCGATGTTTTGTTTTAATCCTTTCATTCCAAGCAAGGAGATAAAGCCACTAAGATACAAGGGATTACTGAATGTGACAGAACAGAAAAAGAAGAAAACACTATTAATGAGCAAGAACAATAAAAGAACAGTGTTGTGGATTCAGAGTTGAAATCCGGTACCAATAAGTAACAAACGCCAGGAATTAATATATGAAAATAATGTATTAACGTAATAATACAAACTGGTAAAGCAGGTTAGTAGTTCCAGGAATACGTGTTAGTAGCAAAATATATATATACAGTCTTTGGTATTGAAGTATCGCTGTATGACTTCTTACCGAGTCTACGTGCTCGCTCACTATGACTCCTACAACGCTGTTACCTCACCCCTCACTCTTCCGGTTACCTACAACCTTTTACTCTGTCACTCTGGACTCGACTCGACTCTTCGGTCTTGCTCTCTCGGGTCTTCACGTAGCCGTAGTATATGTCTATACTGGGTGAATCCATTTGTGTAAAAAGGGGAGAACTCCTCAACAAACAGTAATTAAAAAGAAGATAACGATTGACATTCCTTCCAAATTTTTGAAGATCAAAGTCGACTGGGAAACAAGACGCCAGAAAAGAGTTCCACGAGCGAGAAGTGCGAGAGAAGAGACTATCAGTAAAGAACTTACGGTTACATCTATCTATTTCAACGTTAAAATGATGAAACCTTGCCACCAATTTAGTATTGCGCTTAAATTTATAAAATCTTAGTTCCATAGAAGAAAGTTCATCAGAACAATTACCATGAAAATATTTATAAAAAGACACTGAGAAGTTACGTGCGGTGGTGGGAAATTGACTGAAGCAGAGATTTCAGGTCAGAACCAATAACATTGCAGATTATTCAAAACAATTACCATGGAATTACAAGCCTTTGGCCTTTAGTATGTTCTGTGAGTCTCAAAGGTTCACAGCCTTCATTCCTCATTATCTGTCCTAGAAATTTCAATTTTCTAATTCTAATTGAGTGTAGTTTTTCCTTCCATTTTCATTAAATTCTCCTCTTTGATCACATGTGACATCATTGATATTATCAGTATCCTTCTGTTGCGTGATAAAAGATTATTGATAATAGATCAACACTTCGTCATTGATATTATCAGTATCCTTCTGTTGCGTGTTAAAGGATTATTGATAATAGATCAACACTTCGTCATTGATATTATCAGTATCCTTCTGTTGCGTGATAAAAGATTATTGATAATAGATCAACACTTCGTCATTGATATTATCAGTATCCTTCTGTTGCGTGTTAAAGGATTATTGATAATAGATCAACACTTCGTCATTGATATTATCAGTATCCTTCTGTTGCGTGATAAAGGATTATTGATAATAGATCAACACTTCGTCATTGATATTATCAGTATCCTTCTGTTGCGTGAAAAAGGATTATTGATAATAGATCAACACTTCGTCATTGATATTATCAGTATCCTTCTGTTGCGTGAAAAAGGATTATTGATAATAGATCAACACTTCGTCATTGATATTATCAGTATCCTTCTGTTGCGTGATAAAAGATTATTGATAATAGATCAACACTTCGTCATTGATATTATCAGTATCCTTCTGTTGCGTGATAAAGGATTATTGATAATAGATCAACACTTCGTCATTGATATTATCAGTATCCTTCTGTTGCGTGAAAAAGGATTATTGATAATAGATCAACACTTCGTCATTGATATTATCAGTATCCTTCTGTTGCGTGATAAAAGATTATTGATAATAGATCAACACTTCGTCATTGATATTATCAGTATCCTTCTGTTGCGTGTTAAAGGATTATTGATAATAGATCAACACTTCGTCATTGATATTATCAGTATCCTTCTGTTGCGTGATAAAGGATTATTGATAATAGATCAACACTTCGTCATTGATATTATCAGTATCCTTCTGTTGCGTGAAAAAGGATTATTGATAATAGATCAACACTTCGTCATTGATATTATCAGTATCCTTCTGTTGCGTGATAAAAGATTATTGATAATAGATCAACACTTCGTCATTGATATTATCAGTATCCTTCTGTTGCGTGATAAAAGATTATTGATAATAGATCAACACTTCGTCATTGATATTATCAGTATCCTTCTGTTGCGTGTTAAAGGATTATTGATAATAGATCAACACTTCGTCATTGATATTATCAGTATCCTTCTGTTGCGTGATAAAAGATTATTGATAATAGATCAACACTTCGTCATTGATATTATCAGTATCCTTCTGTTGCGTGATAAAGGATTATTGATAATAGATCAACACTTCGTCATTGATATTATCAGTATCCTTCTGTTGCGTGATAAAAGATTATTGATAATAGATCAACACTTCGTCATTGATATTATCAGTATCCTTCTGTTGCGTGATAAAAGATTATTGATAATAGATCAACACTTCGTCATTGATATTATCAGTATCCTTCTGTTGCGTGAAAAAGGATTATTGATAATAGATCAACACTTCGTCATTGATATTATCAGTATCCTTCTGTTGCGTGATAAAAGATTATTGATAATAGATCAACACTTCGTCATTGATATTATCAGTATCCTTCTGTTGCGTGTTAAAGGATTATTGATAATAGATCAACACTTCGTCATTGATATTATCAGTATCCTTCTGTTGCGTGAAAAAGGATTATTGATAATAGATCAACACTTCGTCATTGATATTATCAGTATCCTTCTGTTGCGTGTTAAAGGATTATTGATAATAGATCAACACTTCGTCATTGATATTATCAGTATCCTTCTGTTGCGTGTTAAAGGATTATTGATAATAGATCAACACTTCGTCATTGATATTATCAGTATCCTTCTGTTGCGTGATAAAGGATTATTGATAATAGATCAACACTTCGTCATTGATATTATCAGTATCCTTCTGTTGCGTGAAAAAGGATTATTGATAATAGATCAACACTTCGTCATTGATATTATCAGTATCCTTCTGTTGCGTGATAAAGGATTATTGATAATAGATCAACACTTCGTCATTGATATTATCAGTATCCTTCTGTTGCGTGTTAAAGGATTATTGATAATAGATCAACACTTCGTCATTGATATTATCAGTATCCTTCTGTTGCGTGAGAAAGGATTATTGATAATAGATCAACACTTCGTCATTGATATTATCAGTATCCTTCTGTTGCGTGATAAAGGATTATTGATAATAGATCAACACTTCGTCATTGATATTATCAGTATCCTTCTGTTGCGTGATAAAAGATTATTGATAATAGATCAACACTTCGTCATTGATATTATCAGTATCCTTCTGTTGCGTGATAAAAGATTATTGATAATAGATCAACACTTCGTCATTGATATTATCAGTATCCTTCTGTTGCGTGAAAAAGGATTATTGATAATAGATCAACACTTCGTCATTGATATTATCAGTATCCTTCTGTTGCGTGATAAAAGATTATTGATAATAGATCAACACTTCGTCATTGATATTATCAGTATCCTTCTGTTGCGTGTTAAAGGATTATTGATAATAGATCAACACTTCGTCATTGATATTATCAGTATCCTTCTGTTGCGTGAAAAAGGATTATTGATAATAGATCAACACTTCGTCATTGATATTATCAGTATCCTTCTGTTGCGTGTTAAAGGATTATTGATAATAGATCAACACTTCGTCATTGATATTATCAGTATCCTTCTGTTGCGTGTTAAAGGATTATTGATAATAGATCAACACTTCGTCATTGATATTATCAGTATCCTTCTGTTGCGTGATAAAGGATTATTGATAATAGATCAACACTTCGTCATTGATATTATCAGTATCCTTCTGTTGCGTGAAAAAGGATTATTGATAATAGATCAACACTTCGTCATTGATATTATCAGTATCCTTCTGTTGCGTGATAAAAGATTATTGATAATAGATCAACACTTCGTCATTGATATTATCAGTATCCTTCTGTTGCGTGTTAAAGGATTATTGATAATAGATCAACACTTCGTCATTGATATTATCAGTATCCTTCTGTTGCGTGAGAAAGGATTATTGATAATAGATCAACACTTCGTCATTGATATTATCAGTATCCTTCTGTTGCGTGATAAAGGATTATTGATAATAGATCAACACTTCGTCATTGATATTATCAGTATCCTTCTGTTGCGTGTTAAAGGATTATTGATAATAGATCAACACTTCGTCATTGATATTATCAGTATCCTTCTGTTGCGTGATAAAAGATTATTGATAATAGATCAACACTTCGTCATTGATATTATCAGTATCCTTCTGTTGCGTGATAAAGGATTATTGATAATAGATCAACACTTCGTCATTGATATTATCAGTATCCTTCTGTTGCGTGATAAAAGATTATTGATAATAGATCAACACTTCGTCATTGATATTATCAGTATCCTTCTGTTGCGTGTTAAAGGATTATTGATAATAGATCAACACTTCGTCATTGATATTATCAGTATCCTTCTGTTGCGTGATAAAAGATTATTGATAATAGATCAACACTTCGTCATTGATATTATCAGTATCCTTCTGTTGCGTGATAAAAGATTATTGATAATAGATCAGCACTTCGTCATTGATATTATCAGTATCCTTCTGTTGCGTGTTAAAGGATTATTGATAATAGATCAACACTTCGTCATTGATATTATCAGTATCCTTCTGTTGCGTGATAAAAGATTATTGATAATAGATCAACACTTCGTCATTGATATTATCAGTATCCTTCTGTTGCGTGATAAAGGATTATTGATAATAGATCAACACTTCGTCATTGATATTATCAGTATCCTTCTGTTGCGTGATAAAGGATTATTGATAATAGATCAACACTTCGTCATTGATATTATCAGTATCCTTCTGTTGCGTGTTAAAGGATTATTGATAATAGATCAACACTTCGTCATTGATATTATCAGTATCCTTCTGTTGCGTGATAAAGGATTATTGATAATAGATCAACACTTCGTCATTGATATTATCAGTATCCTTCTGTTGCGTGATAAAGGATTATTGATAATAGATCAACACTTCGTCATTGATATTATCAGTATCCTTCTGTTGCGTGTTAAAGGATTATTGATAATAGATCAACACTTCGTCATTGATATTATCAGTATCCTTCTGTTGCGTGATAAAAGATTATTGATAATAGATCAACACTTCGTCATTGATATTATCAGTATCCTTCTGTTGCGTGATAAAAGATTATTGATAATAGATCAGCACTTCGTCATTGATATTATCAGTATCCTTCTGTTGCGTGTTAAAGGATTATTGATAATAGATCAACACTTCGTCATTGATATTATCAGTATCCTTCTGTTGCGTGATAAAAGATTATTGATAATAGATCAACACTTCGTCATTGATATTATCAGTATCCTTCTGTTGCGTGATAAAGGATTATTGATAATAGATCAACACTTCGTCATTGATATTATCAGTATCCTTCTGTTGCGTGATAAAAGATTATTGATAATAGATCAACACTTCGTCATTGATATTATCAGTATCCTTCTGTTGCGTGATAAAGGATTATTGATAATAGATCAACACTTCGTCATTGATATTATCAGTATCCTTCTGTTGCGTGATAAAAGATTATTGATAATAGATCAACACTTCGTCATTGATATTATCAGTATCCTTCTGTTGCGTGATAAAGGATTATTGATAATAGATCAACACTTCGTCATTGATATTATCAGTATCCTTCTGTTGCGTGATAAAAGATTATTGATAATAGATCAACACTTCGTCATTGATATTATCAGTATCCTTCTGTTGCGTGTTAAAGGATTATTGATAATAGATCAACACTTCGTCATTGATATTATCAGTATCCTTCTGTTGCGTGTTAAAGGATTATTGATAATAGATCAACACTTCGTCATTGATATTATCAGTATCCTTCTGTTGCGTGTTAAAGGATTATTGATAATAGATCAACACTTCGTCATTGATATTATCAGTATCCTTCTGTTGCGTGATAAAAGATTATTGATAATAGATCAACACTTCGTCATTGATATTATCAGTATCCTTCTGTTGCGTGTTAAAGGATTATTGATAATAGATCAACACTTCGTCATTGATATTATCAGTATCCTTCTGTTGCGTGATAAAAGATTATTGATAATAGATCAACACTTCGTCATTGATATTATCAGTATCCTTCTGTTGCGTGTTAAAGGATTATTGATAATAGATCAACACTTCGTCATTGATATTATCAGTATCCTTCTGTTGCGTGTTAAAGGATTATTGATAATAGATCAACACTTCGTCATTGATATTATCAGTATCCTTCTGTTGCGTGATAAAAGATTATTGATAATAGATCAACACTTCGTCATTGATATTATCAGTATCCTTCTGTTGCGTGTTAAAGGATTATTGATAATAGATCAACACTTCGTCATTGATATTATCAGTATCCTTCTGTTGCGTGATAAAAGATTATTGATAATAGATCAACACTTCGTCATTGATATTATCAGTATCCTTCTGTTGCGTGATAAAGGATTATTGATAATAGATCAACACTTCGTCATTGATATTATCAGTATCCTTCTGTTGCGTGTTAATGGATTATTGATAATAGATCAACACTTCGTCATTGATATTATCAGTATCCTTCTGTTGCGTGATAAAAGATTATTGATAATAGATCAACACTTCGTCATTGATATTATCAGTATCCTTCTGTTGCGTGATAAAAGATTATTGATAATAGATCAACACTTCGTCATTGATATTATCAGTATCCTTCTGTTGCGTGATAAAAGATTATTGATAATAGATCAACACTTCGTCATTGATATTATCAGTATCCTTCTGTTGCGTGATAAAAGATTATTGATAATAGATCAACACTTCGTCATTGATATTATCAGTATCCTTCTGTTGCGTGATAAAAGATTATTGATAATAGATCAACACTTCGTCATTGATATTATCAGTATCCTTCTGTTGCGTGATAAAAGATTATTGATAATAGATCAACACTTCGTCATTGATATTATCAGTATCCTTCTGTTGCGTGTTAATGGATTATTGATAATAGATCAACACTTCGTCATTGATATTATCAGTATCCTTCTGTTGCGTGATAAAAGATTATTGATAATAGATCAACACTTCGTCATTGATATTATCAGTATCCTTCTGTTGCGTGATAAAAGATTATTGATAATAGATCAACACTTCGTCATTGATATTATCAGTATCCTTCTGTTGCGTGTTAAAGGATTATTGATAATAGATCAACACTTCGTCATTGATATTATCAGTATCCTTCTGTTGTGTGATAAAGGATTATTGATAATAGATCAACACTTCGTCATTGATATTATCAGTATCCTTCTGTTGTGTGATAAAGGATTATTGATAATAGATCAACACTTTTTTCTTTAACTTGACTATTTGGCATTATATTTAATAAAGTAGGAAACACCATTTTTTTTCATTTTTCGTGTTTGTTTTTTTTTTTTTTGTCTTTTTTTGTTAAGATGCTACGACGCTGTCAAGCGACTGATCTATATACCTCATCAATTTCTACATTCGATAATCAGTGACTACCTGCATTCTACTTTCATTTCATAAAGTCAGTATTGCTAACGCCAACACATAACACACACTTTGGTGAACTGATGGACGCCATGACAAATTTCAGTGTTTCATTAGGTAGAAAATTATAGCAAATCTACTCAATAACATTAAAGCACTAAACAAAAAATAACTTGCCTATCTTTGACAATTATTTCTATTTAGTGAGTTTGACTCTCACCGTGTCCCGTACACTTCTGCACTTATGCCAAATTAAACGAAGCTTACTGAATAATAATATAAATTTTCCCATACCGGTTTCGGTGTTGAGTAAGCGAGCTTTACTGGTTGACCATATCTATTGAGTAGCGAGTTACAGCCTCTCTGTAAGCTTACAATTTCGGCCTTGTGCCAGACTAGGCTAATCTCATTAAATGACAAATTCCACGCTTATTTTTTATCAAATTGTTTTTCTAAACGAAAAAAGTGATAATATCTATTGTTTGCACTGTAATAACCTGTTTTGTGGGAAGATTGTAAAATTGGCCAGCATTGTATCTCATGTGGCCTAGCACAATTTTGAGGCCGGCAACAATGACGAACTTAATTGAAAAATAGCCCAGATGGGAAAATAAGTTGAAAAGAAAAACAGCGCGCAGACGAGTAAAAGGTAAGTGAATAATGAAGACAGTACTTCTTAAATCTAACAACACACACACACACACACATATGCATATATATATATATATATATATATATATATATATATATATATATATATATTAGGTTGTTGCAAAAATAATGACGTAATAATATCGTTTTTTGACGTTAAAAAATACGTCAAAAAACGACATTATTACGTCATTATTTTTGCAACAACCTAATATATATATATATATATATATATATATATATATATAAACAAACAAATTCGGCGTTTTGTAAAAAAATAAAGAACGGCTGAACCAAGTATTGCTGGAAAGAAAATATTTTTAATGTCATAGTGCTCAATATAAAGAGATAGAGCTTTAATATTAATAAGCAAAATGAACAGTTTATTTAGCTCTACTTAGAGTTTCGCGGAAATCGCATCCACTCTTCAATAGACTTTATTTTAAGATTGAATTTGTAAATGAAACTTAAGTACTAATATCTGAACAATGAAAATTATTTTATCAAGGCAAATATACAAATTTTATTCATGAACCTTTATTTATATACACAAAAAGCAACAGTTTAAATATGAATGAGGGAATACTCTAAAATATTCACAAATTTGTCACTGTTAAAGAAATAAAAGGAACAATTATGGAGGAGGCTAGGGGACATAATATTTTTTCAGGTTCAACAGAATTGATTTAATGTTGTTGTTTTTTTCTTTCCTTAAGTCCATTTGTTAACCGTTTTCTTTTACTTTTTTAATTCTTAGATAGTTTTAAGGTTTTACATAAAAATGTTAGCTTGAGAAAAGAGTTATTTCCTTGGTTCCCCAAGAACATGAATTTAATTGAGCTACTAGATTGGAATCTAGGTCCCACGATTTCACTGTCAAAATAGTTAGATATAACCGCCACTTCTACTCCAGCAGTTTCTTTTCTCGCACTTCCCGCCTGTAGAACTCCCTTCCATTTACTTTCTTCCCTGATAACTACAATCTTCAAAAATTTCAGTGCAACATCAATCGCCATCTACTGTCTTCTTGAATCCTGTTCATCTTTTATCCTTTCCCCAAAGCTCGCTTTACCCTGTCTTTTCTCTTACTTTCACTCTGTAAACCCTTGCGTACTAGAGTCGTTCCTGCCTTGCTTGGAGTGAAATGATTTAAGAAAAAACATTTAAGAAAAACCCAGTACAGTTCAATTGGACAGACGTGATCAGTTTATACGTAGTGGTCAGTCATGTTATTGGCCTGTAATTTTTCGGATCATCTGTTTCTCCCGTTTTTGGCAGAAATATGCAATACTTTCAGTGGCGCATTCTGCAACTTCATTGGGATTATTAAGTATTGATAAAGTTTTTGCAAAGGTTTTATGGATTGATGACAGATGATAGAGCCCAAAATTGTGTACCTTGTCATTTCCTGGGAATTTGCATTTTGGGGATTTCGTTAGAGCTTCCCTAACTTTATTCATGGCTCTATTTTCCAGTTCTTGTAGAGGTTTATCCAACATTCGTTCTTCTTCTCGTTTGATCCATTCTGCATTGGAGTATTATTCCTTTGGACTGCTCCAAATATTCTCCCAAAATGTCTGCAGTTTTTCAATAAATGGTGTTTTTTTTTCTTTCTTTTTTTTTTTTTTTTTGAGATCTATAACTGTTTTTTTTTTTTCAATTTCTCTGTAAATTTTAAGGTCCATTTGCAATATCTTATTTTGGCGATAAAACCTACAAAGCTTTTCATATCGTCTTCTTCTCTGTGATTATTATTATTATTATTATTATTATTATTATTATTATTATTATTATTATTATTATTATTAATATCTTTTCGCTATTTTCTTTTAACATTGTGTATGAAATAATTAGGATACTTGAGGTTTGTAAAAATATTTCAATATATATCTCTTCTTTATATATATATATATATATATATATATATATATATATATATATATATATCAACATGATAAAATATTAGAGTAAGGTATACCAAAATAATATATAGAATTTACTTCAAAGTAAGATTCAAAAGTTCTAGAAGCTGACACTATACAAATAATCTCAATCCCCATTAAATAATATAACATTCCCTACAAGAAATATCATCTTAAAGTGTGTATTAATTATTTAATATACCTACAAATTAACAGGTATAAATATTCCTTCTTGGTGCCTTTCTTACACCGCGAAACGCTTTGACATATGATGTCACTTTGAATTAATTTGTTCACCGGCATTTGAAATAAATAATTGCACGTAGCTAAAAAATCCATGTCTATCAAAATGAAAACACCCAGCTCTTGAATATGACTGAGACGAGCGAAAATACTTGAACAAAACTTGAAATTCAGAAAGTTTATCCATAATTTTCATTCTGATACAACATTTTATTCGGAAATTAGAAGCGTTCAGGAATATTATATTTATTAATAAATAATTAACAAGATATATCTTATCACTTGAAATTAACAAAACCTGTTTAGATTAATCTTTATTGAACTGATAAAATCATGATTATTAACATCTACTGCAAAGTCAAGTAAAGGGATTCATTTTTAATGTTGAGTTCATAAATGAACAAAGTTCATTTCAAATGTTTCTTTGATTGTTTTAAATCATCTATGATTTCCGTTAATATAAAAATGTCATCAATAGATCGGACATATATTGAGTGTTTGATTAAATTATTAAAGATTCTACATGGGTCATGTCATTATTAGATTAATATTCATGAATAGGGAATGACTATCTGCATTTAGAATCAAACAAATTCCTTTTAGCCAGGCATTTATTAACAGTTTTGAACTGAAATTGTCACTGTATAATACACGATCTATGCTATTAATATATACTCGTTAAATACATTGACAAGGAATGGGATTATGTTGAAAAGTAAATAATGCTTCCCTCGTCGTTAGACTACGGACTTATTGTTACATACACCCCGTATATTTGTTTATCTACTTATTCTTTTATACACATATACGGGCTGTCCCATAGAGATGGGACACATTGTAAATGCAATTAGCTTGAATTACAAAAATAACATAGAGTATGTATATATAGTTGGTCACGCCTATTCGAGGATACCAGTCTACTAGGGTGGCTAGCCAATCCTTGTTGAAGACGCTTGCTCAGGCACATTTGTGTTTATTCAACACCCACAGAGCCCACCAAATATGCTGAGCAGACCCTAGTTACAGTTTGTAGGAAAGAGCGTGTTATCTAGCGTGATCAACAATTTCAGCAAGGCAAGTACGCTCAAGCCCTCGGCCAGGATGACTTGTGACTTCGTGCTAGCACAGCTGTCGACGGCACCCAAGGGTTTCCTCTACCCACGTTCACTCACAAATCCTGGGTCAATTCGTGGCATGCTTTTAAAGTACTTTCCAAAGGTGCCGCACGCTGGGATCGACCTCCCCTGTCCGATAACATAAGGAAGTCTCCTTCCTGACAAATCGACTATGGTGAGATTCGAAACCGGGTCAGAATGCGAACGTTCTAACCACTCAGCCATTTAAAGTACTAAATATAATTATTACATAATTGATATACAAAAAGTTCAATAAATCTAAGATTTGAAGATTATATCTGTTGTAGCCTAGAATAGGTTACTGAAAGAGGAATAACCAAAACAGCTTGGAAATGAATTGGTAATCTTTATAATATCAACAAAATACAATACTCGCCATTTGCATGAAGTAGTTAAACCACAGCTTGTGGTGAACAACTTAGGCAGCATATTACCACCACTTACAGTAGTGTCCAGCGTATTTATGAGGTTTGGGCCATAAACATTATTGTTCATAATTACGGTTTATAACAATAACCATGAGATGGTCGTCGCCACAAAGAGAACATACAGGTATGCAATTTTTGGAGTCCGCAAGATTATGAAGGTTCACCGTCAGCGAAAGAGATATCACATGTCTGTATGAGATATCAAAATCTCAGCTAATATTTTGAACTCTTTTATATCAGTTATACAATGTTTGTTACTCTATGTCATTTCGTAATGCAAGATATGCTGCATTTAAAATATGTCCCCCGGTTGTAACAGCAAAATTGTCCAAATCGTGTAACAGCAAAATTGTCCATTTGTTGCGTTAAGCTTTGAACCATTGTATCTTAGAAATGATTAAAGATATCTTACTGGGATTCTCCGAGGATTTTATGAAACTACTGTACTCTACTTTGAGCAATAACAATGTATAATTAAACTCCAAGCTTAACAGAAGAATTGCGATGAAATCGATCATAAACGAAAATGATATGTTCATCATTAATTGATCATAGATAAGGATCTGAAGCTCATGAAGGATTGAAATAAAGTTCACGCACACACATGCACACACACGCACACACATATATATATATATATATATATATTATTCCAGGATCATTTACCAACTTATTCCAGATCAATTCGCCCTCTCTAACCTTCTAATTTTCTGCCCTGTCGTAACAAAGTGTCTCACAGGTTTCATGCACGATTTCATTTTCAAGTCTTTTTTTCACTTCTCCTTGGACTGTCATATGTCAAACTCCTCTCTCATGTTCCAAACGTCTTATGGAATGAGTTGGACTTTTTCTAATTGATCTGTTTAGCTCTGGTGAAATAATGATCCCTCTCCCTCTTGTAATCTCCTGATCCAGTTTTTTTCTCAACTGTTCCGTCTTTTTTAAACTTATTCACCGTTCACTTGATGTTTCTTGAATTGACTTTGACAATGGAACCCAGAGTAATAATGTCGATACCATTACTAAAGGCATGAAGGATCCTTTTCCTCTCACCATTGCTCCGTTGGGAAGACAGTCGTTCTGACACAAAACTATTTTAAACTCTCTTTTTAACTGAATAACTTAAAGAGTTTTTTTTCAGATATTCTTATGACAAATGATGTCAAGATGGTTACACATCTGAAAACCTGAAAGAAAGTAACTCAATTACTTTAGTCTGTTTTTAGATATTAAACATTTTGTGTGATGGACAATTATACTGTCACACGATTTGAACAATTTCCCTGTTATACCCGGTATGTGTGTACATATGCATCTACTGTTGTACATCTATTTACGTGCCCTTGTGGATATTTAATGTCTTGCTTTGACATATTAAAGAAAATAGGCACAAAGTCGGGAAAATAGGTAACCTCCTTAACGAGCCTGTTTAAATGTACGGCAGCACAGGGAGTGGTAATTATAGTTATGCGACAAACATTGCTTCGAGCTACGAAGGAGCAGAGAACCGTGACCGACCACACCCTTAAGTGCAAGTAAAAGAATAAGAATTCATTTTCATACCTGTGAGTTCTAATTGCGATAAAAGTACATGTATACACATTTAAATGGAAAAGTGCCCATTTCCCTGCTGTACATTTCATTTGCTTCATCTTTGCCTGAACTTGCTCCGTATGAATCAATACTTTTAACTGGAAATTAAATAAAGGATGTGATCTCTGCATGCATCTAATAGTGAGAATGCAACAACATTGTCTCTTCTCACTAGTCCTCACTGGACGTTGCTTTTTGGTAGAGAAAAGGGAACTAAAAGCCAGTTCGAATTCCAGCAACCACTGCTTCGTATGAGTTCTACTTCTTCAATTTAATACACAACGAACTATAGCCTTTCAGGTAGAGATGCATGTGCTTCTAACGAAATATCCATTATGACAAGGGCTTATGGCCATATCACGTTGAAACACCGGTTCCCGTTCAGTCACCGAAGTTAAGCAAAATCGGACCTGGACGTACCCAGATGTGTGACAGCTTGAAAATATTAAGTGCTTTAAGCTTGGATGCGTGGATTATGTAACGTGTAATGTGGATTGTGTAACGTGTAATGACCTTGAATTGTTAATCGGGGAACCGAATTTCAATTCCAATCGTGTTCGTTATATTCCCTTATGCGCAAATACACTTGGGAAAGGTATGAATCCACCCCTTCTCCCCCGGCTATGGGTCAATTAGTAAGTTGTATCACTAAGCCATTATTATATCCAAAAATAAAATAAAATTGTGTACAAAAATGTTTAGATTTAAATAGCCTATAGAGATCGATATGTCGCTAAAGTACAACCAACCTAAGATACGAACTCCATGATGATAAGTAAAATGACCGATAGTCAAAATCTAGGTACTCTGATATCAAGGTCAGTTCACTAAATTATTCATGTTTGCGTTTACCCAAGACCAAGCTTATGGGCCAGTCAAGGTAAGTGTAACTTAAAAAAAATATTTAAGATGAATGAGGTGTCTGATATAATGAATGATGATCTGGTGAAAATATCATGAGGATAAGGAGGATATACAACGATTGGCCTTTGGCTTAAAGAGTTTAGGATTGTTGTTTTCAGAAAAGCATACACGTAGGCATACATTACACAACGTATCAGTTCTTGAGAAAAGGTTCTGAACTTTCTCGTTTCATTTGAAATACAAAGGAAATTAGAGTGATACGACTCCATGGCAGTAGTATAGACGATCTTTGCTGTAAATGCCATAACTGGTGGAACTAAAGAATAGATTTCATCTAAATATTTAAAGGCATAGAAATAACAATGGAGTGACGACAGTTTTCCAGTTCTGTGTCCGTGAGAAAAGAGGTTGCAGTGTTGAAAGGAAGTCGGTTGATTGTTTTGTTTATGTAATCGGTTATCAATGTTGAAATCTATATATTTTGAACGCAATTACAGATAAAATGTATTGTTGGCCATTTTGCTATAAAATATATTGTTTGGTCATTTTAGTGTATAAAAATATATTGCTGGTATTTATACTATAAATATGTATTTTTATACTTTCATAATGTTTCGGAGTTCACTATTTTCCCATAGTTGGGACCCCAGCAGATGCCACCACCCCGGGTTCGGTTCGGACCTGGCAACAACAGCATTTAAATGATACTGAACATAAATATTTCTCAAGAATACTGAAAATAAGATAAATTCGTTCAAACCAATGTATAGCACAAATAATCCATGTTTGGTCTAATGCGACTCTTGTAAATATACATAATTGCAGAAGGTGCCAATGACTTCCTACAGGGAAAATATTAGCTGACCATGTTTCCAAAATCTCATATATATATATGAGTTCCACATGGGGTTTGGAGTGAACTGATATTCAAAATATGGAGTCTCCTTGAGAATTGAACTTTACTTCGTGAGTGGAGAAAACTGAGTGTGGTTATGAATCGATTTAAATTAAGAGTTTTTCTTCGCATGGTCTAGCTGTCATCCAAACGATAGAGATTCCACTCTGTTCTATTGTCTAACCTATAGTTCTGAATTTTAAACTAGAATGAGAGGATGTTAAAAACAGTAAACCTTTTTCCCACTGAGTGATTTAATTCATTGGTTATCGTATTTATTTACATTTGCTTTCCTATCAACCAGTTGCCAAGCAGGCATAATCAAGAAATGTCGAAAGTGTCCATCGATTCGATGAAAATAGGTGTAGAAATAAAAAACGAAACATTAAAATTAAGCCGATTTTTTTACTTATTAGTTTCACTCACAAAAATAATAACTTATTTACTAATATTTCATTCAGGTTTCATTTACTAAAAATGTACGTAAAAATTTAACAGTACTTTTATATTACTAATTTTGTTGTTTGTAATATATTCTACTACAAAAAATAAAATTACTAATATAAACTTACTGCTAAAGTTTTACCTACATCAATTTTTTTTTTTTTTTTTTTTTTTTTTTTTTTACAAAATTATACAAAAAAATCCCATGGACGGAGCATGTAAGCCATAAGGAAGTCTTAAGCAAATGGCAGCAAAATATTCAAAACCACGATAACTTAAACTCCTTGGAGACATAATGAGAAAGGGAGACTTGGAAAATTGAAAACCCTCACACAGCATATTGAGTGCAAGAGAGATAGAGGAAGGCAGTGAGCCATTTAACTGACAAGCTTGTGTGAATGGATGGGTGAACGGGAGCCAGGGACTTAGCAATGGGAGAATAACGGCTAAGAGTCACATGGGAGAGAAAGTTGTGGAGAGCCATGATTGCCTATGTCCTGAAGGGACGCGGCACATAGAAAAAGAAGTACCCTTCTGATATCTTAAAAAGCGAAAAAGAATGAAAATAATGATCATATTTTACTGGTAAACCAAGATTTGAAAACATCAATAACTCTGATATGATCTAAAACAGAAAAAGTTTTTTTTTTTTTTTTTTTGATTCCCTAAGCAGGTCTGTTTTCTTCTTTTTTTAAAAAAAAAAATGATACATCTTTTAAAAAGCTCGTTACATTTTTATGCATTCAAAAGAGATTTTTTTTTCTTATATTTTTTATACAGGGAGAAAATTTTTCCTGCTTCATATCCATAGTGATAAATGCAAATTATAGAGAAAGTCACATCCTTGGGAGAAAAGAAATGGTCGTCTCATGAAATAACAAAATCAACGGGAACAGAGCCATTTAAGTAAATTATTCTTTTGTGTTTCGCAATCTCACGTTTTGTGCTCCACTCTCTGTGTCTGGTATGTACTTTTTCTCTTTTCTCTGTTTTCTAATATATCTTTTCTCTGTTTTCTAATATATCTTTTCTCTCTTCTTTTTCATGCGCCTTCTCTCTTCTCTCTCACCTCTACTTTCATACACTTTCTTTCTTTTTTCTTTCTTTCTTTTTTTGTCATTCTTCTCTTTTCTCGCTCCACTCTTTTTTATTACACACCTCTTTTCTTTCTCTACTCTTCACATCAAAAATACCGTTGCTTTTATCGTTTCTCTTTTTTCTCACAGGCGCTTTCTCATTTTTCCTACAGACCTTTCCTATTTTCTATTTTCTCTTTTATTTTTATTTTTTTTCACTTACCTTCTCTTGTCTCTCTCCACTCTTTTTCTCAAACATACCTTTGTCTTTCTCTTTTTTCTCACAGATTTTTTTCCATTTTATCTTTTCTTTTCTTCTCAATTACCTTCAATTTTCTCTCTCCTTTAACTTTTTCTCACTCACCTTTTCTATTCTCTTTCTTTTATACTGTTTTTTATTCTCTCCCCACTTTTTTCCTTTACACGCCTTCTTTTTTGCTCTCAATTTCTCACACTCCTCTTCCTTCCGCTCTTGTCTTTTCCTCAGTATCTTTTCTTTTCTCTCTACTTTGTTTTTCACACGCCTTATCTTTTCACTCTCTCCTTGCCTTCTAGCATGTTTTTTCTAGCCTCTTTTTTCTCGCACAACATTTTCTACTCTCTCCTCCCTATTTTTTCTTACAAAGCTTCTCTCTTTCTCCCTCTCTTACTCTCTTCCTTTTATTCACATACTTTGTCACTTCTCTCTTTCTTTTCTCTTCCTCTATGCCATCATAGGAATAATGCTAAAAATAAGAACAAAAAAAAAAAACAGCCATCATAAAACGAATGCCATAAACCCTTCCTCTTATCAAGTTTTGAATTATTTATGCGACGCCAAATGACGTCAGTAAATTGTGTCTTCATTGGCAGCGCACACGTTCGATGGGCGGAAGTTGCTTTGCGCATGTCGGCCGTGGAGCTAGATAAACTGGGAGCTGCGCATCACGTGATATTCCGAGCAAGGTAAGCGGAGTGAGCAAAATCGTGGTGGTTTTGCCCATCATTGTCGTGTAGATAAGTAAGCATTACTTATTTAAATATATTCTATTGATTTCCAGGATAATTCCTGCGTGTCCCGATATTTTTCATCACGTACATATATAGATACGCATATACATTATCACAATGGTGCTTGCTGTAACGTAATGGTTAGCCAAATGAGACTGGAAACCATTGCCATTTCGTTCTGTCTCTACTAGGTAAACCCATTATTGTGTGCACAAGACAGAATAAAATAAACCTAGTAAATAACTACATACACAAATGCGCCAGCTGTAGTGTAGTAGAGAGAAAATTTATCTCGAAACCCGTCGTCAGTAAAATCGATCTTCAATGGATTTCTCCATATAAAAGCTGAAAGTTAAGCTGTGCATGTATCTACATGTTTAGAAGGAAATTCAAAAAAGACGAGATAAGTATTTACTGCAGATATTTTTGCCTGGCAAATGTAAGAATAGTACATACTATATATATATATATATATATATATATATATATATATATATATATATATATATATATATATATATATAAGACAACACTTAGAGGTAACAGTCTGTTTCATGCTAGATGCAATCGCCAGGCCACGAGTGCTGTTATTTTTCTCGGCTATTTATATATACAGGCCAGTGGTGCATTGTGGGTAGTCTATTTTGGCGTTATTTTACCGGAAGTCGTTTATTTGTTAATTTATTTATTTGGGTTAAATTATTTTGCTTCTTTTTACTTCATATTTTTATTTTTTATTTCTATTTCTTATCTTATATATTTATTTATTTTTATTTTAATCGGTGTTTTTTTCAACGAAGTAAAAATTTGTTTATATCGCCTGTTTAATAGTTTTGTTTTGGTTTGGGAAGATAATTAAAGCTCTTTATTCAATTTTGGGATTGATTGTTGTAGTTTATTCTAACTATTATTTTCACATCTTCTATTTTCATTTTTATATTTACACACGCTCTATCTCTGATATTGAACAACTTATCCCATAAATATAGCACATCTTAAGACTATATTTCTTGATAGATATATATATATATATATATATATATATATAAGGATGGAGATTGAGATCCTCACCGAGTGCCGACAGAAGATATTTTATTTACACCCTACACATCTACAAATCTACCATTCATCCATGCATTGAATACTGTTGCTATATATGATCTGGTACCCATGCAATTCATCTCGTGGTCCTCGACAAAATACAAAGAAGAATCTGCAATATAGTCGATCCTGACTTGGCATCTCGACTCCAGTCACTTTCTCACAGACATGTTGAGGCTTTTCTACAAGTATTTTCATGGCAACCTTCTGACGAGCTATTTTCACTGGTGCCTCGGCTACATGATTTTAAGCGTTCTACTATGTTAGTATCAAGGTCCCACCATTTTAATATTGAAAGAGTTAAATGTACCCACCACATATACACCAACAACTTCTTGTCTCCCACTTTCCGACTGTGGAACTCCCTCCCTCTTTCCCTGATAATTACAATCTTCAATAATTTAAATGCAATGTCAATCGTCATCTTCTGATGTCTTGATCCCCGTTCTTCTTTTTACCTTTCCTCAACCCCCCCCCCACCTATACATAATCTTTTCTCGTACTTTCACTCTCTGTAACCCCCTTGCATACTAGTGGCTCTCCCGCCTAGCTTGGAATGAAATGCTTAAAAATCTGAATTTTTACACACAAAACACATACACATATGTATATAGCTATATGCATAGATAACAATCGACACTGATTTCAACACCGAGTTGCGATAGTCTGGGTCATGCTTGAAAGCAATTTTTTACCATGGCCTGAATAATGTGTTCAACGGTTAATTGTTATATTGAAACATATCGTATCACTGATATTAGGCACTTTTACCTAATTTATATAGCATACCATAGAACTATATTTTAATCATAAACACACACACACACACACACATATATATATATATATATATATATATATATATATATATATATATATATATATATATATATATCGATAATTTCGGTTGAGTACTTTTGAGAGAGAGGGTAATTCTAAAAAGCATCCGTCTCCGCTAACGCAACGCTCTTCATTAAATGAATTGAGCACTATGTCTGTCTGGTGTTTGATTTTCCCTTTCCCTCTGCCGTGCGCTGATAGCTCAGGGGTTTTCGATCCCAGCAATTGGATGTCTAGCCACACTGATGAGCTGTAATACAGCGAAACAGGTCTCTATGTGGATGACATTATATATATATATATATATATATATATATATATATATATTTAGGTCTGATGAATTGTATATTGACCACTAATATATATATTTGTGTGTGTGTTTGTATGTGTATGTTTGCGTGTGTGAGTATGTATGTATGTGTGTGCATGTGTGTACGTTCCACTTTCAATTATTTGGTTTAGTAGATGTTAGTGAGAGAGAGAGAGAAAGTCGAGCAAGTTTATTGTAATGACATTGTTCGCCATTGGGTCCTTCATGAATATCTCTTTTCGTCCCTCGACCAAAAATTTGAATGTATATATGTACTTTGTTGTATTGCTGTCGTTTTACATTTTGTTTTGTTTTTGGGGTTTTGGTTTGTTTGTTTTTTGGTGGAAGGATATATATTTATTTATTTTAGATTTTCGTTTTCTGTGTAGAATTCAAATATCGTGACGTGATTTGCGAATGAAGAGGAGCTAAAAAGAAACAAATCATATAAAGGAAAATAGTGGGGAAAGAAAATAAATTTATATTCCAGTGGAAGTGACCTGAAAAAATAGGATTGGCTCTTCAAAAATATATTGCTTTAAATTTTCGGACGAAATAAGTTCTCGAAAATATCAAAGTAATAATAAATAATGAGGGTTTTATTTATATATATATATATATATATATATATATATATATATATATATATATATATATATATATATGTATGTATAGATGTATAGAGAGAGAGAAAGAGAGAGAGAGAGTTGTCTCTTTGAGTAGCAATATCTCCTTGATACATGTTTCAGGAAAAATGACGTTAAATTTTATGTTTTATTATTTTATATGTCTTCCATGCAAAGAGGAGAATTCTTGTTAGGACACCATTTATGGACTAATTGTTTACATGATTTTCCCTTCCGAGCACTTAAAATTAAACTGTTTGCTATTTTTAAGGATTAGAGTTTTGCTTGGAACGAATGATCATTTTGAAAATTTCTCCATATACATTCCGACAGGTTGCGTTAATTAATTTAGACACGTTCTGTCTACTTATTTTCGATTAGATCCTTTCATATATGCGAATAAGCTTTTTTGTGCGCTTTTTAAGAGACGAGAAGAAAACACCGTGTTGGCTCATATAGTATTAGGTTGGTGCAAAAATAATGTCGTTTTCTCACATATGTTACTATGTGAGAAAACGATATTATTTTTGCACCAACCTAATGATTTACTTCGAGTACTTTCGACATAGCAAAATGTCATCATCAGGGTATTGTTAAATACAGAGTTAATATTTAGTGTTCAAGGTTGTGAAAGACAAAAATGTTGTGGTCATCCTAAGATTACCATTTTTATATGTGGAGTCACGAACACTGTGTTAGCAGACACTGATTAAGGAGAGGTAACTAGGTATGCTGTAGAAAAGTTCTGGTCTTGAGTAGTTGCTAGATAAAGGAAAAACTATTAGTAACAAGCGCTAACATTTAAAGACTATCTCTTGTACGCATTTTAAAATGTTTTTGGAGTATTCGTTAATTAATTTTATTCAGGTTTTTGATATAAATAGATTCGAGAATTTTTAGTTTGTGTTTATTCTTTTCGTGGAAAAGTATGGAGGTATTTTCGATAAGGATTATATTCATATCCTTCTATATTTCTTCCTCCGTGTCTGTGTGTGTGTGTGTGTGTGTGGAGCCAGTGTTTGCTAGTATGTGCATTTGTGAATGAACGTCAGATTAGAGTTTTCTTTTTTCTCAATATATACGTATATATATCTATCGAGAAGTGTCACCTTCTCATTATATATCTCATGCATGCAGATTATCTATTTCGATTTTGCAGCTTATCAAAGCTGTGCATTCTTTCTCTTTAATTACTGTCAGTACGTTTTCTGCTTGTAAAATATATCCTACTATTTTTAAACTGTCATCCATTCACGTTTTATAGACACAGTAAATTTGGCATCAAATATGACTTACTCAAGTAAATGAAGTTCCTTTTTTTCTTTTTTTTTCTTTTTGTTGTTGTTATTTTGAAACAACTGTCGAAACATTTCCAGAAAAAAGAAAGGAGTCATATCGTTCGTGTTGTCCATAAGAACAAAAGCATACGGGGAATTTTACAAGCATATTAATTTATTTAAATAATGACGGTGATATTGTACACTGCCGTAATATAGTTTCTCTGAAGCTTTTCTATAAATACTTTCCTGGTAATTGTTCGAATGAACTCTCCGCTTTGGTACCTAGACTTATGACCTATGAACTCTCTCCCTCTCTCTCTCTCTCTCTCTCTCTCTATCTATCTATCTATCTATCTATATATCTATCTATCTCTAGCCATGAGCTATGAACTCTCTCTCTCTATCTATCTCTAGACATGACCTATGAACTCTCTATCTATCTATCTCTAGACATGACCTATGAACTCTCTCTATCTATTTATCTATCTATCTATCTATCTATCTCTAGACATGACCTATGAACTCGAACTCGAACTCGAACTCTAGACATGACATATGAAGTCTCTCCCTGTCTCTCTCTCTCTTTCTCTCTCTCTCTCTCTCTCTCTCTCTCTCTCTCTCTAGACTTATGACCTATGAACTTATGACTTATGAACTCTCCGCTCTGGTACCTAGACTTTATGAATTTAAACGCAGTATTAGTTTGCCAACAAGGCCTCATCAGTTTACGGTTGGATTAGATGTAACTATAGGCTCTATGCTGACATTTCCTTTTCTCGCACTTCTCTCTTGTGGCACTTTATTCCAACTTCATACTTTCCAGCCAACTTTGATCTTTAAAAGTTTAAATGAAATCTTTTTCTACAGTCTTCTGGATTACGTTTCTATTGATCTTGCAAGACTAAATGACGTACAAAGTGTATCGGAATACAGCAGCTAGCCCGCCAGCTGTGAGCTTGTGAACATTTCATTTGATACTAGTACATAAATATGTCCTCTAACATGAGATCATAATAATTGGTTGTCATAAAAATGTAGCTATGTTTAAATTTCTTGTTCTTCTCTGTTAGGGCCAAGCTTATGATTTGAGCTTTTCCCATCTCTCTGACTTCGGCGTGCGACCAACTACTCATTATGAAAAAATGAAATAAATATTCAAATTGCAGACGATTCGTGAATTCTTTGAGCATCTACCAATGCGTGTCCATGCATAAGAAAATGCACGCCGGCCTACTAACTCATTGGGATTGTCTTCTGCACTAACTCGGAAAGTGCAAAACTTACAAAGGCTCTTACGAAGAAATCAATTGTCAAACATGGAAATAGACAGATGCAATTCCCACAAGCACCAACATGCTTTCCTCGTATTCATTGACTTGCACAACAACGTATACAGATCTATTTTAGCACAAGTTCATAAACGTAAAAGTGATTTCTTAGTCACGAAGCAGGAAACTATAAAGTCCCAGAATAACAAACTAAGAATCACATTCTCTACTGGTCTTTTTAAATTCACATTGTATATAGGCAAAAGTAGACACGTTCAAATTCATATATTCGATTTTAGTCTATTAAATATTCATACCTGCACACGCATGCGCAAAGATTCAATATGTGAAATTAGTGCGGAAAAATATATATCCTTCAAAATATCTAATAGTATTTTCCACTATGTATAGCGAGCGTAATTTAATTCGAAAGAAAGAAAAATAGAATAATAGACATACACAGTTCGCTTGAATATAAACTTCATTATTTCAGCGAATAATTATTTTCTTGAGTTTTTATAACCATGTTCTAAAGCAGGCATAGGCAACCTTTCTGACCGGCGGGCAGCAACAGAGATAGCTCATCATAAGGCGGGTCGCACTAATAAAAAAAATTGAAATTAATTTTTCCTTGAAAGTAAAAATGTCCATTTACATTACGGAAGTTCATACGCGTAAGTATCTGACTTAGAAACGGGCAAAACGTTGATATTTGGAGAAAATATTTCGTATAATATTATCACTGATGAAACGTATTGCTGCATGTGATTTGTTTCTAACTTATTCTTTTAAAAGTACAAAAATATATTCTTAAAAGAAAATATAAATTTCTTCTCCAGAGAAAAAATTAATATGAACGTTTCTCGTTTCTGAAGAAAAATATTTTTACACGTATGATCTTCCTTAATGGAAATCGCCAATGGTTTAAAATGCTGCGGATGTTAACTTCCAGGAATGTTTACAAAGCAAGCCGGTATTTACCCAACTTTCCCACGAGGCAGAATGTGGCACAAGGCCAATTTTTACGTGGGGCGATGGGAGCGTAATTCCCATTTTACACAACATACACTGGGTCGGGTTTGTCAAACTACCCGGAAGAGACTCCGACCTTCAGCATAGCCTCGTCTGGGTTCTTTGTCCAAACGCAGAGAATTCGACGTCTTGGTGATGCTTGCTGGAAAGCAAGCCAGTATTCACCCGACCTCCCAACGAGGCAGTATGTGGCACAATTCAATTTTTATGTGGGTCGATATACCGGAGACTATTCGTAACATACTTGTTGACAACACTAATATTATACCGTCATCTACATGCAAAAAAGGCTAAAAATAATGGAAGCCTTATTAATAAAAACAAAAAGCCAACACTTAATAATATTAACTTTGAACATGGACATAATATATTGACCGTGTTTTGAAAAATGAAAACATTTTATAAAACATACATACAACAAACTATTTCTTATTTGACTGTTAAAATATTTAATCCTTGAAAATGGCTAAATGTATAGCCGAAAGCGCTCGGATAAAAAGAACATTCGGGTAGTTTTTTATATAATTTATCATCCGAAAAGAAAAAAAATATTAGATCGCATGAGAAATTGTATAAAAAAAACTAAATAAAAGCACCTTGTCTCTAGTATTCAATGAAATGTATATATATATATATATATATATATATATAATCTAAGTATTGGATTGATTCGAACACTGGCTGTATTTACTCAAATCCAAGCAAAAGCCGGTTCAAATCTGTAAGCTACTGTCTATGTACATCATGTGGATCATTTTGAGAATTTCCATGAACAATAAATATTTTATCTCATCTTTTATTTGGACTTAAAGCAATCTGCTTTATGTCTCAGTCAATTCAGATTATGACATTCTCTCATATTTAAGTGTTACAGGATTGTTCTTAATATTTAACTGACAATGTCTTTTTCGTTGGTAATCTTATCATTTTCCCACAGGACAATCGCGTAGTGGATAAAAGCGTTGATTAAGCGTACCTAGTTACCTGACGGATATCCTTGAATTCGCTAGTGAATGTAATCTGGTTCAATGGATGATTGTCAACAATGAGACTGCTTATGTATTGCGACAGCCAAAATCAAACGGTTACAGAAATTTAACTAGCTGCAGTAACGGACGACAATAACAATAACGCACATAAATGAAATAACTAATATGACTTCTAGAAATTGAGCAAAGTATCAAAAAACTGGAAAATTTCTTTAGAAACGAGTGAAAAACTGATACTTAATATATAGTCTCCTTTATGGCAGGAAATGCTGGGCTATTTCTTTACAGATGACGAAGAGAGTCAAAGCGACAAATACATGGTTCTCCCGGCGAATGCTAAGAATAACGTAGACAGGTCATGGGAATATTGAAGAGGTTTTAAGGGCAATAGGAACTACAGAGTAAATTATATTTGTAATAAAAAAAAAGACATAATTAGGCAAGTAGGCCTGGAGAAATTAAAACTCACAAGACATTAATACTTTTTTCTTCTCTTTCTTTCTTATCGTTTTTTTCACGGAATTTCTCTTGTTCATTCTCTCTCAATTTTTAGAACCGGGAAGGAAACAGCGAGTAACCTACTTACTGAGTTTGTGTGAATGATTGGTAGAACAGAGAAAGAGAAGTATAGTTTAGGATTAATAGTTAAGTAGAAAACCAAAAGATGGGAAAGTATGGAAGGCCATTATCACAGACATACGAAATGGACATGTTACATAGAAGTAGAAAAAGAAGAAATCTTACTCTTGGACCATTCAAATATTGCTAGTAGTGGCTGGGTAGATGATGTAGTTATTGTACAGTTGTTTAAGCAAGTAATCACTCACTCTAACATCATACCAGTGATAAGACATCCTGTCAAGATATTTGGGTGTCAGAACGTAGGTAAAAGCGGTAAATTCATGGTTTTCCCAAGATCAAGTGATCTGTGGGAGGTATACTGGATAACTGCTTACAATGAGAAATACGAGAGCCGAGTTTACATTCCAGTTGGGTTGCTGCATTCGTTTACTTTAACTTCGTTAATTTGGAAACGGTATGAAACTATCTCTTCTCCTCCCAGCTACGGGTTAAATATTAGTACTTGTATCTCGAAAAATCGTTATTTTCAAAAACTTATTTATGCAATATTTAATCCCAGTAAAAAAAGTAATTAATCTTACAAATAAAAATATGTGACAGCTTTAAATAATCCACAAACTGTCGATAAGCCGTCAAAAACAAACCATTCACTTACACAATCAATCACAAGATCAAACCGTTCTGGGTATGACGATAAACTACATCCGCGTCCTGGGTAAGACGATAAACTGCATCCGACAGCAAGGCCTCTAATCAAGAGGTTTTGAGTAGCGTGGAATCGCCTCTTCATTTTTAGTGTTTCTGGGTCCACCCTGACCAGGGATGGTAGCGCCTATTGGGGTATCGGCTATGGGCAGGTGGTTAACCTGGAACTGGGGTCAAAACACTATGAAAGTACAAAAATAGGTTATAATACCAGCAATAAATTTTTGTTAAAATTTATTACAAGCAATGAATTTTTGAAGGAAAAATTATTACCAGCAATACATTTTTGAAAAGAACTAAAAATATTACAAGTAAGACAAATGTATTGAAGGAAGAAATTATTACCAGCAATACAGTTTTGAATGAAAAAAATATTAGCAGCAATATATTTTTGAAGAAAAAAATATTACCAACAATACCTTTTTTTTAATAAAAATATTACCAGCAATAAAAATCTTGTCGGCATTAAATTACCCATTAAGGTTGATATGCCGTAAAACAAACCAAACCAAACCAAATGAAACAAGATCAAAAATTAAGGATTAGCATGCAAAGCTGAATTTCAAACTCGTTTCGTCGATTCCCTCCTTTTGAACAATCATTCGACACTCCATCAATTTTTCTGGTAGGCTTACTAAATTCTGTTTGAATTGTGCTTAGTGGGTAAGATAGTTGCGTATTCTTGAATGACGCTATTCACTTTACAGATCGTTTCAAAATCCGCGATTTCAAATATTAAGTTGATGAATAAATTCGTTCGAATTGTATAATGTATTTCAAAATTGATTATTTATCAATAGTTCTGATGGATTATTCAGCAGTATATTCCCCTTCATTGTTTACGACTTCCTGCCAACGATCCAGGAAACTGCCCAATGCCCCGCGGATAGAAATTGACTCGAAAAAATTCCTCAACCCACGTTTTAAGTTCCACATAGTTGTTGAACAAAACCACCCACAAATTGTTAGACATCGACCGAAAAGATGGTAGTCTGAAGGGGCTAAATCAGGAGAATATGGTGGATGTGGCAGAACTTCCCAAACGAGCTCTTTTTATTGCATGATTGTTTCCGACGTGAGGGCGAGAATTGACATGTTGAATAATCACACTGTATCTTTGGTTTTTCGACTGTATTTCCTCTTTGTTATATCTCATCTTCGTTGCCAATTGTATTCGAATCCTCGTCGCCAGCTGTTGTTTCTCGTGTTTTCGAAATGACAGAGATAACTAAATAAAGAAGACAAAATTGTATGTAAGTAATGACATAAAACCATTACTATACGAAGATACATTTAGTAATTGAATCTCATGCTAACTCGGTATTTATCCGAGCTCCGCACAGAGCCGGATATGGCAAAGGCCAGTTTAACATGGTTTTTCCGAGACCGTAAGCCCGGGCAAAAATTCTCCATAGACCCCGTAATAACGGGGACGAAATTGTCTACTTCCCCAGACAATACTCTGCCCTTCGGCATAGCCTCGTCTGGTTCCCTCTCTGCCTTCGGACTGAGAGTTCAACATGCAATAAGAGCTTAGCGCGCCTAATGCTAACTCGGTATTTATCCGAGCTTCGCACAAAGTGGG
>OZ010606.1:49267619-49280119 GCA_963932145.1 Acanthosepion lycidas
CTCTAATGACTTTTTCTTTTCCTTCACTTCTAGTAACCCCTTGTGCTTTGTGACAATCAAAGGTGGCCGTATGTTCGTATATATTCATATATATATATATATATATATATATATATATATATATATATATATATATGGCCTGAGGATTGCATATTGCATGAAACAGACAGTTGCCTCTAAGTGTTGACTTCTATGTTCACTTTTATATTTATACACGCTCTATCTCTGATATTGAGCACTTTATCCCATAAATATAGCACACATTAAGACTATATTTCTTAATATATATATATATATATATATATATATATAATTATTTATTTAAAAATTATAACATAAATATGTTATAAAATCACTACAAAAATAGCCATTTTGTTTCAACACTCCCGGAGGTGTTGAAACGAAATGGCTATTCTTGTAGTAATTTTATAACATATTTATGTTATAATTTTTAAATAAATAATTATATCTGCTCTACTCTGTATTGAGCACTCGTTTAAGAATAGTAATTGTTGGTTATTGGAATTTATTCCGTATACACCAATCCTATACTTGGATATATATATATATATATATATATATATATATATATATATATATATATATATGGTGAACTCTCCCGTCGTATTCGACACATGAGGGTCAAGCAGCTCAGTTTCTAGGAACCGACAGCCCAGACACCAGCACATATGATTTGATTATAATGGTGAAAGCATTATGCAGAACCAATCAGTCGAATACAGAGACCTGGTCTCCAAATGACATGACCCACGGCAAGATTTAAATTCAGAGTTATCCTTCTCCTAAACTAGTTGCTATCCAAGGCTGTAGAACCCAGTCCTGGTACTTCCTGCTAGATTAAGTGAATGTAATGGATTCGACTGTAATTAGATATCGGCTCTCCGATACTTTCATATATATATATATATATATATATATATATATATATATATATATATATATATATATATATATATATATATATATGCGCGTGTGTTAACCAAAAGATACTTCATATCGGTGTATAATATATATATATATATATATATATATATATATATATATATATATATATATATATATATATCAGTAAGTTTCAGCTTAGGAGGAATATATAATTTTTATTACTATTTCTAGGGTTGCAGTGCTATTCCTATGTTTTGTTTGACTGGAAATTTTCAGAAAAAACATTGTACTTACCTAATAAATATAACGTTAGTTCTACTAAGGATTTCCTTCGCATATTACATTCTCATAAATCTAACAATGCCATCCTAGCCTCGTTAGATTTTGAAAGTCTGTTTACTAATGTTCCTGTGTAAAGAAACCATAGAAATAATAATACAAAATTCTATAAGCACCCTAAGCTAACACTTTTTAATATTTGGCCATATATATATATATATATATATATATATATATATATATATATATATATGTATAGCTATCCTGATAGATAGATAGATAGATAGATAGACAGACAGACAGACAGATAGAAAGACAGACTGACAGACAAACTAATACAACAATAGGTATGTGTGTCCTAAATTTAAAGAGAAAATGTTAATCTCAGAACGGATTTATTTTACTTTTATCATTACGTTTCTCTTTCTCTTTGTAAATTTACACATGTCGGTTCAATTGCATGCATGCTGACCACAGCAAAAACACAGGAAACGAATCCGAGTCTTTCTTGAAACCCCAAAACAGTTCTATTTTCTTTCGTGTATTGGGGGATATTTTTTTTTCTTCTTAAAATCTGAATCTGACCCATCAACCATTGTTCGCCGTACTTATAGATGCAATTAGCTGGGGAAAACCTTCGAATCGGCTAGCATTTAGATCTTACCGGTATTTCGCGTCAATCAATGTCAACTGAAAATTTCGAAAACTTTTTTTTTTTACGGTCCTTAATTTTAGGATTATTTCAGTGAGTCTAGAAGAAGAAGAAGAAGAAGAAGAAGAAGAAGAAGAAGAAAGAGGAGGAATGGGAAGAGGGGTAGCCGAAAAAGAAAGGGAAAAAGAACGAGAGAAATAGGAAAGAGTGAGAAGTAGAATGTAGAGGATAAAGAAAAAGTAGGAGAAAGAGTAACGAGTAAAGAAATGAGTAAATGAAAAATGTTGGTTAGTTGATTTTGCTTAACATATCAACACCTCCATGGGTTATTTAATGCCGATATCTAAAAATTTAAACGCAATTGTATGCCTTCAGCCACAAATAAAATGTATTGTTGGTAATTCTACTATCAATAGACATTATTGATAATTCTATTATGAATAGGTATTGTTTGTATTGCTAATATAAATAAGTATTCATTGTAATTCTACTATAAATAGGTATTACTGATAATTTTACTATGAATAGGTATTGTTGGTAATTCTTTTATAAATAGGTATTTTTTTTATTCTACTATAAATAGGTATTATTGGCAATTCTTCTATGAATAGGTATTGTTGCTAATTCTACTATGAATAGGTATTCTTCATAATTCTTCTATAAATAGGTATTGTTGGTAATTCTACGATAAATATTTCTTGTTGGCAATTCTATTTTAAATATGTATTGTTGGTAATTTTACTATCAATATGTATTTTCCGAATTCTACTATAAATAGGTATTCCTCGTAATTTTTTTTATATAAAAATGTATTTTTGGTATTTCCTATGAAGATGTATCTTTATACTTTCATAATGTTTTGTTTTTCTTTGTTGGTTCACTATTTGTGCATAGCTGACAGGTGAACCTGAGAACAACAATAAAAATAAGGAGTGGTTTAGAGCTCCTCAAAACCTCCAATCTCCCAATCAGAGGCCTTTGTACCGTAAGTGAAAAAGAAAAGACAGAAGTAAAAATAAAGAAGTAGAAAATGATAGAACGATGATAAGGAGAAAAAATAAGGAGGAAGAAATTATTTTGTATTGATTTTTAGAGTTTATCAACCTTTTGTTGATTTTTTTTTTTTTAAGCTTAGCGCCCCGAGCAAGGCATGAAGCCACTAGGATGCAGGGGGTTTGCAGAAGATTTGTAGCAAGAGCAGATAGGAGTGATAGAAGAACGGATGAAGTAGATCAAGGTAACTGGAGATGGCGATTGACATTACATTTGAATAGTTGGAGATTATAGCTATCAGGGAAACAGTAATTGGGAAGGGTGTTCCACAGGCGAGAGGTGCGAGGTATGCAGCTATTGGAGTAGAAGAGACGGCTACATTTTAAAGTTTCTACAGTGTAAGGGTGAGAGCGGGATGCCTGCCTCGTAAGGCGCTTGTATTCATGGAGACTGGGGACCAGGGAAAGCAGCTCATCGAAGCAATTGCCATGAAAGTATTTAATACCGAAACATATTTAGTATTGTCAGAATAATTCTTTTCTCGCGTGAATATTGCCTTAACAATATTAAAGCAAAACAATTATTCTCCTGTTGAATGTTCTGTTCGTTAATCAGAAGCTAGTTGGGGTGTAGATGGATTGATTCTTTTTCAGGGGGTATTTTTGAATGTAATAAAACCGACTGAAACTCGAACACGGCTCTCGGATGTGTAGTCGTGACAGAGTTGTAGGTAGCGTGGTAGGAATTTGGTTTTGTGCTGGAATTTGGACATGAGTACTGCTCATTTGAAGACATTCATATTGTTCTAGAAAGGTGAATATTTCTATTTTCTCCTCTAATCAAATCTCATTTTTTTTACTATGTTTTGCAAGTTGGTTATATTTTTCGTATTTTTATCATATTTAAGGATTGTCTTTGTTGATGTTTTTGAAATTGTACACACACACACACATACGCTCACACGTACACCTACACACACGCATATATATATATATATATATATATATATATATATATATATATATATAATCTTTGATGGGGAACATCTTTGTTTAAATGTCCGTATAACCACTCTGAAGATGGCTCATGTAAGCCGAAAGCTTGGATCAAGGAAAGGATCAGCCTTAATAATAAAAAATATCTAAATATTTGACATTTTTTGTCTTTATTTTCACCCGAAATTAAAGCAACCATATGAAGTTTAGAACTTCTCGAGATCAAACACAATAGACAATTGTGTGTTATATTTAACAATATATGTTTGTATACACACACACACACACACACATATATATATATATATATATATATATATATATATATATATATATATATATATATATATATATATATGTCATATATTACGAAATGGACAAAGTCCGACAATTTATTTATTTAAGACATTTTTTTTTTATGTTTAACGTTTTTTTTTTTTTTATTATTATTATAATAAACGGTATTAAATAACCGGCCTGAATTTCCGAGAAATTTTCATAATCCTGTCCAAGGACGAATATTTTCTATGAAAAATTCTCGGACATTCAGGCCGGTAAATGTTATTTAATACTGTATATTATAAAAAAAAACAAAAAAACAGAGCATTTGCTTAAATACTTGTATCTATAAAAAGAACGTTAAACATAAAAAAAGTCTTAAATAAATATATATATATATATATATATATATATATATATATATATATATATATATATATATACAGGTTGTGGGATATTACTATTACCGTATAAGATTGGCTATTCGTACGTGTCTGTGCCTGTCTTCATCGCTAACTTAATTTTCATGGTATAAACAATGTTGCGGTCTATTTCTGAATACTACTACTAATAGGTATTGCTTCAAAATCAACCATTTAAATGTATAGAAGCTCAAGCAACTCGAAGACGTGTCAATTTAAATTACGTTTCCGATCTTGTTCGTTAATATCTCTATCATCAAGTTCACTTTGAACCACCGGTGACAGATTTGACAACGACAAAAAAAGTGATGGCATTGTGATTTATTGTGCTTAATGTTATAAAAATGTGTTTTCTATTTGTTTCTTTCTCTCATTCTCTCTTACCAATTCCTTTCCTACTCAGTATCTCTTCTTCTTCATATATCTCTCTTACTTTCCTCTCTCACCTTTCCTTACTCCCCTTCACTTTCATTCCTCTCTCTAGCTCTTTCTTTCTCTTGCTCTTAACCACCTCTTTCTTTCTCTTAGTATATCGTCCTTTCCAAATCGTTCTTCCTTTATCTCAATTTCTCTTTCTTTCCCTCCCTTTCACCTATCTCTTTCTTCCATTGAATATCTCATTGACTCCAGATCTTTTTCCTCTTATCTCAATTCATCTATATCTCTCTCTCTATCTATCTATCTATCTATCTATCTATCCCTCCGTTCCGATAGCTGTATTACCTCTTTTTTCCCTTTCATTTCTTCTCCCTATTTTTTCTAGCACGCTCTTTCTTCTTTCTCTTTCTATTTCTTTCTCCTTTCTCTTCCTATCTCTTTCTCACTCTCACTCTTTCACCAAAATGTCCTTCTTTCCAGCGAATCATCGAAAACTCGGAGATGAATGTACTCACTTCAACAAAATTTCAAAAACTCATCCCTAATCTCGCTGGTACATTTAAGCAAATAATTGAAATACTTTTTTCGGATGGTCTAATGGTTAGCAACTCGGAATAAGTAACCAGAGAGACTGTCAGGTTCGTTACATTAACTTACGCGCAAATAACCTTGGGAATGGCATGAATCCTCTCTTCTCCCAAGTTTTTTGCCTCCATTGAGAGTGTTTAGACCAACAGCACCAATTTAGAAACCATTATGCATGAGTAATTTTAGAATATCAACACCACTGCCATTATCGTTAAGATTAGTGAATGTTTACATCTGATAATGGCGCATTAAACCAATGCTTCGTGTTAAATGATTGTTTATTCAATCTCGGTGCAAACATGGCTCATGTATTTTCGATTGATTCATTATAATTCTTTTGTAATCTCTTGCTAAATCAGACATTTTATAACATTTTATAGTTGCTCTATCGTTTATTAATTCGTATGCTTTCATTGGACAATGCCGCTGTTTAATGTGCACATGACGTCTAGAGTTCTTCTTCTTTCAAGTGCCATTCCTCTTAAGGGAATTATGGTTCTCCACAATTTCCTGTCATTTGTAGTTCTTAATAAAGTTTGTATTTTGCTATCTCTTCCAAGCCTTGATCTGTCATCCATTTATCCAAGCTTGTTAGGTAGGTTATGCGCTGCTTTAAACTGTGTTTCTTGTCTTCAATATGTACTGGGCGTGTCAATTTTTCCAAGCCTTCTTTTCTTATTATGTGCCCAAGAAATCTCAGCGGTCTCTTGCTGATGGGTTTTTTTTTCCTCTAATATACGATCATCACTTAACTCTTACGTCTAATACAGATAGTTAATACTAATTGTTGTGGTGTCCTCCCACTAAAGAGTCTATCTTAGACTCTTCTGTCTACTATAAGATAAGTAGGAGAGAAGGCTTCGGGGAAATAGTGAACTGTGAATGAATTGAGCGCTAGTTCATTCGATACACTCTCACTAGTTGTGTAATACCCTTCTGACGTACTTATTGTTTAATATACGATATATCTGCAAACCTGGTTGTTGTTATTACTTAACTATTTACTTGGTCACAACACTAATGATTACAGATTTTGTACAGTTTGCTGGTGTTTTTACTAGTTCTCCTCGAATACATGGCCTAAATGGCACTCAAGGTAGAGCTTTATTAAATAGGAATGTTGCTAGGTAGAAGGTGTCAGATACTTTATGGAGTAGTATAGATAGCCGAAATTTTACTGATGCATTAAAATATGAGTTCCACGAGGTCTGGTGTCAGCTTGAGTCCTAGTAGACGCTTCAGGTATGGAGCCTCCTTCAGAGTACAACCATTCATCATGACTTGTGATAAAGAGAGGTTACTAGATTGGTGAGGGGGTATTGAATATTACAAACCCCGCTTTTCATCTGTCCAAATAAGGACAACGAGAGATCAGCTACGAGAATAAATTAAATAATGTCTTTTCTATTTACAAGCTCCTTATTTCGCTCTGCAATAATACAATCCTCGGAGAGAGATAAAGACAGAGTAGAAGCTCCGAGCAGCCTTTTTTTTCTTTTGTTAGTAAGGCCTTCTTAATTATATGAAGCTGTTACTTCTGTACATTTACCTCGATTATAGTGTTCTTGGTGTTATAATAATTTCAGCAGAGTCGCTGTAATTGATCTTTTATTCCAACATAATTTTCAAAGGCGTCATACGTTCAAAATTGGCAAGTGTTCGGAATGAATAAACATTCCGGTCACGGGATTCGAGTGGCATCTTGAAACCATCTGTAAAACAGGTGAATATCGTATGCCACTTCACACTGATGGAGTTCGATGAAAAGAGAGTAATCACACCGTTTCCTCTGAAGAAGAAAATAAAGAATAATTCTCTATGGCTTTGCCTTTGGGCTGATTAAATAAAGACGATTTTTTTTTCACTTTGATAATCGAATTTAGGTGAACTGAGTTGAAGATGCGGAGATAATAGAAGGAGGAGAGTCCAAGAAACATGGGAAGCAGTTTGACATTTTGTGAAGGTTTCGAATTAACTTGAATCTCTAAATCATTTTTACGAATTGCTTTTTAGCCTTAGGGTCGGGATCAAAGCGTAGTATAAGTTCTCTCCTCATTTAAAAATAGAGGAAACGACCAGTCGTAGTGATAATTTTTGCAATTGTCCCGATGTATATGCACATGTATGGACACTTCACGTAAAAAAGACCTTATGTCGCTTCTTGTCTTAGTAGGAAAGACAGGTAACATCGCTTATCGACCTATTGACTGGGATCAAAGTGAATATCGGTTCTCTTCTCATAAGTAATGGGAGAATGCACCAAATGCCGGAGACTACAATCCTATAGCATGAGCTTCCTCATTGCGCTAAAAGTGAAGTTAGCAATATACATGGCAGCGTGACTGTGGTCGCGGTGAATAAAGCAATCTGTGCCTTTGGCCATTTTGTACGCAGATGGATGTCATCAAATAAAAGGATCACATGATGCCTTGGTGGGGAGGCCAGGTCAATAAAATCTCCTCTCTGCCTTTGGATTCAAATTATATGATCTGTTCTTTTCATTTTAGATGGGAAAAGGATATCAAATCTTAATATCCGTTCTACTCATTTTAGTTGGGAAAAGGGGAATCAAATCCTAATGTCTGCTGTTCTTATTTTAGATAGGAAAAGGACCTTGTCCCATGGAATCCAACTCAACAACAATACTGTGTTCATTGCACTAAAAGTTGTAGGACCTGTGTAGTATCGACCCGAGCGTGACAATAATTGCGGGGATTGGGTAATATTTGTCTCTGCTCTACAAGTTCGCGTATGGACGCCCCACAAAATTGGTATCACATTCTACCTTTGTGTGGAGTTTAGGTAAATAAAATAATTCCTACGAACGTCAAAGATTGAAAGCTCGAATAATCCTAAAACTTGAATAATGCTGTTGTAAATATAAAATAGAAATAGTCTCCGGATCATAAATCTCAACATCAACATATCAAATTACCTACCCGTGAAGAGGTTATGGACGGTTTTATATTGGCTTGAAATGTTTTATCAAAAGTACGCGTAATAATGCGACAAAAATATCACTTCTGATTTTACATAACATTAACAATGATATCTGACGTTGCAGGAACCAAGTCCCTTTCCTATTCACCCCTTGTATAACACAGTCGGTTGATATTCGTATATTCTATTAAATGGCATTAAAAAAATGTCGCTGTTTAAAATGATCGATATTTTCCTATTTTAAATACCAGGTTATAATATTATAATTTATTAACGTTAATTATTAATATAATTTAATAACGTTAATTATTTCCTTTGTCAAGCTGCTTACATCCTTTTAACGGGAATTGTGATCTAAATGCTAAGGTCGTTACCTTTTCAGGGCCGAGAATTGCCTAATTTGAAAAATTAAACTATGCCGTCATAAAATCCAGCAACAAATCAGTTGCTTATTTCAAAAGTAAATTTTAAAAAAAAAACATATTTTCAAAACATTTTCAAACTGAATATGCAAAGTACTTATTTTTCATTAAACAAAAAGTTGGACAAGATATGACACATATATTAGATATAAATTATAAATCCTCATTTATTTGCTACCATGCATTTACGTGGATATTTGTGTACACATATACTAACAGAAAATATAATTATGTAAATATTCTCATAAGCATACATTTAAATTTCAAATTTCAAGAGAACACACACATTATTGAGCCTGAGAGTTAGAAAAAGATCTCAATTTGTAATTTTAAAATCTTCATAACGCTTAAGTCTATTTTCAATAATTTTATCTTAGGTAATATGATGCTATACAATGAAAAGTGAAATTTGAGAGAGTAAGTGAAGGGTAACAAAAACATATTTTACTACGGGCAATGCCGACTTATCTAGTTAATGATAAGCAAAGCATTTAATGAGTAAATGCCTCCTTGTCGATATATTAATTGGGTGGTAAGTAAGTGAAAGGTGCAACAGAGAGCAAATATTTTCCCCCAAAACTAATGAAGCCCGATTTAGTTATTGACTGATTCTACTATCCTTTAATTAAATTACTTTGGCGATTTGAAGTGGGCTTCATAATGTCGACATTGGTTACAGAAAAGGTTGTAGCAAACTGATTTAGTAGTTGCGATATTATTTCTATATCCACATTATCTTCTTTTTTTTTTTTTTTTCTCACGTAACAACTGTGGTTTTTCATATAATAGATTACAAACCTTGACATATTTAAAAAAGGGTATTAGAATAATCCAGAAGCTATACGGGCATCAAACGGCTTGCATATAGACAGAAAATGAAGTGATTAAATATACAAAAACTAAAAGGGATGTAAGACAAGATTGTGCCTTCTTACCGGACTTATTCAATCTATACAGTGAGGTGATTCTGTGAGAACTAGAAGTCCTATCAGGTTTTTCATTACTGACAGTCACAATTTTAAAATGCAGATGACACAGTTTTGGTAGCAGACAAACAGAGGAAACTAAAAAAAATCCTCCACAGAATGTAGCAAAGGAAACACAGAAGAAAGAACAAAACCTCCATTGCAAGAAAACAGAACGCATGGTTGTTAGCCAAAGAAAAAGCGAAACATGCAAATTACAAATTGGAGACGCCAAAATCAAATAAGGGCAATTTAAATATGTGGAGAGTTTTTTCAAAAATATTTCACCATTCACTTACTTATCATCCTCCGACAGTGAAATGCGAAAACATTTGGATAGCGAAAAATGACTTCTTAAAGCTAACCAAATAAATAAGAATCAGGAAAAAGAAATTCGTTAGAAAGAAAAAAACAAGAGTTCTGAATTGTCATGCAATGTCAGTCATCCTATATGGCAATGAATGCTGAACAATCTCCTCACAGATAAAGAGGAGTCTTGAAGTTACAAAAAATTTGTTCTACAGAATGATGCTGAGAATACAATGAACCGAACATATAAGCCACAATGAAGTTTTAGAAAATATGGAAACAAAAAGGAGGCTTATCGTTAACATCAGGAACATACGATTGAACTTCCTTCGACACATAATGAGGAAACGGTGTTTGGAAAATGTGACACACAGAGGACAGATTGAAGGCAGACGGCATTAAATAACACATAACCTATCTAACAAGATTGAATATATGGATGGGAGAGCAAGGTTTGGGAGAGTTAACAGACAAAATTTCTTAAGAGCTATAAAAACAAGAAATTTTGGAGAGCCATGATTGCCAACGCTGACCTAAAAAATTAAAGTTGACCATTTGCTGATGACGGGCGTAAATGATTACAGGAAATGCAATCATTTGATGCAATAAATGTTAATATTCTCTGGATGCTTACAGCCATATGATGTCGAGACAATTGTTGTGGCACGATCAGCGAAGTTAAGCAACATCGATCGGGACAGTCTCTAGATGAGTGACCGCTTAGAAATACCAGGTTTTGTAAGCTTGGATGTGCGGCTGGTCTAATGGATAACGGCTTGTTTTATTAATATATAAACGTTTTCGGACTTGTACTTTATTTAATCATTTTGCAGAATTGATAATTCATATATATATATATATATATATATATATAATTATTTATTTAAAAATATGATTCCAACACGCTACATAAGAGTTCTCATGTTTCAAAACAAGAGCCGAAAACTTCAATATAATTATTTGAATTAAATTGAATTAAAGTAAGTTCTGTTCCATCTTCAAGCGAAATTTTTTGGGGAATAACTTATTTCTTAAATTTACGTGTTTTAATAGCATATTCATTATTGAAATAAAAATTTCCATGGTAACGGCTAGAGAGATTGTTTAAATAGAAAGGAGTGTAGGGTGTTAATAATTTGTATCAGTATAGAGTTACATTCATAGATGTCAAGTCAGGGTAAGGTCGGGGTGTCTAAATTTAAAACGAAAGCTGATTTCGCCTAGTCTGGTTTACGTGTCTATGGAGATTTATTTATTTTTTTATTTTATTTTTTTCTGAAAGGGTTTTGTGTATATAAAAAAACTGCCGTAACATTTTTTTTGACGACTTCATAAAGGGTTATCTTTTTTTGTAGGGTATTTAAACTATTTAGGACTATGGATTTTAAAAATTATTTTATTGTTTGTTTGTTTTTATGCTAATTATTCAATGCAAAAATTTGATGATGTCGGAAAACTGTTAACTCATGTCTATTGTTTAATAGATTTTTATTATTTAGAAACTTAATAATGTGTAGTTTCTCATGTAGGCATAAAGGGCATGGGTCATCCCAAGTTTTACAAGTTCTAGTTTTGTTTATAATTTTCCATTTTACTTTTGGTGTTTTATTCATTTCCTTCAAATGCCAAAAATATTTAGATAGTGATGTCTAATTTCTTTTATTTATATTGTTGAAAGAGCACTTATGCTGCGTCCATCTGGCTTTAAATTCATTCTTCGTAGACCCAATGTATATCATATTAGTATTAGGACTCTCAATGGATGAGATAGTACATTGGTATACCACGGATTTGACGCAGCATTTATTTTCCAATGTGAAGTCTTCTGGGTTTCCACAATCACATAATTTTTCACTGTTTTTGTCTAATTTAAGTGTAGAGTTTTTATTAACACTATTCGGGCATGGGGATTTGTTCAGGATTTTATTATTGTGTTTTTTTATTATTGTGTTTTTTTATTATACTTTCTAGATTTTCAGTGCAACTGTTACTCAATTTTAGAGTGTTCTTATTAAATATATTACTAAGTCTACTATTGGTAGGGAAGTGTTTTTCAATTAAAGCTAGGAATTTCTGTCCTAGTTTAATACTAGTCATTTGGTTGAACGGAGGGGTATACCAAATGATTTTTCTTTTACTGTTTTTTTTTCTTCTGGTTAGTACAATTGTTTCTATAATTAATGTTTGCATTTTTGTATCCACTATTTTTTAGGGCAGCGTTATAAAAGCTACTGTAGTGCTTGGTTTTTGTTCTCTGTCTTTATCAGTTGTTATTTTCTAATGTTTGTCTATGGTGAAGTAGGTGCTCTATGTAAATTACTGTGATAGAAAGAAAGAAAAAGAAAGCAAGCAAGAAAAAAGAACTGAATAGA
>OZ010606.1:49285119-49325119 GCA_963932145.1 Acanthosepion lycidas
TATTTATTTTTTTCTTGTTTGTACAAGTGTTTTCTTTTCTAGATACAAAGTATGTAAAAAGCGTCCAAAAGTTTTGCATATCCGATCAATTTCGCCTATACTATTAGCTATAATCAATTATATATATATATATATATATAACACAAGCTATACATTCAGTTAAAAATAAAAATAAAATCTTACTTGATCATGACTAATAGTATATATATATATATATATATATATAGAGAGAGAGAGAGAGAGAAAGAGAGAGATGGTTATAGGAATGTTTCATTTTCCGAACACTGTCAGCACATTGTGGGCGTGTTCATAGTTAATGTTGCTGTTGTCTTTTTCTTTTGTATTATTAGGGCTTACATTATTTTTAATCAGGTAGATGAGGTTATCATGCCTGTAATTTCTACTAGTATGTTTTCGTATTACTTTGCATTGCATTACAAGCTAATACCCTTGAGTAAGGTATGAATTCTCTTCTAAAGCTATTGTTAAATAGCAAGGCAGATGGGGTTCTATAGCTATGGATGGGAACTCGTCTACCACAGAAATGGCAACCACCTGCGTAAAAAATCTTTTATATATGTTTTGTTAAAGACGACTGACAAGGTACTGAGATTAAGTTTTTTATTTAAGTTTTTCTTGTTTTCGTACAAGTGTTTTCTTTTCTGAACACAAAGTGTGTAAAAGCTGTCAAAATGTTCTGTATATCCAAGTGCTTCCATTAGCCATGACCTTGCTATTCTGATTAAAAGAGAAAATATATCACTAAGAAGAAAATTGGTTCTTTGATCGCTAGTTCAGCCACGGTAGTGTTCAGGCTCTTACAATATACCAGCATTTTTGGCAGATTTCCTCTTGTCACGATGTGGGATAGTCAAAGGTGATGGAAAGAAAAAAGAAAATGAATATAGATGAATTTGGTTAGATTGAAAAATAGTCTTTCAAAAAATATTATTTCAAAAAAAAAATTCTTTCAAATGTATTCCTTCAAAAATTTTGAAACTACGAGCTTCTCTCGTTTCGTGCGCACGTGTAATCGTGGCAACATCAACAAAGTCCAGTCCGATAAAATCCTAACGGATGAAAAGCGTCACAAGAACTTTTTTTCCAATTTGTCATTTACTCAATACTTTATAATATATATAATATAAAATTATATATCGTTATGTTATATCATAGAAAGATATGAACAAACTGAGATAGATAGATAGATAGATAGATAGATAGATAGATAGAACAAAATGAAAAAGAAAAAGAAATAGATAGAAAAAAATGAAAAAAAAGAAATGAAGTAATAGATAGATAGATAGATAGATAGATAGATAGAACAAAATGAAAAAGAAAAAGAAATAGATAGAACAAAATGAAAAAAAAAAGAAATGAAGTAATAGATAGATAGATAGATAGATAGATAGATAGATAGATAGATAGATAGATAAAAGAAAGTGGAAATGAGATAGATAGATAGATAGATAGATAGATAGATAGATAGATAGATAGATAGATAGATAAAACGAAATGAAAAAGAAGTGGAGAAATTTTGAAAAATAGTGATGAAAACAAGAGAAACATATGCTAGGACAAGGACAGGTAAAACGAAAATATCAAACAATTGAGAAATAATAAGAAAAAAAGAGACTTAAAGGAAGGAAGTAAATGTCGAAGGAAGAAATAATATACACAAGAATCAAACGAAGCTATTTGATTCGTGTTCTGTATCATGCAACGATGTTTGTAAAACACAGTATTCACTTCTTAACTTCCTATAAGATTTGATAAAATCCTGATGCGCAACGTCTCTGGACGTGGCAGTCATTCAACGGCAAATAAAAACGAGGAAAAGAACGAGAGATTCAGTATCTCAATGTAACGCCCAAAATAGTGTTAATTGCAATAATGGAAGACACGGGTGGCGCGAAATCTTCGCAGGAAAAGCAGGGATTTTTCTTTAAGCTGAACGATATTGGAGAAGAAAGATTTGTGATGTACTCGTCAAATAAAGCTTATCTTATTGGGTACACATCTTATTGAATCTATTCGTTTTATTTTGTTAATTATACTGAAATGATTATAGTATACAAGTGTCCATGAGGGAACAAACGGTTTGGAAAACCTGCTTGAATATTTGCTTTGTTTATAAGGAGAAATGGAAGGGTGGAGGTGTCGAATAGGTAAACAGTAATATTAAAGGAAGACAAAAGAAAAAAGAAAGGGTGGGAAGTAAAAGCAAAAGAAGAGAAATGGAGTTAAATATGAAAAGAAAGAAAGAAAGAAAGAAAGAAAGAAAGAAAGAAAGAAAGAAAGAAAGAAAGAAAATGCGTGAAATATGCAGGGTATAATTAAAAGAAAGAAAGAAAGAAAGAGAAAGAAAGAAAGAAAGAAAGAAAGAAAGAAAGAAAGAAAGAAAGAAAGAAAGAAAGAAAAATGTGTGAAGTATGCTGGGTATAATTAAAAGAAAGAAACAAACAAACAAACAAACAAAAAAGAAAGAAACAAACAAACAAACAAACAAACAAAAAAGAAAGAAAGAAAGAAAGAAAGAAAGAAAGAAAGAAAGAAAGAAAATGCGTGAAGTATGCAGGGTATAATTAAAAAAAGAAACAAACAAACAAACAAACAAAGGATATTGAAGTAAAGGAAAAGGAAGAATGCGTAATGAAGTGAGCAGGGGATGACTGGAAGCAAAAGACAGAAAAAAATAAGCAGGAAGTCGAAGAAGAAAATGTGAATGGAGAAGCAGAGGAAAAAAGAATCAGAAGAAACGGAAGAGCGGAGAAGGGGGTAGAAGAGGAGGAAGTTGATGAAGAAAAAATGAAAAAGCAAAAAAAGAAGCAGAAGAAGTAGGAGGAGACCGAGAAAGAAGGATAAAGAAGAAAATAAGGTAACTTCAAAAAGATTAAATGATTGTTTTTTTACGGCTTATCAACCTTTTACACGTTAATTAAAGCCAGACAATATTGTTAAATTTTTCGAGATAATAGTGATTTACTGATAGAAGTCCTAACTAATTAAGCTGAGAGGAGAAGAGCTTGATTAATAACTTTCCCAATAGTATTTGCTCGTTAGTGACTATAAACACGACAATAGTTGGACCCCAACTTTCTGATTTCGTGCCGTTTTTCATTACACCACCCGGACATTCAAACTTACAGCACCTGGAAAGGGGGGGGGATTAAAAGAGAAAGAAGAGAAAGGGAATTGAATATGAAAAGAAAGAGAGAAAGAAAGGAAGGAAGAAAGAAAGATAGATAGATAGATAGATAGATAGATAGATAGATAGATAGATAGATAGATAGATAGATAGACAGACAGAAAAATGCGTGAAGTACGCAGAGTATAATTGGAAGCGAAAGAAAGAAAGGAAGAAAGAAAGAAAGAAAGAAAGAAAGAAAGAAAGAAAGAAAGAAAGAATCTAGATACTAACCTGTCACGATATTGCTTAAACTCGGTGACCGTACGAAAACAGGTCTTTCAACATGATATGGCCGTAAGACTCAATATAAAGAAAAAAAAGACCTGTGTAGAAAGAAGAAGAAACGAAGATGAAGAAGTGTATGCGAAGGAGGAGGAGAAAAAAAGGAAGGGGTGGATGAAGAAGTAGGAAAGAAGTGTGAGTAAGGAAAAGAAGTAGAAAAGAAACAAAAAATAAAAGAGCGAATAAGGTGGTAGTAGTGTGGACGTAAAAGTAAGAAAATAAAAGAAACAAAATATCTGGGAAAAAGCTGAACGTTGCGATTTAAGAAAAAACTTAGGAAGAAGGTTAGCGAAAAAGAAGAACGAAAAAGAAAAATGAAAACAGGACTAAGAAATTGTTAGGAAGATTTTTTTAAATGGAAAAAACTAAAAAAAAAAAAAACTAAAGTTTTCAATAAAACGATCATCATGAGAATGATGATGATGATGGTGGTAATGGTGATGGCAGATAGTGTGTGATTGCAAATAAGGGTGGAGTCATCCGGTTGGTGTTGTTTTGCTTTTTGCCCTAGAAATTCTACTCGTGAGGCTACGACTAACACTCTTAGAGTCATATGGAAAGAAAAACTCAAACCGTGAGATGGAAGCAAAGAGGCGGGGTTTAAAGTTAGGCTGTGGGCGTGCTCCTTTCGGTGCTTCCTCTTGAGTAGGATCAACAAACAAATGTGTGGAAACAAATCTGGAACCCAAAGGAAGAAACGAACACTTAATCCGAGGGTACACGCTTTGAAATCGGACAAAAGCAAAACACTGGCATTAAGCTCCTTGGTTTTTCGTTGATTTTATTTAGTTTGAAATAGGGAGTCGTGTAGCCATTACATGCGAGGCTTATACTTTCATGATTAGAAAGATCGAGCCAGAGAGATGGAGAGGGGGGGGAGAAAAGCGAAAGAGTTACAAAGCAATTTTTGATATCAATGTAATTTTAGAGATTTACGTTCATATATGTGCATGTGTTTTATCGCGTCTTGTATGACTGCACGTGTCTGCTTTTGTGTGTGATGGTGTGTGTGTGTGTGTGTGTGTGTGTGTGTGTGTGTGTGTGTGTTGGCGCAAATACATTTATCTCAGCGTCATACACCCGCATTGAAACGTAAAGATGAACATGTAAAAGAAATTACTGAAATAGAAGAAGAAGATGATGATGATGATGATGATGATGATGATGATGATGATGATGATGATGATGATTAAAAAAGGATCAGGATCAGAGAGGTAAGGAAGAAGAGGAAAGGAAAAAAGAAGATAGAGAAGAAAAAGACAAAAGTTAAGGAAAATAGGGTGAAGAAATAAAGGAGTATAAGGTAAAAAGCGGAAAGAAAAGAAATTGATGATGATGATGATGATGACGACGACGACGACGACGATGATGATGATCATGATGATCATGATGATCATGATCATGATGATGAAGATCATAATGATGATGATGATGATGATGATCACCATCATCATCATCATCATCATCATCATCATCATTAAGGAGTTAGCAGGAGGAAGAAAACTACAAAAAGAAGATAGAGAAAAAAAAAGAGAAAAAATGTTAAGGAAAATAAGGCGAAGAAATGAAGAAGTCATAAGTAAAAACCGAAAGAATACGAATAAGAAAGAAAGAAAGAAAGAAAGAAAGAAAGAAAGAAAGAAAGAAAGAAAACGGGGAAGAAAGATAAAACAAATAGGGCGAGCAGAATGAAATTAAAGTTATTATTTTGACAATGGACCCTTTTAATGGGTCATTTTTAAAAATACCGTTTTAATTCTTTTAAATTTTTTCCGCATAAATCGATCAAAATAGTTGGACTACAAACATGTCTTCCTCTCACTGATCACCAAATTGCATTCGTTCTTTTTCTCTCAATCTCAACCCGCCCCTCTTTCCCCATCTATCTCTTCCCTTCTCTGTCTGCCTAGGTCCTAAATAAAATGGCTATCCACAAAAGCCTTCTTTTTCGATATTTTTTGCTCGGAAAACAATTGTGAATCATCTCCGTATGGATTCAGCAAGCTTTAAAAATAACTTTTTCACGTTAGAAAATACTGCATATATTTGTAAACGCTTTGCACACTGCCGTACCCATGAACAAGCCAAAACGCCTAGATAGGTGGCGCTTCATGTGGAGTAATGTTTAACGAGTTCTCCTCCTTGACTCTTATTGCTAAATTCAATCCTCACTGGGTTCTCTATACAAAATCCGATTAACAAACAGACTGACATTTCATAAAGCCAACCAAATAGAATAGGGCGACTGTGTTCAAAGTCAACAACATATTCTCTTTTTTCTTCTTTTACGTGGCGTCTCCTTTCAGGACGTTGGAATCATGGCTATCCACAACTTCCTATCTTTAATATCTCAAAGAAATATTCGTCACTTTACTCTCTCTCCCACTCCTTGTTCTACCATCCATAGTGTTAAGATGGCTGCTCAGTGCTTTCCGCTACATCTCTTGCCTTAAGTATGTCCTGTGAGTGTCAGATTTTCAAAGCCCTCATTCCTCATTATATCTTCCAGAAATTTCAGTTGCATCTGTCTGATTTTCGTTTCTATTTTCCCTAAAAATTCTTCGTTGTTATTCTCATCATCCTTCTGTAGAACCAAATCTCTAACCTCCTCTTCATCCGTGAGGAATTTTTCAGCATTCCATATAGGGGAACATGATATTACATAGACCTTTATTACCCTTCTCTTTGTTTCTAATGAAATTTTCCTGTTTGTTAATACACTGCTTATGTTTTACAAGGTAACTTTCTCTAAGCAGATACTCCTTCATATTTCTGTATCACATTTTCTGTCATCTATCATAAAAACTTGCAAGACAATTAAATTGCATATATATATATATATATATATATATATATATATATGAAGAAATATACTTTTAAGGTGTGCTATATTTATGGGATAAAGTGCTCAATATCAGAGATAGAGCGTATGTAAATATAAATATAAAAGTGAACATTGAAGTCAACGCTCAGAGGCGACAGGTTGTTTCATGCTAGACGCAATTGTCAGGCCTGTGCTCATTGTATCTGATGATCATTTGAGGCGTGAAACTGAATCACTATTAAAAAGTTGAGTGTATATTCTTTATAGTTTATACGTTCAAATGAATGAGCGATGACTAAATATACAATGTTTAATATATGTTTAAGTACGTCTGGTTTTAGCTCTCTCCCCGAAACTGGAACTAAGGTCCGCACAGCATAGTTACAGCTTAAACAACTCGTGGCCTTTTTGGGCGTTGAAGAAAAATAAATGTGTCTCGGCATATGTCTGCAACAGGCCGACCCAGCAGATGATTGTGTTCGGAAACGAGTAACCATTATATTATCATTTTTATTATTGCTATTTTTATTATTATTATTATTATTATTATTATTATGTTGGTGCAAAAATAATGACGTAATAATGTCGTTTTTTGACGTTAAAAAATAGGTCGAAAAACGACATTATTACGTCGTTATTTTTGCACCAACCTAATATTATATTTCTTATGGTAAACTTTCTTCTGTTGGACATAGTTTCTATCAATTAAAACGAAATACTAGATTGTCGGAAAAGTGTCAGCATTTTACAGTTGAAATGGCTTGATGTAACTGTAAGTTCTATGCTAATATTTGCATGTCTCGCACTTCTCGTTTTTGGAACCCTCTTCCGGTTTCTTGCTTTCCAGTCAAATTTGATCATCACATTTTACATGCAATGTCAGTCGTTACCTTTTGTCTTCTTAATTCCTTTTCTTTTAATATTCTCACCGTTTAATATTTATCTTATATTCTTTCACAATCAACCGCCCCCTGCCTTTTAGTGGATTTGTTTTTTGGCTTTGTTTTTTGGGTGGTGGTTTTTTTTTTTTTTTTTGTTTTTTTTTGCTTGGGTTTAAATGATTAAACATAATAATAACAACTTTGCATATATACGTTTGAATATTTTATCATAAACTATATATTTCCTGATTTTTTTAAATATATTTTTGTTATACACGTCCATTCGTTGATATATATATATATATATATATATATATATATATATATATATATATATATATATATATAGAAAGATAGATAGATATATAGATAGATAGATACATACATACATACATGGTGTGTATGAAGTAAAATACATCTAGGTTTGTAACTATATTTGATAGAATCAATCTGTAAAAAGGATGAGAAAGAAGAAGTATTTGAATTGATTATATGGGGTTCTTAATTTTCAACATTTCCACTATCATTAGGAATACAAAGGGTAATACGATTCTCTAGTTCTCGGAAAACATTTTGCAACTGATTTTTAGTAATAAATTCAATCACATCAATCTAAAAATCGAGGTTTATTTGAATCAGCATTACTTTTCAGATGACAACATAAAAAGAAATCCAACCGAATCAAACAGCAATTCAAAAATAAAATAACATTTTGAAGATTCAACAAACTGAAAAAAAATATTAGGTAAAACAAATTATATATAAATTTTCCGAAGACAAGAAAAAACTAGACATTTCAAGCTTTCTTATACTTTTTACAGACTGTTTGTATCATATACAGTTACAAAGCTACAAGTATTTTAAATTGCACACAGACTTTCAGAAAAACCTATATACATATATATATATATAATTTATTTCCCCAAGGAAATGGAATATATATACATATTGAATATATATATATATATATATATATATATATATATATATATAATAATGCTGAAACACTAATATTCCATGGTCATAATTTATTCCATTGGAATCGTAAATACGATTCAATTCATCAGACCTACAAATTCAAAAAGAAAACAGAAAAAAAAACAACTCCGGAAATAAAAATAGAATTTACAGAGAGGGTAAGTATGAGAGTGTGGGACGAATGTTAGAACTAAGGAGAGGGATAACAGACGAGTGAAGGTGGGAGATTAAAATTAAATTGTGTATATTTACCACTAATATTATCTCTCTCTCTCTCTCTCTCTCTCTCTCTCTATATATATATATATATATATATATATATATATATATATATATATATATATTTCAAGGGTGAAAAAATGTAACCTTTTTTTCACCCTTGAAAGTGTGGCCTGATGAACCAGGTACCCTTAAGGTTTTCTATTTAAATTGAATTAATAATTACTCTGATTTGATATTGAGCTCTCTGAATTACATACTACTTGAGATTATCCATACGGATTACCAAACTTTTCATCACTTAACTATATATATATATATATGCATATATATATATATATATATATATATATATATATATATATATATATATATATATATATATATATATATAACCGAATGGGTAAATATAGGTTGATGAACAAGCGAACTATCGTATACAAATTCATATAAATATTCTATAGTGTGAGAAAAACAGTTCTCAACGTTAAATAACATAGCTATTCAATATTTATTAAGGAATATACAAAATACCTCACATTGATTGCACATCTCTGAATTTCATGCCGAAGCAATTATCAAATGCCGGTATTTTTATTTTTATTTTGTATTAACATCGACCAAGAAGAGACCTAAATTAATTATTAAAAAACCATGTTCTAAGCATTGACACTAACAACAATGCTAAAATAATTATTTTTCTGGGTGTAATATTTGTCTTATCTAATGGGCTTTATTTATACAACCGTAGATACATTAACAAACAATCCAACCACCATCTTAGAATGCTGAATAATTTACATAAGTCGCTCCAATTTAGACTGTCCACCAACTCTAGCACTAAGGTCATTTTTGACAAACAAAAATACAGATATGTACAAGCACTAGAGCATAGTAAGCATAAAATTAACCTCTAATTCTTAGCAGAAAGAATTAAGAACGCCACCAAGACAAAACGTCGTAAAGGCAATATTATATGGTTCAACCCGCCCTTAAAAAAAGTCAAATATCGAAAAGTTTTGTTGAATTATCCATAAGCACTTCTGTCATTCTCCTACACTTCAATAAAAACAACGTCAAAGTTAGCTTAAGTTGTGCTAAAAACATCGACCAGTATATAGCATGCATTCTAAGCAAGCAATTCAACACACTTCAAAACGACATCCCCGCAACTAAGAATTTCAATTGCAGAAAAAAATAAACCCTGCCCATTATATGGTAAATATACATCCAAATCGTTAGTTTATAAAGCTGAAATCAATTATGACGACAAGTTCATGTTTTATGTGTGCTCTACAGAAAACCATTGGAAATCACGCTTCTACCACAACCAAATGTCATTAGGCAATATCAAATATAATAACAACACTGCTCTATTTGAAATTTTCTGGAAGCTTAAAATAGAGAATAAAAATCTAATTATCACCTGGGAATTTTTACCGAAAGCTAAGCAAATGCCACACATGTCTTTCTGAAAAATTAATACTCTAGAAAAATTTATACTCCTGAAAAATTTTTTAAATCCTAATCGCTTAAATAAATGACTTAATGAGAATCTGCCTACGTAGAACCAAACTTCTACTCAAACATTTTAATCCAGATTTATATAGTCCAGCACATGCTACATATACTAACATTGATATTATTTTTATTAATATTTTCACTCTTTACTACTTTTACTATACAGCTATTTTTAATTTTAGATCTTAACGCATTTAACATTTTTACTATTATTTTTTATCTTGTCATTACCATTTAGTCACATTTAGTCGTACTATTAGAAAAGTGTTTATTTATTATCTTTATTTAATTATTCATTTATTTGCTCTCTTTCTATATATTTTACATATTTATATGTTCCTATATATATATGGCTCGGTTTTATTTTACTTATTTTATTTTATACTATTTATTTTCATTGATATGTATTATTTTTATTAGTACTTTAATTTAAATTTATTTTATCACGGCATATTTTATTATTATAGATAAAACAACGTTTAGTTAGTTTAGTAATATTAATATTATTATTAATTACTTTATTGATTTTCATGAAAAAAAATAGTTACCCTTCTTGATTTTTTAACGTCTCTTGTTTATAACGTTTAATATATTGGCGTCTTCCTCAATTAGAATTTATAATTCTTATTTCCAATCTTATTTTCCTTCTTGAATGTTAATCTGGGCCTAAATTGAAATTCAAAAATAAACTGCAATTCATTTAAATATTTTAACAACAATAATATTCCACCCCAGTCGTAAAGTAACACGCGATAACCAGATTTTTTTTAAACCTGTGTTAACCCAAAATAAAATAAAAATAAAATTGATAATTGCTTCAGCATGAAACTCAGAGTTGTGCAATCAATGTAAGGTATTTTGTACTTTCCTTTATATATATATATATATATATATATATATATATATATATATATATAAAGAAATATAGTTTTAAGGTGTGCTATATTTATGGAATAAAGTGCTCAATATCAGAGATAGAGCGTGTGTAAATATAAAAGTGAACATAGAAGTCAACACTTAGAGGCGACAGTCTGTTTCATGCTATATGCAATCGTCAGGCCACGTGTGCTGTTATTTTTCTCGGCTATTTATATATATACGGGTTAGTGGTGCATTGTGGGTATTCTGTTATGGCGGTTATTTCACCGGAAGTCGTTTGTTTATCTATTTAGGTCAAATTATATTGCTTGTTTTTATTTTTGTTTCTTATTTTATTATTTATTTATTTATTTATTAACGTAGTAAGAATTTGTTTATATCACTTATTTAACAGTTTTGTTTTGGTTTGGGAATTTAATTAAAGCTATTTGTTCAGTTTTGGGGTTGATTGTTGTAGTTCATTCTAAGTATTATTTTGGCGGGAACAGTTTTTAATTGATTATCTTTATTTGGGATTGGTTTGTTTATTTATTTACTTGGATGAATTTAGGTTAATTTATTTTACTTGTATATTTTCTCTTTTCGGTTTTCGATTTTTAAGTAACATAGTATTTTTTTATGTTTTATTTCTATTTTTTTTTTTTTTTTTTTGCTTATTAGTATATTTCTTTGTTTTTATTTTATTTTTTCCGTTTTTAATTTTTTAGGTTACGTAGTAAAAATTTATTTTCATGTCTGCATTTTGAGATGAGTTCGGATCTTTTGTTTAATAATTTATTTTGGTCGGGAAAAGTAATGATAGCTATTTTTTCCTCCGTTAAATAAGTGATATAAACAAATTCTTACTACGTTAATAAATAAATAAATAAATAATAAAATAAGAAACAAAAATAAAAACAAGCAATATAATTTGACCTAAATAGATAAACAAACGACTTCCGGTGAAATAACCGCCATAACAGAATACCCACAATGCACCACTAACCCGTATATATATAAATAGCCGAGAAAAATAACAGCACACGTGGCCTGACGATTGCATATAGCATGAAACAGACTGTCGCCTCTAAGTGTTGACTTCTATGTTCACTTTTATATTTATATATATATATATATATATAATATATATATATATATATATTCATGAATCATTCATACAAAAAACAAATATAGAGGTTAATGATTTAAATGTCGAGAATACTTCGTCGCAAACAATATAAATAAGATACATCAACCCCGAACCTGTATATGACTGATATGATCCCCGTTTAAATTTGCACATTTTAATTGATATATATACATATATATATATATATATATATATATATATATATATATATATATATATTCATGAATCATTCATACAAAAAACAAATACAGAGGTTAATGATTTAAATGGCGAGAATACTTCGTCGCAAACAATATAAATAAGATACATCAACCCCGAACCTGTATATGACTGATATGATCCCCGTTTAAATTTGCTCCTTTTAATTGAAATATATATATATATATATATATATATATATATATATACATATATATATATATATATATATAGAGAGAGAGAGAGAGAGAGAAACTTGTATGTATTAAAATGTATGCATATAGAGAGACATAAATGTGTGTGCAGATGGCAATTTTATTCTCTATTAGTATATCTTTGACATTTATTTAATGTGTTTGGTACAATATAATATTCACAATGTTTTAAGCCTGTGTGGGCGTGTTTGTTGTGCAACTGTATACGTCTGTATGCTGCAGCGTTTCAACGCGTTTCAATGAATGAAATTGATGTTTTTATTGCTAAAAATTCAACAGTGCTGCAAAAACCCAAGTGAAATAACAGCGCCTCTCTTGAGAAACGTCTTCTTCTTTTACGCAGAGATTTTTCTTCTTTTACGGCAAAATTGTTGATCAATCTTCTTCTGATCTATTCCCAATCTGAATGTTGTCTCTTGAGTGACAATCAAAGACCTTTCTTCTTGATATTTTTTGTCTTTTTTTTGTATTTATTTTCTCCTGTATTTATTATTATTATTATTATTATTATTATTATTATTATTATTATTATTATTATTATTATTCCTTGTAATAAACTTTCCTCGTAAGAAGAAACTTTATTTCAAAAAGTTGATCGCAATCGATTCTGACTTTGTCAACAACAAAATGTTATAAATATTTATTTTGGTCGATTTCGTAATTCTATCATAGTCGAGAATTTATGATTATCTTTTCGGGATGAACACACTGACTTCGAAAAATCCTATTACAGAATAGAAGAGTTAATAGGTTTCTTAAGCGTAATATACGCATAGAAACCCAAATACGCATGCGCGCACAGTAAGAAACACACAAGCGTGTGTGCATGCATCTTTACATAAAATGACCAAAAGAATATTGCTGAATATCTACATATAAATATATATGAGCGTCGTTTAGAAAGTAATTATTTTTTACCCCCCAAAAATATAAGATTTTCAAAATTATTCATATTTCTCCGTGTGCCCAAGTCGCAACAGTATGTGACCAATTTTCGAAGTTTAAAGCGGGATTATTCAGCAATACCGGAGAAAATGTGATCAAGGGCTCTTGTTACTTCCACTTTTGGGAGATGCCTTAGTCTCCGGGTAATGACCTCCCATCCTCTTCCCGAAGGAGAATTACTGCCTGGGATGATGTTCCTCTGGGGCTCGAGCTATTATTATTTCCAAATTCCCCGACAGAATCGAAATCCTGCGCGAAAGATGTATGTGATTGACTAAGCATAGATTAGATGTGGCACAAGGCCGAAAATATTAAGCACCCAGTGAGGAACGAACTCACTATTCAGTCGAAATTGTTCAAACGATACAAGATCTCTAAAGACGTCAAAGTGCTTCTAAGATTTTAAAAGATATTGGGATATTTCCCACGTCGCAGTTGAATGAGAGACAAGGTAGAGGTTTAAAGTGGGTTTACTGACAATACTGCGAAAAATTTGCTCAAGCCGATTCAGCAGTACTCCTTTTAGGTCGTCTTAGGTTCCGGGTAATGACCCAAGCCTGCTCTCGAAGCAGAGGTACCGCCTGGTGTGATGGTCACCTGAAGTTTCAGCTTAATATTAATTTCAAACTACCCCAGCAGATACCGCGAATTTTGATTTTTCAGCGCGCCCATGTCGCTACTCAAGGTCGAGGTTTAAAGTAGAATTATCGTCAATACCGTGGATAAATAACTCAAGTCTACTCAGCACTATTCCTTTGGGATTGTCTCGGGTGCCAGGTAGTGACCCAAGACCCTTCTCGAAGTAGAGATACTGCCTGGAGAATTGACCCTCTGCTGAATATTCAGCTGAATATTGAGTTTAAACTACCCCAGCTGATGCTGAGGAATTTTTATTTTTCAGCGCGCCACTTCACTACCGAATGTAACACAAAGTTTAGGTTTAAACTGGGTTTACCGGCAATATCGTGGAAGTAGAAGATTTTTAATTATATTAGGTTATTCGGAAAATAATTAACAATGATCTCTGTTCTAGAGTGGCACGGCACATAGAATATGAAGAGAAGAAGTTTGGTATACACATAATTCGTAGAACCAGATTTATGTCACTTCAAATCTCTTCTTCATCTGTGAGTAAATTGTTCAGTATTCAGTGGTGTAGAGGAGGACTGATATTTCACAACAGTTCATAATCCTTTTGTCTCTAACGATTTTTTTTGTTTCTTAATACTTTGCTTAGCTTTTGAAAAACATTTTCACTATCCCAATGTAATTTATTTACTAACGGGTTTCTTCCCCTGCCAAAATGTGAAGATTTTATTTTGTTATCTGTATTTCTACACAGAAATAAAATAAAGGAAAATATTGTTTTTCAAGTTTCAGTAACGAACGCTCAAAATTCTTCTTAAACGCAGCTGTGGAAGAATGATAACCTATGGAAGACGCAAAGTGATGTAATGTTTTGAAACAAGAGGGAGTAAATGTTGTTTTTGGCAAGAATATGAAGATTTCTAGACACGGAGTGCAATATTTATTCCAAAGGGAGTTCGAAACAGGTGCAAACTAGCTGGAACACCAAAAGTGACAAATGCTACTGAAGATAGATACTTGATTGTTGAGAGCAAAAGAAATAGAAGGAAAATTACCCCGGAGTTGACATCTGAGGTTAATTCCTCTATACGGCAAAAAATGAAAAATCAACTTAGATCCGAGGGACTGAGGGACGGCATAGCCATAATTAAACCCCTGTTATGGAAAATGAATAATCGGAAAAGGCTGGACACTGAAAGTATGGCAAAATGTATTATTGACAGATTAGTCCAAATTTGAAAGTTTGGTAGTAAGAGGAGTGTGCATGCCAGAAGAAAGTTAGGAGAAAGACAGAATAATGAATGTGTGGTTCCAACACTTAAGCATTCCGGTGGGCCTATTACGGTTTCGGTTGTTTTGGGGAACGAGGGCTGGAGATTTGAATCAGGTCAGGGGAATCATGAAAAAAGAACAATATCATTCGATTTTGCAAAGACATGTCACACCATCTTCTTCTCTCATAGCTTGAAAAAAAATGAACGTTTCAACAAAACAACGGTCCAAAACACCCTTCTAAATTATGTCAAAATAACCTCAAGTTAAAAAGGAACAAAATTTTGGAACTTATCACTTGGCTACTTCATTCACTTGGCCTCATTCCCATTGAATTAATATAGGATGGATAGGAGACTTTGAAGAGAATACCCTAATAGTGAAATATAACTTTTCAGTGCTTGAAGAATACTTGGGAAGGCCTAACATTTATTTTTTTTCAAAAGAAGGCTGTAAAGAATAATAAGAATTTGTAAAGTTATAAGTTTTATGGATGAAAACAAAAGATGATTACGTTGTATAGTATTTTTATAGTGAAATGCTTTTGTCAAAATAAAAGCAAATACACTGTAGTTAGTGAAATTTTATCTTTTACTTTAAAAATAAAAAAAATATATCATTTTAAGTCGTTCTTAAATAAATTCAAGGTTTCGCCAAATTTTTAACCGTAGTGTAGAAAAGGGGATACTGAACGACTAGATAGATAGATAGATAGATAGATAGATAGATAGATAGATAGATAGATAGATAGATAGATAGATAGATATGAATAAACTTAGATATGAACAGAAGTAGATAGATAGATAGATAGATAGATAGATAGATAGATAGATAGATAGATAGATAGATAGATATGAATAAACTTAGGTATGAACAGAATTAGATAGATAGATAGATAGATAGATAGATAGATAGATAGATAGATAGATAGATAGATATGAATAAACTTAGGTATGAACAGAATTAGATAGATAGATAGATAGATAGATAGATAGATAGATAGATAGATATGAATAAACTTAGGTACGAACAGAATTAGATAGATAGATAGATAGATAGATAGATAGATAGATAGATAGATAGATAGATATGAATAAACTTAGATATGAACAGAAGTAGATAGATAGATAGATAGATAGATAGATAGATAGATAGATAGATAGATAGATATGAATAAACTTAGGTATGAACAGAATTAGATAGATAGATAGATAGATAGATAGATAGATAGATAGATAGATAGATAGATAGATAGATATGAATAAACTTAGGTATGAACAGAATTAGATAGATAGATAGATAGATAGATAGATAGATAGATAGATAGATAGATAGATAGATAGATATGAATAAACTTAGGTACGAACAGAATTAGATAGATAGATAGATAGATAGATAGATAGATAGATAGATAGATAGATAGATAGATAGATATGAATAAACTTAGGTATGAACAGAATTAGATAGATAGATAGATAGATAGATAGATAGATAGATAGATAGATAGATAGATAGATAGATAGATATGAATAAACTTAGGTATGAACAGAATTAGATAGATAGATAGATAGATAGATAGATAGATAGATAGATAGATAGATATGAATAAACTTAGGTACGAACAGAATTAGATAGATAGATAGATAGATAGATAGATAGATAGATAGATAGATAGATAGATAGATATGAATAAACTTAGATATGAACAGAAGTAGATAGATAGATAGATAGATAGATAGATAGATAGATAGATAGATATGAATAAACTTAGGTATGAACAGAATTAGATACATAGATAGATAGATAGATAGATAGATAGATAGATAGATAGATAGATAGATAGATAGATATGAATAAACTTAGGTATGAACAGAATTAGATAGATAGATAGATAGATAGATAGATAGATAGATAGATAGATAGATAGATAGATAGATATGAATAAACTTAGGTACGAACAGAATTAGATAGATAGATAGATAGATAGATAGATAGATAGATAGATAGATAGATAGATAGATAGATAGATAGATAAAAAAAGAGATATAAAAAAGAATATATTTCGCCTATTTTCCTAATGTCAAGGATTTGTGTTATTTTTATCTTTGGAAACTGTTTCTCGTTTCTTGCATAGTTTTATGCATATTTAACTTCTATCAGTGTATGCATATATATATATATATATGCACACACACACCTATGTGTGTATGTGTAAATGTGCTTGTGTGAAATTGGCTTTGCAAAAGCGGCCGCCTGTTTGCTCATGCTCATTCCAGTGCCTGCAAGTTGCGATGTGTCTCTATATACGTTCGTGAGAAACTTGGTTATTTCTTGAATTCGGACTCACATCGACCAACCCGAATGGATGCAGATAGTCCAGGACAATTCTTTATTTTTATCGTCACGTCGGGTTTCCACTAATGGAATCAGAGATTGGGACAAGTCAAGTTCTTCTACACGCCACGAAGCAGCCTATCTCTATAAATAGGAAAAGAAAGGTAAGGCGAAAGAAGGACATAAAAGGTAAAGGAACAGAAAATTAGTCATAGGAATGATATCAGAAAGGAGCAGAGGAAGGAATAAAAAGTAAGCGAAAAGAAGGAAAAAAAAACAGGAATGAGAAAACGGAAAGAAAAAGAGAAAATAAATAAAGCGAATGAAAAAAGGGGAGAAGGAAGATACAACGAAAAAAAAATAATGAATAGACGAAGGAAAATAAGGCAGAAATAAGATTGAAGCAATGGAAGGAGACGAACGAGAAATGTGCAAATAAATGAAATCAAGAAGAAAGGGGAAAAACGTTATTAGCGAATTACAATTACAAAGAAAATACGGTAATGGAAAAAGTGCGAATAAATGATAAAAGTGTGGACAGAAAAAAAATAAGAGAGAAAAAATAGCAGTAATTAAAAATGTCATGACATAGGACAGGAAAAAATAATTTAAAGTCCAGAAAATTAAAAATGTAAAGAGTAAAATAATGAAAAACTGTTGTAGGGTCCAACCCTTTTTATACAAATGGACTCACCCAGGGTATACATATACTACTGACAGTGAAAACCCGATGATCAAGACCTCCGAGTCTAGCTTAGTCGTGATACAGTCTTTGACTGTAGTCGACAGCTGTCGGACTCTCTGCTTTAGCAGAGAGAAACCCGGACGAAGCTTTGCCAAAGGGCAAGGTTTCGTCCGGTGAGGTAGACAGACCCTGAACCCGTCTAGGCGGGTTCAAAGGCTATATTTTTGGCCGAGCCTACGGGCTCGGAGATACCCACATTAAACCGGCCTTGTGCCACATTCAATCCTCGTGGGTGGATCGATAAATACCGCAAGACCGAAGAGTCCAGTCCAGTCCAGTCCAGAGTGACAGAGTAAAAGGTTGTAGGTAACCGGAAGAGTGAGGGTGAGGTAACAGCGTTGTAGGAGTCACAGTGAGCGAGTACGTAGACTCAGTAAGAAGTCATACAGCGATACTTCAATACCAAAGACTGTATTTATATATGATGTTACTAACCCGTATTCCTGGAACTACTAACCTGCTTTACCAGTTCGGATTATTACGTTAACACATTATTTTCATATAGTCATTCCTGGCGTTTGTTATTTATTGGTACCGGATTTCAACCGGGAATCCACAACAAAAACAGAAGGATGAAAGGAGAGAGAACAAAACGAAAGCCAGAGGACAGGGAGTTAGTAAGTATTAGGAGGGGATTGAATGAATGAATGAATGAATGAAAGAAAGAAGGAAGAAAGGACCAATGAAATCTTAAAAGGAATGTAGTAATAAATAATTTAACTTCAGCATTAAAATAAATAAAGGATACGTTTATAGACACAGAATATATCTTCTGTCACAGTCCGATATAAAATACTTAACCATGCAATTTGGTATTATGCCATTGCATGAGTCTGGCAATTTCTTACACTTTGGAACTAAATGGGAACCTGAGCCTGTGTACTGTAACATAGCCACAGCTCTATCCCTAATTAAAACTAAAAACCATTGCATTGTCATTAATAAAAGAGGTGCTATTAAGGTGATATTTTGGTTTCTTGCTCAAGAATACTCCAAACTTGAAAATTACTGCCTTGAATTTCAAAAACGTTTTCTCCTGTCCCTTTTACTTTTCATGTATTAGTGAGTTCAGTGCCTTGAATTCCTTCCGCTACATAATATGAACTTCACCTGTCACTACAATTCAAAGATTTTATGATCGGTTATTTTAAAATAATGATTGTTTTCACTTATTATAATAACGATTGAAGAACTCTCACTTTTCTGTCGCCTTGTTGAAAAACAAGCAAAAAGATTACAACCAATATATTTGTCGTTTTTTATGTATCCATCACGGCAATTTAGTGCTTTTCATAGAGATTTGGGCCTGAGATAGAAAACTTATAGTAGGACACACGTTACTATTCAGCTACCTTGAGTGCCTCTCATACCTTGTATTGAAGTAAATGAAGTATAAAATGCCAATATTTTCACAAATAAAATGGAATCAATCAATTGATATAATTTTCAATATATATTTATATGCGTAATATATTAATATTTTACCTTACAAAACTCGACCTTATTTATGTATTTTTTAAATAAATGCAAAAGATATAGTCTGTTGGTTTTGGTTTGATTTGTTTTACGGCATATCAAACTCAATGGGTCATTTAATGCCGACTTTTTTTTCCTGGTAATATTTTTGTTTTGCCAAAAATCTATTTCTGGTAATATTTTTTTCCTCAAAAATGTATGGCTGGTAATATTTTTTTTTTCAAAAACATATTGCTGGTAATAGATTTTTTCTTCAAAAATTTATTCTGGTAATAATTTTTTTACAAAGTATTTCTGGTATTAAAATCTATTTTTACACTTTCATAACGCTTTTTACCTCAGTTTCGGGGTTAACTATTTGCCAATAGATGGGACCTTAATAGGTACTACCACCCAGGGTCAGGGTGAACCTGGGAACACCAGCAATTAAGAGGGGTCCCATGCTCCTCAAAGCCTCCTGATCAAAGGCCTTGCTGTTGGACCTAGTTTATCGTCTTACCCTGGACTGCTGTTGGTATTATATATATATATATATATATATATATATATATATATATATATATATTAGGTTGGTGCAAAAATAATAATGTCGTTTTTTGACGTTAAAAATGCGTCAAAAAACGACATAATTACGTCATTATTTTTGCACAAACCTAATATATATATATGTATATCCGAATGTAATGAGAACGAAAATAATATATAAATTCTAACGTCCACAGCATTAATTCAAAAGAGGGCTCAATACCGATAGTAGAGCAATAATTATTTATTATAATTTTTTCATATAGAAAAAACAATGTACTCACTACAAAGATGCAACTTCGCTTCGGTGCATTTAGTTGGTTAAAAGAGGATATATTATTGTAATATCATTCCTTAAAAGGTCTTCTTTTTAACCATTTTGGTTCTCACCAGTCGAGGTGCAACTAAATGCACCAAAACTGAGTTGTATCTTTATATATGTAAATAAAGAAGAAAACACTTCAGCAACTCTTAGATAACAAGTTGTATCAAATGAATGATATAACATGGAGATACAAGCTTCTAAATATCATCAGGGATAATCTGAAAAATACTTTAGACTAAAATTTTGTTACACTTTTGTGGCTTATCTTGCATGACACCTGACAATGTTTATTTGTCTGAAATCAAGAAATAATTATCGATAACTATAATAATATATATTTATAATTTGATAAACAGACTTTAAATTGCATAATAACATCTTACACCATCAGTTACAATATCGCAAATGTTTCTAATAAGATTAGATCAGCTGAGCACCATATCGTCTATTTATGAAGTATAGGGCGAAAGTTTTACCAACATTGATTGGTTAATACTAATTTCTTTGTCAAAATTTTGGCGTCGATCGTAAAATCTGACAATGTATATATGTGTTTAGATCAATTATTTCGTAATTATTACATGAATTTTGATCTAAATGTTTCACTGTTCGATTTAGGATATTAATATTCAGCAGTGAATTCAGTGTGTTCATAATAAAAGTAAATATTTATTGTGGGAAATAAATTAATAAATTTAAGTATTCAGGTATCGATTATAGAATTACTTATCTATGATTCACTTTTTATGTAATAAATTGTTTTCTGTGAATTTCAAAAACTTCCATGGACCCTGTTTTTAATGAGAAAAATCATACAAATATAGACGAATATAAAGGTGTGTTTGCGTGAAGCGATTTGAGAAGTATATTAGAATTTTCCAGAACTAACACTATCAACAAAACACCTGCACATGGATAAGGAATGAATTCAGTAAACACACAAAACAGAAAGTAGTGTTAAACAAGGTTGTGTCTTTTCACCAGACCTATTCAATATTTACAGGGAAGCAGTCCTGAAAGAAGTAGAAGCCCTACCAGGATATATTATTGGCGGCCATAATCTTAACAAGAGATATGTCGATAACACGGTATTGATAGCAAAATCAGAAAGGAATGCACGGGATTTTCTACATAAGGTAGTATAGAAAGCAAGGACCAAATATCAATTGTAAGTAGAAAAATCATTTGCTTGCCAAAAAAATTAGAAGAGTCCAAGATGTAAATTACAAATTGGAGCTACCAATAATCCATCAAGTAAAAAACAAATATCTAGGAATTATTTTAGCAAAAGACGGAAAATGCAACACCGAAATCCGAAGGCGCATTGGGATAGTGAAATATACCTTCCAAAAGCTAAGCAAGGTATTAAGCAACATGAAAATATCTTTAGAAAAAAAGAAAACAGTATTTGCAGTGAATGCTGGGGAATCATTCTTCACAGAAATTACTACTTGGGGCAACAGAAATGTGATTCTACAGAAGCATAGTAAGAATGCCATGGACTGAATATGTGAGCAACAATGAAGTTTTAGAGAAAATGACCAATTATACTTAACATCAGAAAAAAATAGTTGAAATCTCTATAGAACATAAAAGGGAAAAGAGCTTTGAAAAGTTAACATTCACATGAGAGATTGAAGGCAAGAGGGACAAAGGAGAGCACTGCATAAACTACCTAATGAGATTGTGTAAATGATCGATAGAACAGGGATTAGGAGAGATAGCAAAACATAAATTTTGGTAAGCGCTACAAAAGACAGAAACGTGTGGAGAGACATGATTGCCTATGTCCTGAAGGGACACGGCTCAAAGAAGAAGTACTTTACCACTATGAATTATCAATCAATAAGACAATGTTGAATGTTAGAAAACTGCGTCTATAATTGGTTTGTCATATTGTTTATGTGACTGTGTATAGTGCATCTCAAGAGTTTAATCGAGAAACATTGTAAAGAGGAAATTTGCTTAAGAACTGAAAACTACTTTGTACCATATGCAGTCGTCATTAAATCAAACTTTCATTTTGGCCAAGCATTGATATAGGTGATAAAAATATGGAGTTTTCATATCAAGGGAAAACTAATAATACAGAAGGTTAGCATGAAAGAAGAAACCAGTACCAAGAGTAAAACTAGCCCTACACCCAGTTGCTTTGTGTCTGGTTGAATATGAAAACTATCGTCTAATAGAAACATAGAAATGACAATCATTACAGACGTTTATTGCCAGTAACTTGATCGAGGAAACGAATGATTATATCAATAATTGGCTATCTAAGTGAAAAGAAAAAAAGATTTTTCTCTTGCATGACAAAGGAAGGGGGGTAATTTGTAAAACAAACAAAATAAAAAAATTAGAATCTTTAGGATTAGAGGTTCTTTTACAATGTCATGATATAGCATTTATAGATTTTCTTTTGTTTCACTCAATAGAAAATTTCACATGTGGAAGAACTTTCAGAAACTAACAAAAAGTTGAAGACAAGATTTCGTTAAAAGTAGAATTTAACTTGCACCTCATTTTATATTTGTCATGATAAAAACAAAATTGCTCTCGAAACAAGCTGATTTTTTTTTTATTGACTATTACTCTTATACACGACAAACAAAACTATATATAAATAATATCTTGTCTGTCACAGAGGTTTTCCAAAAATAACTTACCGCAGAAATGACACCATATCCTCTAATCTATTGGTAGCAGGGGTCTAATTCAGTACGTATTTTATGCCTGGGCTGTCCTGTTAGACATTTCTGTATAATGGTCTTTATCTGTATATTTATTATATCTCTCTGTACATACACACACACATACATAAATACATACATGCATATGTGTATGTGCGTGCGCGTACATGTGTTATTTATGCAACATATCTTCATTTAAACATGTTTCATTGAATAATATAGACGTATTAGGTCTATTTATTTTTATAATAATGCATTCTAGTTTTCAGATCATTCTTTGAAATTCACTCTGACGATTATTTCTGGGGATACCCAAAGTACATGGGTAGAAAAACTACGACGCCTTCCCAAATGAATTTCATATATATGAATAAGGTGCATTTAAGCAGCTAGTATTCATCCAAGTTTGATTAACACTTCTGCTGCTAACTACGGAGATCTTCGTTTTTCATATCTTGATCCAGCTGGCTAAGTACGGAAACATACGTTTTTTTTTTTTTTTTGCATACGGCTGTTATGAGTGTCCCGTTGCGCCATCTATCGTAAAATCACAAAGGACAATGCTTCAAAAGATATCACGTGTATACCCATTACTGACCTGGTAAATCATTCCCAGGTATATCCATGAAAATGGAATGCTGTAAAACACACTGGTGCCAGTTTTCTGTGTAATAAAATATGTAGGTTGAAATTTGGCATTTTCTTTTAAAATGGCTGGCCGGATGGGGGCAGCACTGGGCAAATGAGTAGCAGTGAAAGTGTTAAAAAGAACCCATAAAATCTGTTTAATTTTTTATTGTATTTCTTTTTTCAATTTTTGAAAAAAGCGTTGAGGTGTTTTTGCAAAAGGTGTTGCTGAAAGTGGTGGATAAACTGTCGGAAGCTCAAATTTTGTTATTGTTTTGTTAAAGAACTTTTGACCATCGCAGTCATTATCCGGAACCAATGTGCTGTTTGTGTGTTGCTAGAATTATTTTTTCTTCATCTTAGTATTCTTTGAAAAGGTCTAGCGTGAAGTAATGTGTAACGGCTATTGGGAAAAAGGCCACACAAAAAGAATACGATTTATTTATTTATTTTATTCCATAAATAGTTAATTAATTTACTTTTTGTAATACTAATATAATATGTGCGTACAGACTGTAACTTAAATCGGATATATTATTCATGTGCTCATATATTATATTAGTATTAAAATAAATAAATCGCATTCATATCTTCGAGCACAATACTGAAAACCTTATCGGAAAATTGAAAAACTTGTTAGTTTACACACACACTCACACACACACACACACACACATATATATATATATATATATGTATATATGACTGCCATGAACAGACAAAAATTAGTTTTATTATTACCACTGATGATAATAAAAAGTCAAAATGAAAAACGGGATAGCTAACCGGTTTCGTACCTCGCTCAACAGTGCTAAATCGAGGTAAATACAGTAAATTATATAATATATAATAAAAGAAAACAATGGATAAAGTGTATTGGTGGGAGGAAAAACATTTAAATGGGAATTATATATATATATATATATATATATATATATATATATATATATATATATAATTATTTATTTAAAAAAAATTATAACATAAATATGGTATAAAATCACTACAAAAAAAGCCATTTTGTTTCAACACCCTCGGTGTCTTATCAAGTGATGACGTTGAATGTAAAATAAATGGTTTAAACCATTTATTTTACATTCAACGTCATCACTTGATAAGACACCGAGGGTGTTGAAACAAAATGGCTTTTTTTGTAGTGATTTTATACCATATTTATGTTATAATTTTTTTTTTTAAATAAATAATTATATCTGCTCTACTTTGTATTGAGCACTCTTTTAAGAATAGTAATTGTTGGTTATTGGAATTCATTCCATTTACACCAATCATATACTTGGATATATATATATATATATATATATATATATATATATATATATATATATATATATATATATTGTATATATATATATATATATATATATATATATTGTATATATATATATATATATATATATATATATATATATATATATATATATATAATCAAATATTTATGTTATAATTTTTTTTTTTTAAATAAATAATTATATCTGCTCTACTTTGTATTGAGCACTCTTTTAAGAATAGTAATTGTTGGTTATTGGAATTCATTCCATTTACACCAATCATATACTTGGATATATATATATATATATATATATATATATATATATATATATATATATATATATATATATATACAATATATATATATATATGTATATATATATATATATTGTATATATATATATATATATATATTGTATATATATATATATATATATATATATATATATATTGTATATATATATATATATATATATATATATATATATATATATATATATAATCAAATGGATTAAATCGGACAATTATTTAATATATTTTCTGTTTATACCTTATCTTTATAGACAATTTATTTAAATAAATTTTTAAGTTTTTAATTATACAGTATTAATTACACTTACCGACTTGAAAGTTTAAAAATGTGTGTTTAATAACAGTAATTTGGACTTCGCTAACCAGATGCTTCTCTGTAGCTAAATGATTAAAGCACGTCAGATCAAATTAGTTCTCATCATGGGTTACAGTTTCTATTCCTATCGGAGAACGCATATTTTCTGCGAAATTTCTCGAATATTCAGGCCGGTAAATGTAATTAAAGCTGTTTAATTAAAAACAAAGCATTTACTTAAATAATCTGTCTCCATAAAAATTAAGGTAGAGAGTGTGTGTGTGTGTTATTAGTATAAATGTTATTTTTAGTGGCTACATATGTTTGTGTTGCTATCTCTGTTTTATATTTTCCTTAATCAGTGAAATCAAGAACAACCGGCCGAGATTGACAAGTTTTACTTAGGAAAGTTTATCGCTCCGCTAGTAATCGAATCTGTATCCCTTTTTATATTAGTAAAGCCATTTCTATAGCCCAATGGGGTATAGAGGTTCAATTAAAGTCGATGGCTCAATCTTTCTTTAATAACACTTCCCAATCTAGGCAGGTTGTTATTAATTTCGCTGTTTGGAGAAAATCAAAAATCAGGTCTAACCCCCTCTCAGTCACGTCTACTCATTCAAAATAACTTTTATAATAATAACACTTTTATAAAAATGTCGGATATAATATAAATTTTATAATAATGCCGGATATATAACGTATTTATGCACACATACACACATATATATATATATATTAAGAAACAGACATATAATTTAATAAATTTATAATTTATTTCCTTATAATCAAAATTCAATTCTAATTCCTCAGATGAATATTTTCATACAAATAAATGGGTGACAAATATTCCAGGTAAATTTGTCTGCTTCTTAATATTTGCTCAGACAGACTGTTTCGCAACTTATCAGTGTGCTTAGATATCCGATTCCTTTATGCCGGGATCGAAACCCGACTGATTTGGGTACTTTACCGCTAAGTCATTGTCTCACGACTGGGATGAAGGTGAATGTAGATGTATTTATTTTTAGACAAACACGTCAATGATCGGAGAACTCGATGCGTCTTGTCGAAGAGTCTTGTATCAGCAGCTGTAATAGTCACAGTTTACAAATTCAGTTTTGTCCTGGATGAGCTAAACCGAAATAATAATGTCGCATCAAAATTGTCCAAATCGTGCGATAATTGACCATCCCACAATCTGTTTAATATCTAAAAAGGCACTAAAATAATTTGAGTTTCTTTTTGCCAGGTTTTCAGATATGACGTTTAGCAAATTATAACAGCATTTTTGTAAAAATCACTGACAAACCATTTGAGTTATTCAGCTAGAAGGAGAATATGTTAAAATCGTTTGGTGTCTGTCCCACTATGTATTTCGAACTGAGCAATGGTGAGAGGAAAAGATCATTCAGAACTTCAGTAATGTTACCAACATTCATACTCGAGAATGGTGATTAAGTTTGAAAAGAGGCAAAGATTAGTGGTGAAAATTGAGGTCACAGCATGAAGAGGGTTCATCATTTCAACTCCAGTTCGAAATACATTCTTATTGTTCAACGTAAAGTTCAATAGTGTTATAAAATTCTCAGAGTATTCTAGTTAGATATCTTCATTCGTTTCTAAGATACAACGATTCAAATCTCAATCTAACAATTGGACAATTTTGCTGTTACATGATTGGGACAGTTTTGCTGCTACACCCAATATATACATATATATATATATATATATATATATATATATATATATATATATATATATATATATGAAAATTTCTCCGATTTAACCAGTAGAGAAGACAATATTTATGAATAAAAATTACAATAGAAAAACTGGTAATTACTGACGCGTTTCGTCCAAAATACGAAAAATTTCGTATTTTGCTTTGATAAAGTCCACATTGGACGAAACGCGTCAGCAATTACCAGTTTTCCTATTGTCATTTTTATTCATAAATATATATATATATATGTGTGTGTGTGTGTGTGTGTGTTTGCGCACGTGGACTAATTAGGATTCGAAGGACAAGGGCAGAAATGAAATTTAAGTAATCTAAGTGAGAGACACGTCAAGCGATACGTGGTCGGAATAGCAGCTGCACTTGAGGAATGGTCGCTATAAGAGAAAGAAGTGTCAGAAAAGACGAAGAGGTACTGAGCGGAACTCGTGGGGAAAATCAACTAAACAGCAACGCAAGACGGATCGGCTTCGAATGATTTGCACTTGCAAATGAGATTGCTAAAATTCTCACGCCAAGTAAAGAGCCAAATAAAATTAAAAAAATAAAAAAAGTGTAGAGATTTTCAGTAATTGTTTTCTGTTTGACAGGAAAGCGTACTCTAAAATACTGCAGACTTAAGGGTCGAATAACTGAATCTCCATTTCTCTGTTATTGACATCTGTCTTTTTATGTTATGAAAAGGAACATTTTCCTTTCCACGTTTTTGCTATCTTCATTATTGCGTGTCTCTGTTATTCTAGTTTACGTGACTATGGACTGAAGAGCGCTGGAGCCGTGAAACTGACAGTCACTATTGTGTATTGATTTCTATGTCTACACGGTCTCTTTCCCTCTCCATATATATATATATATATATATATATATATATATATATATATGGATATATTTTCTCACATAGTAACATATGTGTGTGTGGTGGGGGTGTAGCGGAATATGTGTGCATAAACGAAGAAATAATAATCTTCGGACACGGATCTACAAATTTTAATAATTTTTATTTGAGTGTTATTTTGAGTTACAAAGATTTTAGCGAACAACTTCTCAAAATGTTTTGTGTATCTTTTTTTTACATTTCAAGTGGATAAATTGCGTTAGTATAGGATAAACGATAAATGTGTCTATATGGCTATTTTCTAAGTAGTTTAGATGTGGCACCTCTATGGGGCCCCTAGTGCGGGACAAAATCACTTTTCATTCATAACTGATCTAGCAACTTGATTCAAGCTTGCTAACCATTACACCAAGTCGATATGTGCGCAAATGTATGTGTGTACATTGTTTTCAGTGTGTCTATGAATTGTAGTTGTCGAATTTATGAAATAAAGACAGGAAGTTATTTGCGACTATTGCAGCCTGTAAGCAAATTATCGCTAAGCATTATTTTGTAATATTGTATAGTCGAATAAATGAGAGAAAGATGTAAGTAATTAATTGTGAGAATTTCAATTTCGTTTGTGTGAAAAACGATCGAACACTCTGGTCAAAGGTTTACTAAAAATCTAGTTTCTGTGGTTATTGACCCTCGTTCGATGGCGTTCCTTCGGAGGATTGGCGCGATTGCGTCTCGATTAAGAGACGAGCCTCGCGAAACGGAGTCGCTCTTGTAACGTGTCTCATTGGCGATGGTTCGATGTAATGCTTTCTCCATCATTGCGGCTGGCAGAGGATAGAAAAAGATATTGCTTATAGTTACTTTGTTCAAACTTTTTTTTTTCAGTATATAAATTTCTCTATATTTAAAAAAAGAAATGGTAGTCCAAAAGTTATGAACAAGAAAAAAATGATGCCGTGTAGAGGGTGAGTATTTTAATTGCAGTTGCATAAGAATTATACAGTACCAATAATCTTATTTATTAATCTCCAGCCATCATCAGTTGATGTCACAGAAGTTTATCTTTGTTTCCAACAGCTGAACCAAAGTTTAAAATTTCAGATCTTGAAAAGTTTCTCCCTAACTAATTTTTTCGCACATCCTTTTTTAAAAGGATTAAAATATAAGCCAGATTTTTTTTTAAGATATTTAATATTTTATAGCTATCAGACAGAAGAGTAGAAGAATTATTTTTCTTTTGTTTTCTCTCTTATATCTCTCTTTTTCCTGTTTGGAAAGTGGGCCTTATCTACGTGAACAATTAACAAACTGTTGCAGGTTAATGAAGTTCCTTTTTGTCTCATTCTAAAGTTGAGCCTCTAAAATTTCAGTCTAAGATATTTTACCGTCTGCTAATTCAAAAAGAATACAACTCTTCAAATTACGTTCATAAAACTTCCTTTTAATTCAGAAATGAGAGGAAGTTTTATCAATGTAATTGGAATTCTTTTTAGGAAATTATTTCCTTGCCGTGTCCTTAAGTTTTTTGCGGAATACACGAAATTAAGTAGTTCAACGTTTTGATCGAATATATAACTGGTAAAAATATGCCAGCAGTGTTCTCCTGGCAATGTCATTCGAACGATGTGAAATATATAAATGATGTATTTTTACCTTTTTATATTAAAGGAAGAAGTTAGATGTTGTGATCGTTGAAAGCCATCCTGTAAATATCAGCCATCATGTAAACATAAGCTGTACACATTGGAAAGAAATACAATAAAAAACCGTTACAATTTTGCATCGAGAAACGCTGAAGATGCAGGGATGCTTAGCTTTAAGTTTAACTTCATTTTGGGGCGCCCGATGCATCTAGACGTTTAGTTATACGGCTTTATAGCGTATTTGTTTTTATTTTTATCGATATTTTTTTTTAAATATGCCACATTTTAATAACAGTAGCTTTGATATGAAGAGGATAGGTTGTATCATCCTGGCGGTAAAGTTTTTTCTGTGGAAGATTCATAAATTAATGTACTTTCGCCACATTATTATTAATTTACTTTTGTTTTAATTACAACTGTATTATTTAAAGTGTAAGATCCAAGATATTATATATCTTTTTTGCTTTAAGCTCCCAATTTATATATACTGTGTAACCCGGATATAAGAGAGCTGTCGGTACCGGAGAAGTCTCTTATATCCGGGTTTCGCTTATATCCGAGTTTGGTCTATTTTGTTTAGGTAAGTATGGCTCTAATTTGGGACCAGAGAAAATCTATCTTATATCCGGGTTTCTCTTATATCCGGGTTTCTCTTATATCCGGGTTACACTGTATTTGTTTTTCATCCATTTTTACAGGGTATCTTAAAAATTCATCTGCGTATTCAAAATATCATAATTCAGATTTTTTATTACTTTTTAGTTCTTTTTAGCGTAACAATGGGAAATTCGATTCAATTGCTTCGTCTTCTGCAAAAAAAAAAAATTATTTACTGCGTCATACCAGGAAATTGTTCTCTTCAGAATCAATCATACAGATTTATATATCTCCCATTCGTCTGTGCATTGAATAGTGTTGTCATATCTGATATGGTGTTCCTACTGTACATCACAAGATTCTTGCCAAAATACAAAGAAGAATCTGTAACCAATCATTTACAGACATCAACAACATTCCTCAACAACGTAACATGGCTTCCTTCTGAATTTTCTACAAATATTTGCATGGCCGCTGTTCTGATGAGTTATTCCTCTTTCGTTTAAGCGTAAGAATAGATTGACAAATAGTTATTGCCATTTTACTCTTGAACTTTTTAGATGCAACCGCCACTAATACTCTAAATTTTCTCGCACTTCCAACCTGTTCAACTGAATTCCGATTTCTTGCTTCTCTGATAAATAAAATATTCAAAAATTTAACTGCAACATCGTACCCATCTTTCGTTTTCTGGAAACCATGTTTCTTTTGGTCATTTCCTCAATCCTCTTCATTCTTAGTTCTTTCATTAATTCAGTTCCACTTCTTGTAAATCCCTGCGTTCTAGTGGCATTATCATTTTGCTTCTGGGTGATGAAGAAATTAAAAAAAAAATCATGCAAGTTGAATCCTCAAAAAGGCATAGGCTACTGTAGTGTAACGTCAGAAAGGATTAGATTATTAGGCATTATTTTTAGAAGATGACAACATCATTGAAATCTGAATCACTGTTGGGCGTTGTTAGGTCATGATCAAGACATTTTGTGCGTGCGGCAGTGCAGAACAAACTTCGCGATGTGCTTTCAGGAAGATGCAACAACTGCACGCACGGTCCGGGCAATGATGCAGCTTTTTGGTTACCGGAAAATTTCTCAAAATTCTAAAATTGTTTGGCTACCATGTTTTCCTGATCTGACATTCTCCCGATCATTTTCTTTGGGGATACCACAAGTAACCTGTATATAAACCGTAGATAATTCAGGATAACATCTTTTGCAGATGTTCAAGACGTGCAGGCAGCAACATTAATCACTATTATGGTGAATTCTGTCGAAAGAGCGCATCTTTGAAAATGAAGGATATTTACACCGCAAAATATTTGAGAGTAAAATGGAACTAGATTTGATTTTTTTTTCTAGCGTTTCATTTTTTTTCATTCTGTTTAAAATTATTTTTGAACAATAATAATAATGTTGAATTTAAATAACTTAAGTGTCATATATTATACAGCTTTGGACGATCATGTTTCTTTCGATTCATGACTGACTAGGCAGGTCTACTGCAGTAGTTTGCAGTTCTTTTTTCTGCGATAGATCAGCTGTCAACCAAGGCTATTCACCCATAGCTAGAAGAGAAGAGATGGATTCCTACCTTCCCCATGTTGAGTTAAACCAACCCGACTGTAATTCGAACACGTATCCCCAATTTCTCATTCCGAGCACGTACCCATTACACCTCAACGCACATCAATGCTGAAATTACTCGTTTTTAAATACCCGTATAAATTCTGCAACACCCTGTATAAAATTCTTCCGAATTGACAAAAAGTGTGTTCTGTTTCTAACATTTTCATATGTTTATTTAAAGGGCCAGGAAATCATAACTATCTCAGTCGATATTTTGTTAGAGTATGCGCTGCAATTTAACTGAAAGTTTAATTAAATTTTCTTCCAAAAGTAATTACCGTTTGTATCCATTTAACGCTGAAGCACTCATTTACAGCTCTTAATTCGTGCGTAAAATTAAAACTACATCACAAACCCTCATTTGACGTCGAATCGTGTCTCTTCAAACGCATCTGCGCAGTTCAAAACAAACCAAAAAAAAAGAAGATGATGCAATCAGAATGGCGTGCTAGCCATGAGGGCAATCTAGCCAAAGGGCCTTAAAACGTAAGTCATTCTTTATTGCATAAATCATAATCTGCGCCTGCGTAGTGAGCATTTTCAAAATGGTTGCCCTGTGATATTTTCCAGGGTTGTCTGTCTTCTCTACCATTGCTTGACTGAGTGTTTATTGAAAAGTTATGCTGGCTTGGTTGGTGTAAGGAGAACTGGTTGTTAGTCGTTACCTCCTGTACACTTTAGAAAATGTCTGTGTTAATTGCTTTTAAATTCATTTAAGAAACTATGGCTCCGGCAACGCTGACGGCAAAAGCGGAAAATGATTTCGTTGATGATTTAATCAAAACAATAACAATAGAATTAACAAGCGAAAGAGCAGCGTACGCCACGCAAATGAACGTAAAGAAAACAAAAAGCAAAAATCAATAAGATAACCACTTTAACAACTAAGCCAACACGATTTAGTCGGGCGCCCAAAATTAGAAACACAAGTCAGATAAAAAGAATCCGATAAGAGCAAGCAAACCCTTTCATGTTTCTGTCCCTCATTACATATACTTTGAATGGCCAAGTTCTGGCTGGCGAGACGAATATACCTCTTCAACATTTAGGGTGAAATTTGTTGAAATATTTCTAGTCATTGTTATTATAAAAAATAAATCAAAAATATTTAAAGACTTATACTTGTTGATGTTATTAAGTGTGTCCTTTAATGATTGTTACATTTAGGGGAAGAATATATATGCAGATGTACCAACTAATATGAGACAGTGATAAATATATTATTATTATTGAAGTAAAATTTTATATTCTTTCACACTCCCTCTCTATCTATCTATTTATGTCTCTATACACACACTATATATATATATATATATATATATATATATATATATATATATATATATATATATATATATATATATATATATATATATATATATATATATATATATATATATATATATACATATACCGTATTACGGTATATATACATATATATATATATATATAGTTATACTTTAGTTTAGAACTCAATCCTATTTATTCCCGGACTCAAAATCGGGTCAAATTATATTTATTTGTTAAGCAGAAATATATCTACTTAACGCCGTATTGCAACAAAGTGGAATATTTTTATTTTCGGGTTTCGTTTTGTCCCGACACCTAAGTGAATTCAGAAACCATTCGAAGGTAAAAAAATGTATTTAATTTACGATAAATAAAATATACAAAATGGTGCGTTATCAAGTTTTTTAATGCCTATGAATCACAAAAGTATACAAAATGTCCGATTTTTTTATCCATTTTTTCTCTTCCTTTTTCACAAGTTTTGTTCATGTCTTTGTTCTAAAATAAGGTGCGTTTTGTATATGAAAATAATCTCTTATTCTCTGGAATTACGTGCCTTTTTAACACTCTAGCTATCTATATATATTAAACGCGTCACAAAAACTTTTTACAATTTGTCACAGCAATCTATTCGCAAAGCATTACGGTATATATATATATATATATATATATATATATATATATATATTAAGCGTGTCACAGAAACGTTTTCCAATTTGTCATAAATCTTTTCTTTCAAAACTGTTCTTCATTTATAAAAATCTATAGATCGTTATCCCATATATATATATATTTCTATGAATCAAGAACAATTTTGAAAGAAAAGATTTAGTGTCAAATTGGTAAACCTTTCTGTGATGCGTTTCATCCGCTAGGACTTTATACAACTGCCTTTGTTTACGTTGATATGACTACGCACGAAAGAGACACGCTGATTGCTTTAAGATTTAGAAATATGTTTTTTTTCAATCGCGGCATATTCATCTATATTCTTTTGCTTTCCGTCATCTTTCTTATTAAAATATCCCACATTATGATACCAGAAAATCTGCCAAGAGTGGTGAAACGTTGTAAGAACCTCACCGTATATCTACTATGAACGAACTAGCGATTGAAGCATTTTTTACACATTTTCGTCTCAGTGATTTATTTTCTTTTTTAATTAGAGTAATATTTTTATGTCAGAATTGTGGTCAGTTTTATTTCTTGAACAACCAATGCGCTGAGTGTATTGATTTTTTCAAATGTCCCTTTTGTGTTCATATGATCTTTTATTTAGACTTCTAAAGCTTTTTCTCATATATTTATTCTTCCAATTCTTGCTGGTGATAGAGTAAATTCCTTTTTCATTTTTTTTTTTTTTTTGTATTGATTAAGTCTTTTATTATTTTAGATATAATTGTGACGAAATTTTATGTTGAGTTTAGATAAATTCTTTTTGATTGTAATTATATATATATATATATATATATATATATATATATATATATATATATATATATATATATATATATATAAGTAGGGTAGATAAGTTGTTCAATAAAATATAGAGTCAAATGAAAGGTTGTCGATGTAATCAGTACGAGAAACATTTATTAATATTAACCACGTGACAAAAATGAAGCCCGGAGATATCTCTCCCGAGTAAGACCCCCCCCTAGAGGAGAACATGACTAAAGAATGTGTGTACGCCATCCTTTGCAGCTGCGGAAAGAAATATAAAGGTGAGACAATCCGCCCTCTTAAAGTAAGGCTTCAAGAACTCCAGAAACCTGTAACACGAGGGAAAGTGGAAAAATCAGGCGTGGCTGACCACATATCGAGAGAGAAAGCGAGATCACCGCCTTTTGTGGGATCAGGTTGAGATCATAGACAAGGAACACCATTGGAAAATTCGTAAAATTAAAGAATCAGCACATATGCTTGGCCACAAAAATCTCCTGAGCCGACCAAGCATAGGAATGAATACAATATGGGAACCAGTAATAAGGAGTGCCAGAGAAAAGTGATAATAACAACAAAAATTGCAATATGAGCTCTGGTAAAAACATGTAATGATAACAGCAAAAATTGCAATGTAAGCACTGGTAAAAAAAATGGTTGCTGAAGACATTAGGTTTATAATACCCAGAAATTCATACACAGATGTCCGGCCTTCCAATTAGTAGTACTCACTACTAGATTGACCTGTGTGTATAACTGTACTGTATTTTATATTGTACTTGTGTAGAATAAACCTTTCTTCTATTATCCACCTGGTGTTAAGTATTTATTCCCTTAGCACGGAATATAATAAAGATGAAGTTATTAGTCAGAATATAAATAATAATAACTTCTAATCGCAGAAATTCAAGCATATATAAATAATGAATAACAGGTCCAATCACTCTTCTTCTTCTTCTTCTTCTTCTTCTTCTTCTTCTTCTTCTGTGCGCTGTGTCACTTCCGGATGTAGGTGATTATGGCTCTACACAACTTTATCTCCCTTATAACTTTTAGCAACATTCGTATTTTCGCCAATCCTCCTAATCACTTTTCTGTCAACTATTTAAAAAAAAAAAAAGGTCGTTAGATATGTTAATCTCTGCTTTCCTCTGCCCCACTTGTCTTAAATATCTACTGTAGGTGTCAAATTCTCCAAGTCCTCCTTCCTCTTTATGTGCTCTATATATTTCAAGCGTGTCTGTCTGAAACTCAATATCTTTTTTGTTCCCATTTTCTTTAAAATTTCGTCGTTGCTCAATTCTTAAAATCCTTCTATAGCACGAAAGAACTAACCAAAACGAAAAGGAAAAGAAAATGAATCTGTGAACCATGGTAGCTTATGCGTAGCTTTCCACTGTCCTTCTTGCCTTCATTATGTCCTGTAAGCGTCAAATATACTAACTTCTTTTTCATCATTATGTGCCCATACACTTAAATTATCTCGTTCTGTTGCAAAGTCTGAGAGTTGTGGGTTACCGGCTTATAGCTCGGCCAGTTTTGCCAAGAATTCATAGAGGGCGCTGACAAACAGCTATAAATGGACCTCACTTCCGGTCTTTCTATTAGGTTGGTGCAAAAATAATGACGTAATAATGTCTTTTTTTGACGTTAAAAAATACGTCAAAAAACGACATTATTACGTCATTATTTTTGCACCAACCTAATAGCTCTGTTCTGCCTAGCATGCATTAGCGAGATATCCACGAAAATTAGTTCCCGATCATGGGGACATGTTTCCCTTTAGCAACTATATTTTATTCACTTTTACACACGGACACTTGTATAACCCAAATAATTCCTATCTGTAATGTTTTCTTTCTTTTACAATAATATCGTATTTTATCTCTTTTTACTCAGATATATAAAAAAAAAAAAATATCACCTCGTGGAAATTGTCTTTCATTTCATTACGTCCGACATTCCTTATGTGCAAAATATTGATGCCATCTCTTTTAATTAAACTATAAGTAGTACCGAAACATTTGGTAAACAGGACGCGATATGAAAATGCACCTACTGCAGCAGTTTCCTTTCTAGTCCCCTTTTCTCTAAAATTACGGCGTTGGTCACATGTTCAGTCCACGGTATTTTCAGCATCCTTCTGTAGAAGCATATATCTGTTACCTCCAGTCAAATCTGTGAGTAAAATGTCCAGCATCCACTGCCATGTAGGAGGACTGATATTACGTAACATTTCAGCAACTCTTTCGCTTGTTTCTAGCAAAATTTTCCTGTTTCTTAATTTATTTCGCTTTTCGAAGGCATCTTTCGCTATTCCAGTTCACCCTCGGATTTCAGTACCACATTTCTCTCCTTCGTTAAAACACTACTTAGATGTTTCAATTTTCATACTCACTTGATCTTGGTGTCTCCAAATCGTAGTACGTATCTTGGGGTGTTTTTCATTTTGCTAACAACTATAAGCATTATAATTTTAGTTCGTTCCTCACTAAGTGCCTCATATTTTCGGCCTTGTGCCACATCTAAGCTACGCTTGGAAAATCACTAATCCTTACTGAATGCTCCACATTTTCGGCTCTTTGCCATATATTAGGTTGGTGCAAAAATAATGTCGTTTTCTCACATATGTTACTATGTGAGAAAACGACATTATTTTTGCACCAACCTAATAGAAGCTACGCTTAGAAAATCATTTGGACGCTTCGACGTATTGTAACGGTTAGATCAATTACGACTTAATAGTGAGTTCGATCCTCACTGGTACTCCATACATTCGGCTTTGTGTCACGTTTAGAAAATGACTATAAGCATTTAGAAACGTCTGTAATGCTAGGGTCTTCCTGAACATTTTCTCTTTTTTTTTTCTTTTTTTTTTTTCTTTTTTTTTTCTTTTTTTTTTTTTTTACAATTGTAAACTACGCTTATATGAACATATCAATAAGCAATTTAGCCAGTGGTCGAATTTCGAGATTTCATATTCCAGCTGTGTCGAAGGAAAATATACTGTCCATCTTGTCACTGATCCTTGTATATGAATGATCTAATCGATTAGTATCGATCGTAATCAAAACTAATTTTAGGAAATGGGGATCAGAATTGGTTGCATTTCTTTTATTGTCTTAGATTTAATTCTTCGTTCCGGTTTTAAATAACGTTTTTCTTTTTTCATCTTTGTTTATCTTTTTCAGTTATTTTTATTACATACATATTTTTATTACATACATATTTTTATTACATACATATTTTATTACATACATATGTGGATCACACGGAAAGTAATTCGTCCAATTTTATTACGTTGGCCTACAATTTCAAAAGCGGATATTGGTCATAGGCCTTTAGAGGTTGAACCTTTCCGCCATTAAACAATCTTATTTTGCCTTTTAGATGCAGTGGGATAGAAGCAGAATCATCACCAGGGACGGCATCTACTCTAGACAGCGGAGAAGCATCGTCTAGATTTCGTTAATTTGCAGTGTAGCACCCAGAATACTTACATTTATGTGTAATTGCACATGCTCCATTCGAAAATGGCTTGATAAATTTGATAAAATCTACCGTTTTGGAATTATCGACAGTAAAACTTCGGATTCATTCGCGTCGCAGGCAGCCATTACTGTCGCTGTTTGTATACATTCGCTGCAGAGGTATCAGTGTAGGTATCATTGCGAAAACTGAGCGTGTCTACCTAAATAGTTCTTTTGCGCAGTAATTGAGACAAATTTAGACAAGAAAGATTAGTTCAGCGCTTAGTTTCCGTAGTCTTACGCGTTTAAATTTCCGCATCGAATGTATACAAAAAACAGTTTTTCGAAAGAGGGCCAAATTTCCGGCTGGTTTGGCCAGAAGGAAAGTAAGTAACATTAAGCAGCTATAGTTGTAATCCTATCTTCTGATTGTCTTCTATTTACTAATCAATATCCTACCTACCTGTACCTGTAACGGAATTCACCAATATTGGAGCTTCATAGGAATTTGGAATTCACAAGCGGTCCCCCAACCCGCATGTATAGCACATGAGATTTGATTATAGTGGTGAAGGTTTAGTGCAAGACCATCCACACTTTTTGAAGGGCCGATTACAGAAACCTGGTGCAGTACGTGCCACAAGGTCCCCAAACGACCCTCCGGTTTTGAATTCAGAGTTTTACTTCTCCTAGACCAGTTGCCATCCATAGCTGGAGAGAGAAGAGGATTCACACCTTTTCCAAGGGTATTAGCACATAAGTGAATGTAATGGATTCCACGGAAATTCGAACTCGGCTCTCCGATTCCTCAATCCAAGCCGCTATCCATTACTCCACCGTGCCTCCTAATCGCAGTTGTACGCCCCGGGCTTCTTCAGGCGGGTGGAATGTCGAACTGAACTCTTCATTTCGCTCGCTAGTGTAGACTGTTCGAATTCCACGTGGCATGTCTAATGGACGTCAGTTATCAGTTACCTCCTGTTAATTCCCCTCTCCAAGTTCTCCACCGCCTTAACCAAGTATTGAACTCACAGTCTTTGGGTCCTGTCACTGGATCTAACTAACACCTTTATCCACTGTGCCATGTCAATTAAAGGGTTCAGTTCGACATTCCAATCACCTGAAGAAGGCCGGAACGTACAACGGCTGAAACGTTGTGATATATATGGCAACAAAGATGAGGACAATAATCCGAATAATGTAAATAGTGTACATAACACTTCAACTGAGAAATATAGACATGTACATATATATATACATATAAATTTTAGATCAAAATAGAATTCTTTTCATTTTTCATTCAAAATACTCAAATTTTAGGAATACGTTTTCACAGCGTCGCCCACGTGACCCCAACGTGACCATGTTTAAACGGAACGCTGATCATATAAAACTTTCAGTTATCTGTTTGGATAAGTCTTGTTCTTGTGTCCATCGTCTTTGTCATGTTGAATTGATAATGTTAATTATATTTTATGAATATGTCCTGAAGATGGTTTATTAGACCGAAACGTCCGACGTTGACATTATATTAACATTAAAACAGCATAATTGCATATAAGGATTTTTGTTTGTTTTTTTCCGTATATTTTTCTTCATATATATATATATATATATAT
>OZ010606.1:49327619-49455119 GCA_963932145.1 Acanthosepion lycidas
ACCATCAATGAGCTTATCACACTATATCTCCCTAGCAAATACACCATAAAATCAACTCTCAAGGGAATCCAGATTTTGAAAAATGAAAAACCTAACAATGAAACCATAGCCTCACTCGATGTCGAAGACCTAATGTCCCTATTTACTAACATATACCATAATCCAGTTATACACCCACTTAAAAATAGGCCTAATATAAAACTACTGCTAACCTACACTACCGAAGTTCCATTCTACGATCATAACAACAACATATTTATACAACGCGATGGCGTCTCCATGGATTCAGCTCTTGTTCCGACCTTTAGAAACTTCTATATGTCCAATCTCGAAAATAAGATTTTTAGCATGTTTTAAAAACCTGCCATCTACCTTAGATACGTAGACGATATCCTTTTATTAGTCAAAAATAAGGAAGAAATATGTAAACTTCAAAAACAGTTCCAAGACAATTCCGTCCTTAAGTTTGCATATGAACTTCATCCTAGTAACAAAATTCCCTTTCTCGATATCCTAATTAACACCAATATTAAAAAGTTCACCATCTCTCCATATAAAAAACCTACCAGCATAAATTTCTGTACTCTTAACTATAAAAACTAATGCCCAAATTTCTATAAAATAGCTATTATAAAAAACGTAATAAACCGTTCAAAAATTAATTCTTCCACAAAACAGATCTTCTACTGCGAACTTAAAAATAAAAAACAAACACCCATCAATAACAACTTCCCCAGCTACATCGTTGACGAGCAAATAAGATGCTCCATCAGATACCTCTATACAAAACATATAGAACATAATACTCCTTCATCTAACCCCAAACATATCAACCTTTTATATCGTAACCAGATGCATGCTAATTATAAACAAAACGAAAATATCCTTAACAAAATTAATAAAAACTAATACATCCACCAGAGACCCTATTAAAAATAAAACTTATTATATACTACACTAATCCACTATATCCAATAAAATCATGCGTAATGACTCTTCCTCGTCCACTTTTTTTTCTTGCAGAAACCCAACATCGTTTATAAATTTAAATGTCCTCTAGATAACTGGATCTCCAATGTTACAAATAATATCTCTGTTGTACACACAACAACAACGCTTTCACGTATGCTAAGTCTTTACCTGAATAATACTTCCAATGTTTCTAAATACTTGCACCAACATGCCTGTCTACACTCGCAATTCAGATAAATCCGTGTCAGAAATACCGCCATACTTTTACATCAAAATAATAAACACAAACTAAAAATTCTCGAAGCTATTTATATAAAAAAAAATTGCAACCAAACCTCAATAAAATTAATTACGAATATTCCACAAACATTAATGTATGCACAAGAGATAGTCTTTAAATTTTAGCGCTTGTCACTCATATTTTTCCTCTATCTAGCAACTATTCAAGTCCGGAACGTTTCTACTGCATAGCTAGTTACCTCTACTTAAACTGTATCTGTCAACCAGCAAGGACACAGCGTTCGTGACGGCGCATATAAAAATGGTAATCTTCGGATAACTACAACAATTTTTGTCCATCACAGCCATGAACACTAAAAACTCTATATTTAACAATACCATGATGATGACATTATTGTAAGTCGAAAGTACTCGGAATAAATATAATATGAGCCAACACGGTGTTTCCGCTCGTCTTTTAACAATCGCACAAAAAACGTTATTCGCTAATATGAAATGATCCTATCGAAAATAAGTAGACAGAACATCTCTAAGTTATTTAACGAAACCTGCCTCAATTTATATATATATATATATATATATATATATATATATATATATATATATATATATATATATATATATAAACTTATTTAAATAAATAATTTTTTGATACAATACTGGAATTATAAAATTATAAAATTTTATAATTTTCTTACCTGTTTCATATCCTAAAGTATTTATTTGCAACCAATATTTTTAATCTGAATTTGTGAGTTATTATTTATCATTATATAATATTACACTTCCGATATGAATGTGTAGTATTTCCTTTATTAACTTCTGTTCAAAAAATGATCTGACATTTACGAAAATTATTTATTTAAATGGTTCACACTCGATAATAGCATTAAACTTTTCATTTTTAGATTCTTAAAACATTTTTTTAATTAAAATGACTCTTGTTAGGAACATCAACGAAATCAATGTAATAAAAATCCAAGAATATCTCCAAATTAATAATTGCAGACGAGATATCGAAAATGAGGCTGTATGAACTGGCCACAAAAATATTTCCACAAAGATTTCTAAGAAAATGACCTATACAATGTATAATTAATTCATTAATGCTTAAATACTGAAAATTTTGTTAACATCGAATGATTCCCTGATTGAAAAAAAAGAAACATTTTAAACCAAGAGGTAGTGATATTTGACTTTCATTTGAGAAACAACTCATCCATTTTGGTGGTACCTAGTACACGCCAATAAACCGTTTCTCTATCGTAATGATTGCAAAAGTCTGTTTGCTTTTTGGCTATTAACAAATGTTCATTGTGATTTACTTCAAACAGTTGAGCACTAAACTAACACTAACACCAATAAAGCGAATTAAAAGGAATTCTTAAGTGTAAATAATTCTTCGTTTTGTAGTTTACAACAAACATCAAACAAAAACTAGAGACGAATAAAGACCAAATGGCCTTGGATTCTAAACACCTAAATCGAAAACTTCATTCAGATTATTAAATTATCCATCGTATCTAAAGTTAGCAAGTTTTGTGACTAACAGTTAACACTATGCGTCACTAGCTATGAAGATAATTTTCATTTTTCTTAGTTCAATAGCAACAACATTAGGTCATATGATTTACCTTATCAAAACTAGTAAAATAATGACTGCCGACACAAGAGAGATAGGCTTTTTTTCAGAACGGACGTTTATTTTTTTTCCGAGTAAACATTTTCAACTAACACTGTCCAGAGTTACGTTTATGTTTTCTTGCAAATATTTTAATAAGTCTTGCCTACAAAGGAAGAGCATCACGATTGTGGGACACCTAGTGAGAAACCAATTTACAAAGATAGTCAAGAGAAGAAGCTTTCTGGACATCACTCTATGGTAATCGCTCAGCAAGGAATTTTTTAGGGATAATTTCTTAACTCGGATTACCCCTTGAGTAAGTTGCAACGAAAACATAAATTTTGATGAAGCTACTAAAAAATCAATCTGTTTCATATTAATGTTCACTCGACACAAGGCTCAAAAGCCACTCAAATGTGAGAGTGACTGCTAAAATTATGAATATGAGGCAGATATGAGATTGAATAGGTTATCGTGATAGTACCCGGGGAAGCATCCATACGGAAATGTGTCCCACAGAATGGCAGTTTTTAGGAAAGAAGGATGCCTGAATGAAACTTTCTTTCATTTTGAACACGAGGGAAATGAAGGTAATTCGAATTTTTGTAAGTATCATAGCGTATACTATATATAAATATCTTAACTGTTAGAAGTAAACAAGAGAGCTCATCTAGCTATTTGCTATCGGAATAGTAACAAAGTGATGGCCGGTATGCGATGTTGCGTCTCTGGGAAATAGGCCTCAAGACCATGTTCACGGTTTTAAAGATTAAAAAAGTAAGGATTGAACACCTCCAGCCTCGATATGGCGATATTCTATTTTATTATTATTATTATTATTTAATTTAGCTTTTGCGAAACAAATCTAACAATTACTCAAAAATTTAGCCTTTGCTCAAAAATAGGTATCTAAATTTCAGCCTTTGTTCAAAATTAGGTATCAAAACATTTGGCTTTTTCTCAAAAATAGGTATCTAAATTTTGGCCTTTTCTCAAAAATAGGTAAATAAATTTTGGCCTTTGCTCAAAATTAGGTATCAAAACTTTTGACCTTTGCTCAAAAATAGGTATCTAAATTTTCGCTTTATCTCAAAAATAGGTATCTAAATTTTAGCCTTTGCTCAAAATTAGGTATAAAACTCTTAGCCTTTGCTCAAAAATAGGTATCTAAATTTTGGCCTTTGCTCAAAAAATAGGTATCTAAATTTTGGCCTTTGCTCAAAAATAGGTACCTAAATTTTGGCCTTTGCTCAAAAATAGGTACCTAAATTTTGGCCTTTGCTCAACAATAGGTATCTAAATTTTGGCCTTTGCTCAACAAAAGGTATCTAAATTTTGGCCTTTGCTCAAAAATAGGTACCTAAATTTTGGCCTTTGCTCAAAAATAGGTATCTAAATTTTCGCTTTATCTCAAAAATAGGTATCTAAATTTTAGCCTTTGCTCAAAATTAGGTATAAAACTCTTAGCCTTTGCTCAAAAATAGGTATCTAAATTTTGGCCTTTGCTCAAAAAATAGGTATCTAAATTTTGGCCTTTGCTCAAAAATAGGTACCTAAATTTTGGCCTTTGCTCAAAAATAAGTACCTAAGTTTTGGCCTTTGCTCAACAATAGGTATCTAAATTTTGGCCTTTGCTCAACAAAAGGTATCTAAATTTTGGCCTTTGCTCAAAAATAGGTACCTAAATTTTGGCCTTTGCTCAAAAATAGGTATCTAAATTTTGGCCTCTTGTATATCAAGTGTTTTCCTTGCCGACAGTTGGTTCCATACAAAATACAACGGTCGATCATTTTCTGAAATTTCACTTACTCGCGATTGACCCATGAAATAAACACTTAATAATTTTTTTTTTTTTTTTTTGCTTAATAATTCTCCAAGCGCACAATAAAGATGATACTAGCATTCAGTATATTTCAAGCTGTAAAATTCCACATTAAAATGAAAGGACACGTGCATGTCACTCGCCAACACCTACTGAAAAATGAAGAACAACCGTTATGCATGCCATATCAGTATCGGTACACGATTGAACATGTATTGATAACGAATTCCAATATACACAACCTAATTCATACAGAGTAGAAACCCACGGGAATTTTTTGAAATTACCGAACCAGACTATTCCTGGGTATGACGATAAACTAAACCCAGCAGCAAGGTTTCTGATCGGGATATTCACTTCTTAATTGCTGTTATTCCCGTGTCTATTCTGACTCGGGGTGGTAGCACCAGTTAGGGTCTAATCTATGGGTAAATTATGAACCTCCAAACAAAAACAAAACTCGATGGAATTATAAAAATTATATTTTATAGTAAAAATACCAGCAATACTTTTTTATATAAAAATTGAAACAATACGTATTTATAGTAAAATTATCGACAACACCGTTTTATAGTAAAATTACCAAGAATATCTATTTATGGCAAAATTATGAACAATGGCCATGTAACGAGAGAAAGGTTTATTCTCCCATTTGTATTTATAGACATGATATTAGTTCACGGACGGAACAGAATGGCTAAAACGGAACGGAATGCCAAAGATGCTCTATTCTCAAAGACACTTGTATACCACTAAGACATTCACAATATATATATATATATATATATATATATATATATATATATATATATATATATATATATATATATGTATATATATATATATATATATATATATATATATATATATACGTGTCCCAAGTGAAAAACAATATATCATATATATTACGATGGACTGGTCATGTCTTGAGAATGTCTGATTACAGGATACCCAAGATCCTAATGTATAGCCAGTAAGACCAGTGCTACAGGAATGTAGGACGCCCATAGTTAAGATACAAAAACAAGCTGAAGAGCAATCTGTCAGCTGTCAATATACCACATAACACCCTTGAGCGCTTATCCTTGGAGCGGGTAGAATGGAAATCTACGTGTTCTAGTCGACTCAGAAGTTTTCAATCTGCTTGTCTGAATCATCTTCAAGAAGCGAGAGCGAGATCTAAAAGGTCAGACAATCTAACAGTGATCTCATCTCACAATCCTCACTCTTGCTCCATATGTTGCCTCCTTTGTAAATCACTATCCGGCTACTTAAGTCCTACTTAAGAATATCGCACAAAATTTCATAACTGAATCAATTAAGCTGTCAGATCCTCATACGTCGGAACCGATGGAAAAGTCTATTATTATTATTATTATTATTATTATTATTATTATTATTATTATATAGCAAAGTAGAGTGTACGGAGAAGTAAAAAAAATGGTTTTACATATAATATGGAGATACTCCTGTGTCTGGATAAGCCATATTTGCACTCCAGATTTAAAAACGCTGCATTCATCTATTATGCCCCAGGCGATGACACATTCCACCAAGGGGAAACAGCAAGCCTTGGGTTTTCCCAGAATGAGGACTGCGAGCCGGAGTTTCTTTCTATACCTGGGAAATATATGTATTCCTTAAAGGAAACAGCACCATGAACTTGAAAACTGTAGCATTTGCTGGAGAAGGTATAGTTAGCCTCAACCCGATCCATTTGCATCAGGTTAAAAAAACTGCTTGGTTTGACTGCTGTAAACAAACGGAATGACTGGACACCCTCGGCACTTTATGAAGTGGTGTCACTAAGCGTCTGTCACATAGCCTATGTGGCTTATCTTCAACCAAGGGAGATAACTGCCTTCTCTAACCCTATACATATTTATAGTAAAAGGGCTAGCCACACAACTGCGTTCAAAATATATTTAGTTGAAGCCATAAAATTGTTTTCAAAATATTAAGTTTTCGGCATTAAATAAGCCATAGAAAGTGAGATGTCGTTAAACAAAATCAACAAACCAACCAACCGAACCAAGTGAGATGCGAAATAAAGGTGATTGGCCACAGTAAAACAATATAAGTTTATGATTTATTTCTTTACAATTTATACAGGGAAAAGTCCTACAATGTGTTTTTAAGGAAATAACAATTTAACTTCATACAAGTTGTATCTAGGAATATCATTGTTCTGAAATTATATATAATATTTTTACAAAATTCTATATAGAGTATTTATTCATAAAAAAAGGAATTATCTTATACAATTCAAAAATAAGTTTCTGCTTTAAATAGATGGTTGATAAGCTGTAAAACAAATCAACCAGTCCTTTAAATCGAGACGGAAAAACTAGTATGCTGAGGTTGCTAAGATGTACGCTAAGAACGTATTTTCTATATATTACATAACATTTTTTCGCCTTTTTTAAATAATTCAACCCTAAGCAAGGCAATAAAGTCACTAAGAAACAAGGTGTTACTAAGTATTAGAGGATATGACAAAAATATACTATTAAGGAGAGAGAACAATAAAAGAACAATAATTAAGAAGACAGAAGATAACGATTGACATTACTTCTATTAGCTTCTTTCCAGATGTGTTTAATCATGGCCGTTGGCGACTTCCTTTAATTGAATCTAGGCCTATTACTACCCATCTTTATCTTTGTTCTGTCATGCATTCTCTCAAAATCAAGTAGGTCGATCTCTTTTTCATCCTGTTTCTCTTGCCTTTAGAGTATCCTGTGAGTATTGAAATTTCAAGCCTTCTTTCTTCATTATGTTTTTCCAGAATTTCCAGCTTTCTCTTTCTGGTTGTTACCAGTTGTTTCATAAAAACTTCTACGTTATTCACATTTCATGCATGGTATTCTCAACATTAAAACAATATCTCCAGTCATGATAAACAGTTGTACACCTAACGATGCTCTTCGGCTTGAACGTCTATAAGTTCTCAGCTGATATCAACTGGAGATCTATTAGTAAAAATGATGGCAAAATGGTTGGTACCTTGCGCCGCTCCAGAAAGTATCTCTTGCCATACTCGATGTCAAGTTTTATTTTTCATCTGTGATACACTTCAATATAGCTAATTCATTTCGTATTGGGTTTAGTTTTATTAAGGATATAAAAACGGACATTTTAAAAGTATATGCAAAGTATATAGAATAATATATATAGAAAAATATATAAGAGAAAGGGTCGGAATGGCAAGGCTAAGAAAAATATAAGAAAGAGAAAGAAATAACAAAAATATGCAAATCACTCAAAAGGTTCAGCTTTGCTATTTGCCTGTCAATCCACGACCTGTTTTCACTTCTCAGCCTATCTGAAATCCATGCTCAAGGATGTTCTGGATTCCTATCATGTTAGGTCGGTGTTCTATAATAAAAATGTTAGTGTGTTGTTGAATATATTGATACAACTTATAAGAAGTTGGAAACTATTATTCATCAGCACCGGCCAGCTGAGATCCATCGTGGGATGTGTGAGTGTTTGTGAATACTTCCGGATCTGCGGCTGCAGAACACATAATAAATAATCCGATTTGTGCCATTCACAGTTTTTTACCATACTTAGCAAAGAGCATTCAGATTACCATCTAAAATTTTTGCGAGTATTTATATTAAGTCTAAGCAGCCTTCCCTCTGTAAGTATAATCAATGGTTGCTGAGTGTAAATGTAATCTGTCTGTTATTTATACTATTGACTCTTTGCTAGTAAAATGTTTTATCTCCTCCCTAATTTTCATATTGGTCTGCGGTTTGCTCCAAAGAGCGAGGACCGATAATCGGTTAGACTCTTTTTGTTGTTATATTTTTCGATTAGACACTAAATTCTTTAAAAATCTAAAATTACAAGGGGTGCACCAAAACTAATAATTCATGATTTATTAAGTTGTCCCACGATCTTAGAGGCAAGTGTTGGTAGTACAGCAACAGAAGTTTAACTTGAACTGTTAAAATGGTGTCTGTCAGGAAAGTTTGAATAAAATAGAATTATGTTACTGAATTCGTTCATACCGAAAAACTTGCACTCATTAATATTCATTGACCCTTGGTGAACGCTTCCAGAAATGAAACATTGCAAGTGAACACAGATTAAGAATGGGTAATTTAGTTTCCGTATTAGTGACGGTGATGTGTGCGACAAGCCACATTCTGGGTGGCCTTGCACAGCTGTCAATACATGAAATAAATAAGGCTTCGAATATCCCTAGCTAATTGTGGTGATTATATCGAAAAATAGACTTATGAAGCTGAAAACGTGTTCTTCCTAAAGGTGCTATTGTGCTACGGATATCTGCTGTTGCTTCCGTGAAGATATGTAGAATCCATTACGTTTGAAGCGTGTCTCCTAATTCTCATCCTTGTGTTAATTTCATAAATAAAACAAATATGTATTTAATAATTTAAGGTGAAAGGGATGCATTATCACTTTCATTGCTGCATTTTTATCGCATTGCTGCCTAAGTGACCCCTTTTGGGAAAAAAACAGAAAATTGCCATTTACTGGAGATAAATTATTCTAAAGGTGTGATTTATGATCGGCATAGTCCTTTTGATTTCGATCAGATTTCTCGACACAATTGCCTGTCCTTTGCAGCTTTGATAAATTTTGTCTTTTTTATCTCTGCTAAACCGTGTTCCCCCATCCATTTACTCAAGTTGGCTAGATAGGTTATGCTTTATTTTCCCATGTCCCACTTGCCTTCAATCTATCCTGCGTGTATCAAATTTTCCAAGCCCTCTTTCTTCATTATGTGCTTTAGAAGTTTCAACTGTCTCTTCCTGATGTTAAGTATAATGTCCTTTGTTCCCATTTTCTCTAAAACTTCGTCATCGCTAACATGTTCAGTCTATAGTATTCTTAGCATCTTTCTGTATAACCATATTTGTGTTGCTCTCAATCATCTGCAAGCAGATTTCCTAATATTCACTGCCATATACGAGTACTTAACTGTTACTTTAACTGTTCAGTGCTCTTTTCTTTTCCTTTTCTAATAAAACTCTTGTTTCCTAATACTTTGCTTAGCTTTTGGAAGGCATCTTTCGCTATTTCAATGGCCCCTTGGATTTCAGTGTCGCCCTTTCCATCCTCTATTAAAATACTCCCTAGATATTTAAATTGTTTTACTTGTTTGATTTTGATATCTGCAATTTGTAGTTTGCGTGTTAAGCTGTTCCTTTTTCTGACAATTATGCATTCTGTCTTCTTGCAATTAATCTTTCGTCATCGAAATCCTTACCTACATCCTGTAGGACTTGCAGTTTCTTTCTATGCCTGCTAACAACACTGTGCCATCTGCATCTCGAATGTTGTTAGGATTGTGGCCGCCAATATAGAATCCTGTTAGAATTACAATATTCTCATTGTATAAAATGAATAAGTTCAGTAAGAAGACACACTCTTGTCGAACACAGCTTTTTATTTTTGTATATTTACGGAATTCTTTTTTTTTCCTATTTCTAGTAACTATGCATTCTGTCTCCTTCCTATTGAGCTTTATTTCTCTCTTCTCGTTTTCTTTTCACTATCTTCTTATTGTGAGACTGGAAACTATTAGGTTGGTGCAAAAATAATGACGTAATAATGTCGTTTTTTGACGTTAAAAAATACGTCAAAAAAAGACATTATTACGTCATTATTTTTGCACCAACCTAATACCTACACAATAGACTCTTCCAGGCCTATATTAAGTAGGCGACATAGCACTCTACAGGAGAGTGATAGAGAGTGAAAGAGAGTGACAGTGAGAGTCTCGTGCGACTACCAGTGTTGAACACTAACTTATAGTAAGCTCTGCTTACACTATCTCTGTAACCTGTTGTTAATATATCTCTTTTACTTCTAATCCGTGTTCCGTGTTTTACTTCTGTGGGCCCAACTTTGGCACCCACATCAGTGGCGACGAGGATTCTAGAAACGTACATCAGTGGCGACGAGGATTCTGGAAACGCACTCACGGCGAAACCTAAATACCTTAACAATCCCACATCTGGGACGACGAAGAATTCTAGAAACGCATTCACGTTGAAAAATCGCAATACCTTGCCAGTCCCACAACAGTGGCGACAGAAAAGATTCGAGAATTTCGTTCTCACCATATCAATAGCGACAGTACTCGAAAAATACACAAACTCCACGCGTTCCCACAGCAGTGTTGAATGTGAAATTCAGCTGGTATTAATACATTAGCGATTTAAAAGCTAAACACCCAGCGTCTACATATATTCCAATACCAAACGCCATTGACAAACTAGCGATTCGACATCTACGGAATATTAAAGTCTGTCCAATACGAGAACGATTTCTACACACCCACACACACAGAAAAAAACAGTTGTTCGTAAAAAAAACTGACAACACAAGATCAAGTACTACCATTATACTCAAGTTTTCGTAAAAAACTATCGAAAAATTTTTTATGAAAATGAGTTGAACTCGGGCATAAAATTATTCTCCCCTCAAATTCACTGAGGTGAGTTTTCTCTTCTTTTTGTACCTCTATAAAAAAAATACATAAGTGTGGTCAAAAATTATTCAATTACGTTAAAATTAACGGAACCACGAAAAAAAAGCTAAATGCACATAATTAGTTTAGTTTAACTATTGTCTGTCCATATTTTTTTCTGTAAAAGAAAAAGAAAAGGAACAAAAATCTATCAAGATTTTTTTGTGTACCTCCTCTTAGTACACGTGTTTCAAAGCAACAAAAAAAGCGCTGTCATATTCAAATATGCAAGATTTGCAAAAAGTAGTTGCCCAAATGTTAAAACTAAATTTGGACCAGCAACAAAAATCAGGAGAAAGACAACAACAACTATTTTTGGATTTACATTTTTGGATTTACATAAACAGCAAATTCCAAAAAACCACGCTTCATAACGCAACAGAAACAACTTAAAGAATTACTCGTAAATGCATTAAAAGGCTCAAACTCTGAAAAAGATGCAATATTCTCCCAGAGTACAATTTACAATTCAATAGAAACCTTTTAATACGTACCAGAGAACGGCAAAACGTTCCAGGATTTTTACAGGCGCTACGAAGATAATTTTCAACGCAGACAGTGAACAATGGCCCAGTAAAAAAAGGTAAGTCTACTATTGAGAAAACTGGGAACTACAGAACATAGTAGGTTCGTAGACTTCATACTACCCAAGAAAACGACTGACTTGGATTTTTCAGAGACGATTAATCTCCTATCGGAATTATTCGGGCCTAACACAATCTTGTTCCACAAACTTTTGAAATGCCTGAACACAGTCAAAGACTACCAGCAAGATTTTCTAACGTTTACAGCATCGGTGAATAAGCTATGTAATGATTTTAAACTAGCCGAACTGACTGCCGATGATTTTAAGTGCTTAATTTTCGCACAAGGTCTAGTATCTGCAGAAGACGCCGAAGTCAGATGACGGGTACTGACTAAGCTTGAGAACGAACAAGGATTGACTCTCCAAAAACTAGCAAAGGACTGTCAAAGCGTAATATCTGTAAAGCGTGGCTCAAACACTATCGAGGAATCAGGTTTGACTCAGATTAATAAAATCAAAAGTAAGTCTGCCTCCTATTCCCCTCAAAAAGACAAAAGGCAAATCTCATGTCCTAAATTCTGCAGTAACCAAAACCCAAATAAGTTAAAGAAACCGCCCGGACCATGTTACCATTGTGGTAAATGGTATTGGATGAAATTTTGTCCAGTTAAGAACAAGAAATATTACAAAAATTGCAATAAAAGTGGTCATACTTTAACTTCGTGCTGGTACGCCAACAGAACGAGAAAACCCCAAAATAAAATTAGGCAAGCTCAATCTGACAATATTGTCGATAGGAATTTAAGAAAATATGTAACTGTGGATATTTTCAATAAATCCACTAAATTCCAGCTTGACTCGGGTTCTGATATTTCAACAATTAACTGGCGTACTTGGCGAAAATTAAACAAGCCGACCTTATTAAAAACGGATAAAACAGCAAAATCCGTAACTGGCGAAAATATCATCATTTTAGGCGAGGTAATACTTACAGTAACACTAAATGGAGTTACCAAAAAGCTCAAAGCCTACGTATTAAAAACTTCAGACAACTTATTTGCAACTGATTGGATAGAAAAATTCAATCTTTGGGATTGCCCAATGAGTACATTTTGTCGCAAGATACAAAGTACAACGTCCAATTTGGTAAATCTAAAAGAGGAACTCAAACAACAATTTCCCCAGGTTTTTTCTGGCGGCCTTGGGAAATGTACTAAAATGAAAGCTAAGTTCAAGGTGAAGGACGGTGCACAACCGGTATTCAAAAAGAAACGGAATGTCCCTTTCGCTGCTCTAGAGCAAATCAATAAAGAGTTAGATAGACTCGAACAAGCAGGTATTCTGTCAAAAACAGATTTCAGCGAGTGGGCAGCACCTACGGTCTACGTAAAAAAGAAGTCCAATCATATACGAGTATGCGCAGAATTTTCCACAGGGTTAAACGATGCCTTGCAAGATCACCACTATCCTCTCCCAAGCCCTGAAGAAATTTTCAATAAACTCAATGGTGGAAGAATTTTTTCTAAAATCGACCTCACGGACCCATACCTTCAGATAGAGGTGGAAGAACAAAGTTCCAAATTGCTCTGCATAAACACCCATAGAGGGTTGTACAAATACAACAGGCTGGCTTTTGGAGTAAAGGTTGCGCCTGCAATTTTCCAGCAGGTCATGGACGCCATGGTGGGCGATCTTGACTACGCAACAGCCTATTTGGATGATATACTAGTTACTAGTAGAACTACGACAGAGCACCGGAACCATATAATAAACGTATTCGAAAAGATACAAGAATACGGATTTAAGGTTAAGGAGCAAAAGTGTGACTTTTTCTTATCAGAGAATACTTAGGTCACATTATAAATAAAGATGGTCGTCGGCCGGAATCCAGAAAGAGCCAACGCGATCAGAAACATGCCGGCCCTAGATAACGTTCAAGCGTTACAAAGCTTCCTCGGCCTAGCTAACTTTTACCAAGGGTTCATTAAGAACATGCAAAATTTGAGAGGGCCTCTAAACCAACTTTTAAAAAAGGACAAACCATGGTCATGGACCCCGGAATGCCAAGACGCATTCGAGAAAATCAAGAAAACTCTTACTTCAGACCACTCCCTCACACATTTCGACCCTAGTCTCGACATCATAGTCACAAGTGATGCAAGCTCGTACCGCATAGGCGCTTGCATATTACATAATCTGCCAGTTGGTTCGGGAAAAGCTGTGGCTCACGCATCAAAGTCTCTACTTCCAGCTGAGAAACAATAAATCCCAAGAGGAAAAAATATTAAGTTTTATTTTTTTTCTCTCCTTTTCAAAAAGAAAACTCTTTGGAAGGGGGGTATTGTGAGACCGGAAACTACCTACACAATAGACTCTTCCAGGCCTATATTAAGTAGGCGACATAGCACTCTAGAGAGAGTGAAAGAGAGTGAGAGAGTCTCGTACGACTACCAGTTGGACACCAACATATAGTAAGCTCTGCTTACACTATCTCTATAACCTGTTGTTAATATATGTTTCTTACATCTAAACCGTGTTCCGTGTTTTACTTCCGTGGGCCCAACTTTGGCACCCACATCACTTCTGTATCACAATATAATAAAAAAAATAGGTTACAAAACAACTGATTTTGTAGGCTAATATATATCTACGTTGGTTTTCAGAAAAGCTCTAAGTAATAGTTCGTTGAAAATTCAAACGCGAAAAACTTACATTACAATGTATCTTGAAAACCTATGTATGTCAACAGTAGGCGTTACAAGTTTATTCTAAGTAGATCTTTATAACGTATATATACATCGTCAATAGATAATGCTATTTCACAATAACGTGTAACTACGTCTACAGCAGCTGATATGTTATGCATAGGCAGCAATTATAGACTGTTGAATATATAGTTAAGGTATGGTTTTTCGCCGGAAAAGTTTGCACACACCTAGCAAATTTGTGTATCTGTTTACGTAGTTCAGCTTTGTTTAGGACAAAGCCACAACAGCTGAATACCTATGAGGCACGAATTGACTGCAGAGTCGTGTTTCAGATTATAAACACACGTTCTGGTCTTCTTTTATACCCTAAAAACCAGAAAAAAATGATTAGTTCTATGTTAACAACGTAGTTTTTCTGGTGGATTCTTCAACGAATGACTTTGGTGACTTTGGCGGCGCCATCATTGGTAGAAGGAAGTGTATCGATTTAAATCTCCCTGGCTAAATCGTGAATGGGACGGATTTTCTTTATTTTTTTTTATTTTTTTTTTTTACCCAGTCTTACATTATTTTTACATTTGTGCACAATATCCAGTTTTTTTCGAAACGCTTCAAGACAAACTCACGGTCAGTTTACCATGCAGGAAAGACTTTCATTAAATGTGATGGTATCGATAATTTACAATAAATTAATGTGAAAGTAATCAATGCAGACGTGTCTGTATACGCATATAAATATATATTAGGTTGGTGCAAAAATAATTTCGTTTTTTCACATAGTAACATATGTTAGAAAACGAAATTATTTTTGCACCAACCTAATATATATTTAAAAAACGATATCATAACCATATGAGTAACTTCAATAATGAAAAATCCAAACATAGTGCTACATTATATACCTATTAGACGAGACAATAACAAAGACCCCGTTCTGAAATGGGAAATATTAAAAAGATATCTCAAATATAGAGCAGGTAACAAAATTTGTCAACTATATCTAGAGGAAAAATTACCAATTGCTTTATACAAAGAACCTGATCATTTATTAAATTCAAAAACCGAAATCCTAAGTAAATGTAGACATAGAAAAAGTTGGTTGTTGGACTAGGTCTCCTACCCCGATTTTCTTTTTTTTAGCTCGATTTGAATAAATAGTTAACCCCCACCCCGTTGTCTGAATTTTCTTCCCCCACCTTTTTTTGTTTGTTTTGTTGGCCATGTGGTCATGATTTTATTTTTATAGGCTATAAATATTCCGTTCGTACGTCACCTTTTTAGCCAGACTTCCCTGACGATCCGGTTAGGGGAAACCTCGGAAGGTTTGTCTGGCTCTATAGGTTTAACTAGGTCTGCTCTACTCATTGTATTGAGCACTTTATTTAGTTATTTTGGGTACTCACATCGGATTTTTTTTCTTTGGGCCTTGAACTCGTATGCTAGACGATTATTTGTCGGCTAACGTACATATTCTTGGTTCTTTCATTTTTATACCTTTTTTTCCCTTTGGTATTGTTTTGATTATTTGCAAATCAAGACACGGAAGGTTTTCCGGACGAGTATAATTTATTATACTTATAAGATTATTACTAGTATATATATATAAACGATTATATATATATATATATATATATAATCGTTTATTCGAATTTGCTCTACTCTGTATTGAGCACTCTTTTAAGAATAGTATTTGTTGGTTATTGGAATTTATTCCGTATACACCAATCCTATATATATATATATATATATATATATGTGTGTGTGTGTGTGTGTGTGTGTGTGTGTGTGTGTACACGTGCTAAGGCAAATATTAAGAAAAAATGTAAAGCAGAAAGAAAGAAAAAAAAAGTAAGAAACAAGATAAAAAACTGTTGATGAATTACTGTAGAAGACATAGTAAGGTGAAAGAAAAAATTCAGTTCAAAGTTAACAACATCCATTAAGACAGTCGCATTTTTCTGGTGAGTACTAGAACGATTTCAACCGTTTAAAATAATTATCCATCGGGAGAAAATATATGATAAACATATACAGGATGCGATGGTTAAACTGTTGCCATTTTATATATTTAATATCGCGCATGCGCGTTATTTGTGTTTGATTTTCACGACTGCACACTACAGTGGTGTCAGTTGGACATCAACTCAGAGAAAAATTGCACCATGAACCAATTACCTCCGCCTGAAATTTGGAAGCGGCATGCTGTACTGCTTGACGTTCTCGCCGGAAGCTCCAATTCAAACATTTCAGAGTATCAATCAATCTAAGGAATGAATAGAGGATCCAGAAAGAGTTGGTTGATATATCTACCAACATCATGTTCTTTGGAGATCATTATTGATGGCGGCGTTATCTTCCCATAGGGCTTCAGACATAACTCAGAGGCCTACATCAAATGCGTTGAGGAGGTAGTGCGCAGTTGATCGGAAGACCAAGATAACTCATTGTAACACGAAAGATGAACTGAAGGCAAGGATTATGGCAGCATTTGCCAACTTAAAAAAAAGAGACCGTCCAGAATGGATGTAGGAGATTCCGAAGTTGCCTGAAGGCCGTGGTTGAAACCAATAGCGATTTTATTGAATAAATGTGCTCTTTAATATTTCAAGAGATTTTTGTGTAATTTTGGTAAATATATTTGGTAAAATGAGATTTAGACGACAATTTATCAATCGCACCCGGTAACTTCGTTCATAAAGGCAAAGATAAAACGAGCAAAGTCTTATAAAGAAACAAATAAAAAAGCATTTGTTCGTATTTATAAAATATGGAAATATATTTGTGCGCAGGTTGCGAAACGGTTACCGGCGCGGAAAGTGAGATCAGCGTTGCATGTTCAAATTTCACCCTTGTCTGGTGCGTTCACTTTAGCTAAAATAACCTTGGGACACTGCATGAATCCATTTTCTCCACTCTCCACAACCTCAACTATTGCTTAAATATCGGGGGTGGACTGAGCTCTCTAGCTTTCAGTAGCAGCCAGCCGAGAAGGAGGTGTGTCTGAATTCAGAATTGACGAGAAGTCAGCGTGAAATAATTCCAATATATTTCTCAAGAAGTCATGGCGATTCATAGGCAAAGGAATTTGTGGAAAGCAATAATCTGAATGATCATGGCATTTGAAACACATTTAAAAAGATTGTGTGTAGTTATATTCAAATGAATAAGTGAAAATGGAATCCTTTATAATAGTGTGTATATAACATAGTCATTGTTTTTACCAAATCTTTGCCAATTACGTGCCTTATAAGCTACTCAACATAGAGTGTTACTGAGGTTGTACTGACGTAAGAGGATGACGTAAATTGATATTATGAGGATATGTAAGATACCGATTGACCCTAGACTTAATATTAACATTGTAGTATCAGTTCGGGAGAAAGTAGAGGTTGGTTGGAAGAAGCTTCCTGAGCGTGACTTCTTTATTATGAATGGAATAGGGGGAAATGGGGCTAATTCGACTCTCTGCTCGTGGTATGACGTGTTCTAGCCGTAAGGGGTGGGAATTGGTGCAACTAAAGAACATAGCTCTTCTGAACATTTACTTTGGATTAAGCGAGAGGCTAGCTAGCTTTCGTCTGCGAGAAAGGGGTTGTCGGAGGACCGTTATTCAGAAACCACAAGGCCCTGAAAAGGCCCCGAAAAGGCCCCGAAAACTCGATCGAGATTGAAATGTGATGATTCGGCAGCTCAAACACAGATATGGAGACAATATTGATCTCAAGTAAAGATCGATTATGGCAAGAGAAGTCAGATACTTTCTAGAGTGGCACAAGAAACTAATTTTTTCCAATCATTTTTAGCGATAGATATTTAGTCACAATAGAGATTTTTCAAGCTTAGCTTAGATGTGATACAAGACCGAAAGTATGGGGCACCCAGTGAGGATCTAACCGTTTTGATTATATGTGGCATTCGTCGAACTGTGGAGACCTTGGATCTGCGCCCAAAGAGGTATGTCTCAGCTGCTAATGACGGTGTAACATCTGTTGCATGCCCACACGGAAGTGACAGTCTAGATAGCAACGAATGCATGTGAAGACGCTCCCCGACCCCTGAGTCGCCTTGTTGTTTTTGTTTCCTGTCCCCAGCGGCAAGCTTTCGTTTCTCCTCTCTTCACTCCAACCCTCAGTATAAATCACGTCTCTTGTGGGATCGATCATTGGCTAGGGTCAACGTCCATCGCCTCCATGTCCCTTTTGCAGACATCCTTGAAACGAAGATGGGGTTGCCTTCGTACCCTCTTGGCATTGGCTAGTTCTCCGTACAGAAGTACCTTCAGATTTCTCCTCATCCGGCATACGGTTCATTTTTCCAAGCCAATGGAACCGGCGCTATTGGAGAAGGGTGTATAGGTTGGGTAATTTATCACGGTTTGATTACCGTTATAATTATAAATTGCTTACATTTTAATAACTTTTTGGTGAATTAAAAGGCTTTTTTGTTGTTACTTGCTGATGTTTTGTTTTGATTGGATAAACAAATCTCTTCGTTGTCACGGGGGATGCTTTTCACTAGCATCTGCAAGAAAAATCACTTAATATGGAAATTAATTCAAAGTTTTAACATGCGTGGTCTGCCTTTTGCACAAAATTATGCCGATGTGTCTTTCGTTATAATCTGTAAGCGTAAATTGTATGTGAGCATGAGATGAAAGCCGTATATAACAATTAGTGACTTAATAACATATAAAAAACTGCCTCTTTGTAAATCCCCATGTCTCGTTGTTTCATCACATATTTGCCAGAGATATCTCCAGCAAAATAGCGAAAACTGAAACAATGTCAACAAGGATGTTTTTCCAAACAATCCTACGTCTAATGACAATAATTCAGCTCAAAACTTCAGATAGCACTTATAGAAAAACGGAATCTTTATAGCGAGTTCGATAATATCAAATTGGTGGCTCATCTCAAAGTGACCTAAAATCTGCTGTTAACTAGTGCAATGAATTGCTTGTTAATTTTAATTCCCGTAAAACTAAACTACTCTCTATAATCATCTTTGTTTATTTGTTTTGTTTTACGGCATATCAACCTCAATGGGTTATTTAATGCCGACAAGATTGTTATTGCTGGTAATATTTTTTTCCTTCAAAAATGTATTTCTGGTAATATGTTTTCTTCAAAAATGTATCTGTGGTAATATTTTTTTCAATCAAAACAAAATAGACCAAACCAATCGTAAACGCAATGTCAGTCGTAATTTAATGTCTTCTTGGTTCTTCTTTTATTATTATCGTTACTTAATAATGTTTTTCTCCTCTTTTTTTAATTCTGGCTCATTCATTAACCAATTGTGTCTTAGTCTCTTTATTGCCTTACTTGGAGTGAAATGATTAAAACAAAAAGAACGAACCTGTCGAGACTAAAACCTCAAAACAAGTCAGAATGTGCTTGTAAAACATTTGGACTGAAGAATTTGATTTATTTTCTATGATCTCACTGCACTTTTTTAAAAACTTTTTTCTTTCAATTCGTAACATCTGGATTTCCTTTCTATAAATCACACAAATGAGAAAGAAGACTGAGTGAGAAAATAAACAAGAAAATAACGAGATTTCCAAGCCACGAAGAAGAGATTTAAAATTTTAAACAGATCGACAATGATTTGCAATGTTGAAATGTGCCAATATTTACATTTCCTTTTCAGTTTCTACTTCCAGTCAAATGTTGTTTCCTTTTTGTCAATGTCTCGCCCAACGTCTGCTTGCCTCGGTCATTCTACAGTGGACGACCAAGTAGCTATTTTCAAACGCTGGACGGAGACTGATGAGATTTAGCGTTGAATCGTGACCAGAATAATCTTTGACGACATCGACTACTAACATGAACGCAACAAATACGTCTTGGGGAATGGCATATTTTCTCTTGGATTGTTTGTATCTCAAATCTGGTGTTGTTTTTGCAATTGCTGTTGTGTTTTTATATATATTTTATTTGCTTTACATTTTTCATTGTTTTTGTTTTTTTTTAATTTTTCTTGTTTATCTCTTCCTTTAAAAGCAAACTGACCGCCTTGTAAAAGATTTTAGTAGTGTTTCATAATATTTAGTGGCCGGAGTAGTAGTAAATAGATGAAAATGAGTATCTTTTAAAGCATTTCATCCCAAGCAAGACGGGAGTGCCACTAGCACAAGGGTTTATAAAAAGTGGGAGAAAAACTAAAGAATCGTGATATAGTAAAGGATGAAGAGAAGGACGGGGAATAGATCAAGATCATCTGGAGATGTTGATTGACATTGCATTTGAATAGTTGGAAATTGTAGCTATCAGGGAAGCAAGTAAGACAGAGTTCCACAGACGAGAAGTGCGAGACATTAAGCTATTGGAGTAGAAGAGACGGCTACATTTAACCGTTTCAACAGTGAAAGGGTGGGACTGAGATACCGACCTAGTGGCACGTTTAAATTCATGCAATTTAGGAACTGTCGAAAATATCTCGTCGGAGCAGTTACCGTGAAAGTACTTATAGAAAAGACAGAGCGAGTATATTTGTGTTAGTTGAGGAAGCTAAAATGGAAAAAGCGATCCAAATGAAAAGATAAATCAAAACGTATAAAAACGTATTAAGGCTTTCAGAATAGACTTGGTGAGGGTCGAAAACCTTATACTTATTTAAAAGGTTGTGTACAAAATCAACAACGTGAGCGAAATATCATCCGAATATTCATCTATAAAATATATGTATTTCTTACCGTTCGATTAAGTTGAAAATAAAGAAATAGCTATCAAGTCCAGGGCATCTATTTACATTATTCGGACTATTGTCCTCATCTTTGTCGCCATGTTTATCACAACGTTTCGGCCGTTGTACGCTCCGGCCTTCTTCAGGTGTTTGGAATGTGGAACTGAACCCTTTATTTCGCTCACTGGAGTAGATTCTTCTAGTTCCGCGTGCCATGTCTAATGATGATAGTTATCTCCTGTTAATTCCCTTTATCCACTGTATTATGTGTCTTTGGGGATACATGGCACAGTAGATAAAGACGTTAGTTAGATCCAGTGACAAGACCCACAGTATGTAGAGAATTTCAGGAGGGAATTAACAGGAGATAACTGACATCCATTAGACGTGACATGTGGAACTAGAACAAATACGTGGAACTTGAATAAAGAAACCGGATGTAGAAATCAAACAACAGTAAGCAATGTAACCATCCGAACATCAGTTGGCAATTTTCTTAGATTTAGTATGCAATAACGTACCTTTCAATGCTTAACTTCTAAGACGTGTACATTTTCTGTGAAGAATAGTTATTTTTGTTTATTCTTGTTTAATTGTTATGGCTAAAAAGGTTACGACCACTAATTTTTTTCAAATTCCAGGCAATAGAAACAAACATTTGATTTGATTACTTTATTTGTTTAACGGCATATCAACACCTTAGGGGTCATTTAATGTCGAAATTATCTCATATGCTAATTTTTTTATAACTGATCCATACACCATGTGTTTCGTAATTACTAATTCCGCATCTTGAATTTTTATGATTGATTAACGCTTTCATTGCAATTCAAGAATATTGTTTCCTTTTTTTGAAAGCTTTATCTTGAGTTTTATATCTTTGAGTACCTGGTAGAGGAAATTCCATAAAATTGTCAACAAAATCGGGTATCGGAAAGTGTCATCTGATCTTATTGCAAATGACTGAAGATTATTCAACGCATGGGAAAATCTTTTGGAACGTTATAGATGAGAACATGCTAGAACACATGATCACGAAGATCATAGAAAATATTCAACGCTTGGGCATGTCTTTTGGAAAGTTATAGATGAAAACTTGCTTGAATACATGATCATGCGTGATGAGACCTGTATGCACCAAGCTACACCGGTAACAAAAGCTGATAGTATGATCTGGAATCATCCATGGTCACTACACCACAATAATTCAAATTTCAGCGGTTAGCGAGAAAATTTATGGCAAATGCGTTCTGTGGATCTCATGGACTTCATACCGCCTGATCAGACATTTGATGCAGTCAGATGCAATGAACCTTACGCCAATATCCTGGTCGCTTTCGTCGAAATGTTTCGCTCAGTCTGTCTAAAAACGGCATTCCCACACGGTTAAAAACGACAAAAGAGTTTGCTCGAGGTATGTGTTTCTGATTTGACACTTTTTTTTTTAAATCGAGTTCACCCCATCCAAGGCAGTAATGTCACTAAGACTCAAGGGCTTACTGGATGTGGAAGAGTTAGGAAACGAAACATGAATGATGACCTGGAGGCGAAAATAATAATCAGAAATTCAGTACGTAGCGAATGATATTGCATTTAAATTTTTGAACATTAAAAATTATTTCATTAATTTTTCTATATATATTTTAATCATTCAACCCACTGCAAGGCAATAAAGCCACTGAAACGCAAGGAGTTACTGAGTGTGAAAGAATTAGAAAAAGAAACGCTATTAAAAAACAAGAACAATATTAGAGTAATCGTGACGATAGTAGATATCGATTTCATTTCATTTAAAAGCTGAATGGAAAACATGAAACCGAAAGGGAGTTCCACAAGTGAGAAGTGCTGAAAAGAAACTGCTAGTATAGAACATATGTTTGCTAAGTCGTTATCACCAGTCTAGCGAGGAGCTCATCTGAACAATTACCAAGAAAATATTTATAGAAAAGACACAGAGAGCTAACTCTAAGGCGAGCTACCAGATCAGGACCGATAATATTTCTAATGCTTCTTTGAACTTTATCAAGGAGCTCAAGGTAAATATCAAGGACACTCGACTATATTCTGAGCATGGAAAAATGGTAAACATATATATGTATGATAGATTCTGGAGACAGAAAAATGCCCCGCACGACACGGTAAAACAACTCTCTTAGCAGCTTACCTCGCAATAGATTCAATATAGTCTTTCCAATTCATGTCAACTTAAAAATGTTAGTCCGAGAAGGCGCAGCGAATCACTTTCCTGGAGGTTAGCATCAGCCATAATGATAGAAAGCAGAAACGAGTCTCTCAGATTACTAATGAAGAGAATTTTAGCATTGGAGGATTAGAATTAACAAGCTATCTTTTGCTCCAGTTAACAACGGACTTAAGACCGTTTTGGACATCGGCTGCCATTTTGACCTCCACGCTGATAAAGCTCTCGTTACAGAGGTGCAATTGCGACTCCAGTCGTTTGCTTGACGTCTGTCAAGGAAGCTAGTTATGTACGCTTTCACTGACAGAACATCTCGCTGGAAATGTTGTAAAATAATGCTGATAAAATGCTCTTGCGTTCAGAATAGACTTTCCTGCCCGATTATTCAAATTTCGATTTTCCCAATCTAAACTTAGTTCAGAATCTCACCTTCATTTTATTTTCCACTTTTTCAACCAGATTATTCATTCTAACATGTTCTTTTATTCAAACCTTTTCTTTTTCCTTTCTTTTTTTCCGAAATCAAATTCCTTTTGAAGGAATTTTCCGACCTGCTCTTTTGTTTCATCCTATTTTTTCTACAGTAGTCGCATTGCTATATTTGCATTGTAATAAATAATTTACTCACAAGACATAAGGGAGGCAAAGGGACATAGATAGGGAGAGGTTTACCTACCTACGAAACTTGTACGAAATAAAGGTGAAATGATAATGGGAGAATGCCAAAAAGACAAATATTACTAAGAGCTACAATGAATAGGATGTTGTGGAGGGACATTATTGCTCATGTTTTGAAGAGTCGCAGTAAATTCAAGAAGGTTACATTAATAAATGCTTTCTTCTTCTGCTATTTACGGTGTCCTTTCAGGACGTGCCGATCATGGGTAACCACAATGTTTTTCCATGATAACTCGTAATAAATGTTGTATTTTTTATCTCTCCTAAACCTTGTTCTGTCAAACATTTACACAAGATCGCCAGGTAGGTTATACGGAGTTTCCTTCTGTCTTCTGTGATGTCAAATTTTCTATGCTTCCTTTTCCCATTATGTTCTCTAGAAATCTGAAGTCATTCTTTCTTATTTTAGCTATAAGTGTCCTTTTTGTTTCCATTTTCTGTAAAATTTTGTTGTTGCTCTCATGTTCAGTCCATAGTATTCTCAGCATCCTTCTGTTTTAACCGTATTTCTGTTGCTTCAAGTCTCTTCTACATCCCTGAAAAGATTGCCCAAAATTCACTAACATATAAGAGGAATAATATTACGTAACATTTCAGTCCTCTTTTCTTTGTTTCTAATTATTTTTTTCTCTATCTTAAGACTTTGCTTAACTTTTGTAAGGAATGTTTCGCTCTCCCAATATGCCTCCAGATTTCGGTGTCGCAGTTTCCAATTACTTTTCAGATGCCCCACGTATTATTATGCAATGATTTTTGCTGTGTGCTCCTCACGTGTGGTCTTTTATCTTACTTTTCTGACATCTCTTGTTGGTATTAATTTTATTAAATTATGTACTGTAATTAATTTCCATTTTTGTGTTTGTAATTTCATGTCTGACCGGCAGATGATTTACCAACATTTCAGACATAAAAGATCAAAGGACCTTATAGCAATAGTCAGGAATGGACATCCTACTGAAATAAAAATAAACAAAGTTTCATATGTCACAAGTCTAGATCCAACTAGGTATGTATCATGATCATATAAATATTTACTCCTGCCTTAGTCTGATAGGTTTGACTAAGTAAAACTAGCAGTTGCTCTTGAAAAGGGCCTCCAGTCCGCGGTTAACTGAAACAAGGAAAACCTTGTAAAAAGTAGTTGTGATATGAAGTTGAGTGATTATATTGAATCAATTGCGAGGTCTTCTGCTAGGAAAGTTGGTTCACAGTGTTGTGTCAGACATTTTTTCTCGTCAGAATTCATCTTGCACATTTATAAATCTACCATTAGTTCGTAAATTCAATACTGTTGCCATATCTGGTCTGGTGCTCCTAACGAGTATCTCAATATTCTTGACAAAATTCAAAGAAGGGTCTATAATGTAACCCATCCTGAGATGACATATCGACTTCAGTCACGCTCTCATCGATGTGGCGTGGCTACCCTCTGTCTTTTCTAGAAATATTTTCATGGAATTTCTTGTGGTGAGTTTTTTTTCTTGATGCTTCGACTGCATGAATTTAAACGTACTATTGGATTAGAAACGATGTCTCACGGTTTGCACTACTGAAATACGCAGATGCAACAGTATTTTCTATTCTAATACTATCTTTTCTCTATCTTATTTCTTCCGATACTTTGTTTCCCTATTACATACAATTTTCAAAAATTTAAATGCAACGCCAGTTGCCATCTTCTATCTTCCTGACTAAAATCCTCACTAAAATATTCTCGCTCTCGTTCACTCCCAGTAAGCCCTTGCATCCTATTGACAGTACCAGCCATTTTGGAGTGAAATGATAAAAATTAAAAATTTCTTTAAACCAGCTCCTTACCAGAAAGGGAGTGTTCCTGCCGGAGGGGACATTTTCTTTACTAAGTTTTCTCGAACATCTTAAATAAAAAAAGAAAAACAGGGCGTCGTTTTCAATAACGGGCATCCATTAAAAATAACGTTTGAAATATTATATATATATATTATAAACGTTATATTGCAGACACGCGCATGCATGTACCTGTGTGCGCACGCGCTTTATATTCCAAGCCAATTTATAGGCATCCTTATGAATTAGTGAGTCTAGTGTGGTTAACCATATGTAGCGAGTTCGAACCTCATTGTGTGCCGCATACAAAATTTGCCATTAAATGGCCTAACATGCGCTATGTCCAAAATATAACCAACATCATGTCATCAATATAATGATGGTATACTAATGTTGTCTCCCTCACAATGTTGATACCAGATGACAATATCAATAATTAACTTTTCCAAAAGCTTGAGGATTAAAAGACTGACTCCAAAAGAAAAACAACAACAACAATAATAATAATAATAATAATAATAATAATGAACTCACAAATACAGCCCACACCTTACGAAGGGCTTTATCTATGCAAAATATGCGTGATGTTTTTCTCAAAACTGCTAAGTAAAAAATGCCATGATGCCATTTCTGACCATAGGTTTCCGGTCGGAAAGAAATGAGCATACACAAAAAAAAACAAACAAAGGAAATAAAATGATAATGATAATCATTCGAAAAATCTATTTGAAGACTCGTATATGAAAGCCTAATTATTGGAAAGCCTTGCTTATGGATATATCACGTTGAAACACCGATTCTCCTCCGATCGGCGAAACTGATCAAAGTCGAGCCTGTTACCTAGATGGGTTCGCACTTAGGAATACTAGCTGCCGTAAGCTTCATTGTGCGGCTGGTGCAATCGATAACAACTCTAAATAATAAATCGGAGAGCCGAGTTCAAATTCGTTGGGATCGTTATATTCAATTACAATTTCCCTTTGGTGATCATGAAACCAAAAGATTCCGAAGCGTGTCAGATCCGACCTACTAACACACATCCAGCCAACGCTATATGGTAACGGCCTATTGCTCCCCATGAATTTGTGGAAGGACAAAGGACCGCTACAGGCTGAGGAGAAGAATAGTAAGAACGTTTGATGTCATTTTTATAGCAGAGAATGAACACTTAAAGTGAAAAGCTGATAGACAATGAACACTTAAAGTGAAAGCTGATAGATTAAATATTATATACAAGGAAAGATTTGGCGCGCCATAATCTCCCTACCTTCATTTAGCCTTGTACAAATTTAGGCTAATCTGAAAATATATCAATAAACTATCTTTGAGCTAATGATGACTGTGGTTATAGAATGTAATGCTTAATATTACGATGGATAAAACAATCACGTTTTCTTACTTACTTATACAGATGTTGGCAATTATTTACTTAAAAGAGCTTCCATCTGTCACTGGCAAACACGAATCGTACCATATCCTACGCCATCCCTGGTCTCACCCATCGCAATCCACTTTCCCTCGTCCGATATGACTAAGAATATTTCCTGCTATTTGTTTCGCTTTTCCCTTTCTAATTCCAACACCGAGATGCCATCTGTTGTTTGCAGTATTAATTCCATTAAAAGTTCTATATATGTTTTTTTGGAAGTTTTCTAAAAACATCACCCAAAGTTTTTTGATGGGTTTTGAGACCAGAGTAAAATTTGTCAATCAAATGAACATTAAAACTACCACCAAACACTTCGTTAGACAGACATGTTTACCGAGTGAAAACGAAAAAATTCTAATGCCAGTTCTATATTTCAAAATCAGTGAAAGGATTGGTCAAAGTAATGATACAAGGATCAATTCAAGGATCAATTCAAGGTTAACTTCCAAACAATTCGAGATTCAACCGTCATGTAACTGTTTAAATTCGACAAAATGCACGATGGTGGATTAAGAAAATCGGAAACCAAAACTAAACGAAATCAGATGTAGAACTGAAAGAATAATAAACCATCAAACCATTCGAACATCAGTTGGCAATTTTCTTACATTGAGTATACAATAACGTACCTTTCAATTCCTAACTTCGAAAACGTGTACATTTTCTGTGAAGAACAGTTATTTTTGTTTATTCTTATTTGATTGCTATGGCTAAAAGATTGCAACCACTAATTTTTCTAACCCCAAGCAATAGAAATTATTTAATTACTTTGATTAACGTCATATCAACACCTTATGAGTCATTTAATGCCGAAATTTCATTTTCTTGATAGCTTTGAAGTAATAAAAATTTATATGTTATTGTGCTTTCACAATTGAACACATGGTAGATGACACTCAGATTTTTTTACCTATACGTTTATGTGGACATAATTACAAGAGGCGATGATATGTGTTTTATATTGTAGTTTTGTTAAAGTTATATTTTTGGATAGACTTTGATTTCAAGAAATTGACGGATATTATATTCTAGCAATTAAGTGGTGGTTCCGCGTTCCTCAACTCCTGCAATCTCCCGGTCACGACTTGCTGCCCGCTGTAGTTTATTGTCAGAACTAGGACTAAGAAAGCAATGAGGAAACGTTTACCTACAAAGAGGTTTGTTTTGGAAAATTGCTTTCAAAATTAAAACATATTTAGTTAATTCAGCACACTGCTAAAAACATCAAAATATTTAATAGTTAATTTTCGATCTTGTGTATTTATTATGTAGTTTAATAATTATAATATATTTTAATTGTGTTTTTTTTATAATGAGGTGAATTTCAGTCACAAAAAAAACGTTTCTATATACATATATACACTTACGTAGAGTTTTTGATGTCATTTGAACTTTTTCCTATCTCACGACTTATGACCCTGACTGCTTTTTCATCATCATCATCATCCTTCTTCTTCTTAATCTTCTCCTTCCATATCATTTTTCTTTTCCTGTTTTTAACCTTCTTCTTCTTCTTCTTCTTCTTCTTCTTCTTCTTCTTCTTCTTCCCATTATTATTATAATTGTGATTATCATTATTGTCTTCCTTATTTTCTCATTCTTCTTCTTCTTCTTCTTCTACTACTTCTTTTTCTTCTTCTTCTTCTTCCCATTATTATTATAATTATGATTATCATTATTCTCTTTCTTATTTTCTCATTCTTCTTTTTTTCTTCTTCTTCTTCTTCTACTACTATTACTTCTTCTTCTTCTACTTCTTTTTCTTCTTCTTCTTCTTCCCATTATTATTATAATTATGATTATCATTATTCTCTTCCTTATTTTCTCATTCTTCTTCTTCTTCTACTACTACTACTACTACTTCTTTTTCTTCTTCTTCTTCTTCTTCTTCGCATTATTATTACAATTATGATTATCATTATTCTCTTCCTTATTTTCTCATTCTTCTTCTTCTTCTTCTACTACTACTACTTCTTCTTCTTCTACTTCCCAATATTATTATAATTATGATTATCATTATTCTCTTCCTTATTTTCTTCTTCTTCTTCATCTTCTTCTTCTTATCATTATTATTATTATTATTATTATTATTATTATATTATTTTTATTATTATTATTATTATTATTATTATTATTATTATTATTATTATACTTCTTTCTATGTTCCTTCTCCTCCTTCATATGCACTCCTTTTTTCGTCATCATCAATTTGTTTGTTTCATTCATTTTTCTTCTTATTCCGCTTCTTCTTCATCGCCATCATTATTATCGTCTTCTATAATTTTAACTCTCGACTTCATCACTTCTTGACTTCATTCTCATCTGTCTTTTTTTTCTTATTATTACTATAATTATTATCACTAAGTTTCTTTAATTTTTCCTTTTAATTCTTCTTCTTTTTCTTCTTCTTCTTCTTCTTCTTATTATTATTATTATTATTATTATTATTATTCATTGTCTCTCATTCTACATTTCCTTCTTTTCCTTCATCTTCTATAGTTTTTGTCCCTCTAACTTCAGTGCTTCTTGGATTCATGATCTTCTATTTTTTCTATTGTTTTTATTCTTCTCCTTCTTCTTCCTTTCATTTCCTTTAAGTAACGCTTTAGAGTTCTCAGTATTGTTCAGTACAAAACCGGCAATGGTTATTCACTGTTTGAGGACGTAATCTCTACTGTAATCACAGTCATCAACACTGGCTTGACAACCATTAAAAATAATGTTATATTTTTTTTTCATATGTTTCATTTCAATGTGCGAAACAATAGTGTCAACACGATGCCAAGGGTGTGGTAAATATTTTCATAATTCGCAATACAATATACACCATGTCTATACATCCACAGGCACTACAATCTTGTTTTTTTTTTAACTTAGCTCAGTAAAACAAACTAACAGATAGGAAGATTGTGTTCCGAGTATCTTTCGAGTTGATAAAGACTGTCAGTTTCAAAGATCCGCATCAAAAATATTGATTTTCTTTGTATTGGAAGCCTGGCCAATGTCACCCTTAGGGAATACGTAATTGATTCAGCTACATGCCTGACCGCGTAAGAAAAATTTTTTTCCAAAAGATTTTTAGTAGTGACTTAATCACGTTTTAGACGAATTCTTACTTTGTTGGGTAGTTTTATATCAAGTGACTGTAATCGCAATATCTTTACCTTCGTCTGATTTGTATCAGGGTAACAAAAGTTCTAGATTGATATCATGAAAGGATCGGGGTTGAGTGGGTAAATTTATTGTGAAGTTAAATGATAAGTTTCCCACAAGAAGGTATAAGCTTTTTATATGCTTCATATATATATATACTGTTTTATTTTTCTCTCTCTTTTTCAGATAATCTAAATCTATGGTTCGAGCACGCAAACGCGTCTGACAACTTTCCCGCCTTAACAAGCCAAGGTCAGTTTTTCTACTTTCATTTTGGCATCGTCTGATCTTAGCCAGCTTCTGCGAATCAGCCCCCACCCTTCATCTCTACTTCGTGTCGTCATTTTCACAAGGCTTGCATCGATTACGATAACATTTCCCATCAGTTTACTCATTGATCTACTTATCTTAACGATCGATCGCTTTCTAACCTTCGACCTTTTCTTTTTGTCTGTCAAACTCAAAAGAGACCAGATTCCCAGTGCGGGAGAACACTCACCTTGACCCAGCAAAAACACTTCAACAAACTTAACCCATGATTGGTACCCAGCCAGTTGCAAATGTTTCGCTACCCTTTCAAAAATATCAACAATAGTGATTCTTCGACTTGGTATTTATTATTTTCTTCGTCTTTTCTCTGAAGAAAACACCGATTCCAACCATCTGGATAGATAAATAACATCAAGAAAACACTGACCGATACAGTCGAAGAGAAAACTTTTACCCTTGACTCCGCTATTGTCAAAGAAGCCATACGTCATTTTTAAAAGTATCAAAAAAGCCATCAGCGACATTAAGCAAAGTTCTTGCAATAATACCAGAATGTTATAATTTTAGGCACCATTAGAGTAAAACCTAATATACAGGACGTTGCTAAGGTCAGAGTTAAATTTGTGAATACGGAAATGATGTGCGAGTAACATATTATAAACGCTCAAAAAGGAATCAACGTTCAAATTACAGGTTTGCCTCTTGCGTTCACGTTTGCCCTTGGGTAAGTCAAGAATCCTCCCTCGATTTATGGTTTTAAAAACAGAATAGACACGGCTATTTAGACATGGTTGTCGACCAATCTAAGTGAATAACAAATCTAAAACTGTGGATGACGCAATGGAAGACAGATATGTTTGCATGCGTCCTGAAAGGCGATGCTATTTAAAAGAAAATTAAAGTCGATATAATTTTTAAATTCAAAATACAAATCCTTGTATACGATATATCTGCTAAAAAAGAGTCGACATTGATGTACAAAACTTATATTGCTTTTGTTTTTAATATTCAGAGAAACTAATTCAATTAAAACTAAAATAAATAGAACTATCTAACATATTAAAATAACATAAAAATTAAAATACAGTTTCTTGAAAAGTATTTATTTGTTTGACACAATCTCAAGAGTATATTCCACATTGTGTCCTACCCTTATTTGTTAAAGGTAGTTCTGGGTTTTACTGGAAGGTTAAACATTATAATAATAGGGAATATATATTATAATGAAGATTCTAAAGTGTATTAGATTATTATATTTAAAGTAGATCACCCTTAAGAATTAATTTAAAAAGGGAATTACTTATATTTTCTGTATGAGTAATCTAGGATATTTATCTAGACAACTAGTAAGAACTAATGATAATCTTTAATTCATTAAAAGTAAAAAATATCCAAAGAAAGATAATACGAGCCGTGACATTGTGTCTATTTAAGTAATTTAGCAATATCTTTTACTAATGCGCACCGTATACAAGACCCAAGAGCCACCCAAGTTAGAGTGTTACTTAAGCAGAAGGAGTGTCAGCAGTAAGAGTATAAATAATTAAAAATTAATTTTACAACTGACGATATTTACGTATTTAAATAATTGTTTAATATTTATGATAATTATAACGTCATTATTTTTGCACCAACCTAATAGTTGTCCGGAAAGCATTCTTTTAGGAGTCACTTCCATAAAGTTTCAGGAGAAGAAGCTCTTTGTGTAGAACCTTCTTCTAATTTATGGACTGGGTTGTGTGACAAATGGTCCATGAAGTCAAGCCAGCTTGCAGAGGGTTGAACACCGTCAGGCTATCTTGCCCAAGATGCAGCACTTCTAATACGGCTGCAGTAATGGCCCTACGACTTAAGGGGCTTGTGATCTTGATATTATCTGGATGAGTAATATAAGATTTTATCTGTAAAATAATTTCTCTGTCGCATAAAAAGGAGTACATTTTTACTTTTCCTAGGCACTACTTTGTTTCATTTCGTTTTCAGTTTCCCATTAATTGCCTGATTCATATATATATATATATATATATATATATATATATATATATATATATATATATATATATATATATATATATATATATGAATGGGTAAATTGTCGACATTTTATATTTTTAATTTCGCACATGGCGCTGTTGCTTTTGTCTTTGTTGACTGCACAGTATAGTAGGGTCAGTTGGACACCGTCTGTGAGAAAAGGGCCACTATGACGCAATTCTCTCCTCAGGAAAATTTCGAAACGGCATGTTGTACTACTTCGCATTCAGGCCGGAAGCTCCAATACGAATTTTTCGGAGTTTTTATCAATAAATCTGATATCTGTGCAGAGGATTCGGAAAGAGTCAGATAAATCAAATGGTGATTACGAAGGTGTTTCGAGTGGTTACAAGTGATGGCGATGTTATGTCTCCCTTTATCTTCTCAGAGGGCCTCAGACTCAACACGGTGGCCTACATGAAGTGCCTTGAGGAGTTAGTGTTTCTCTGTGTTAAGAGGGTGCCTGCTGGAAGACCCTATTTCTGACAACAGGAAACTGTACTACACCACACAAGCAGAAACCAGTCATAGCTGTTAGACAATTTGTGCGACCATATCAACCTCTTACATCTGGCCACTTAACTCCCCAGACTGTAACCCTCTTAATTATTATGTGTGTGGCTCAGTTGAGCGAGAGACCAACAAAACCCCTTGTGACACGAAAGATGTACTAAATGCAAGGATTATAGCAATATTCATCAGCATATACAAGGTGACCATCGAGAAGAGATGCAAGGGATTTCGAAGTCGCCTGGAGGCGGTGGTTGAAGTCAATGTCGAGTTTGTTAAATAAATGTACTCTTTAGTATTTCAAAATATTTTTGTTTAATTTTGCTATATATGAAATGTTTTACATATATATGGAAATATTACAATGAAACATTTGCCATTCATTGACCGAGCCGTCTTTTCTTCTTTTGGATTATTTTTATAAAAATCTTTCCCATAAAACATTTTTTCAGAAAAACAAGTTTTTTCAACTCCAGTAGCAGTTATTGCTCTTACCATTATTAATGGGAGTTTCCTTCCTAACCTTTTATTTGAAGTAGCCTGAAATGTTAACATTTTGGTTATGTCATTATTTTCTGTTCGAGTTACATGTTCTATGAATTTTAATTTTTGTTGGAGCTGGTAGTCCTCAAGTGATGTGATTCCTGTTATTTGGTACAAATCGTTTTTGTGATTCTGTAGCGCCATTCCATAATATTCAAATAAGAATAATCTTCGCCAAGAACATCATGCTTCACTCGCTCCAAGCGTTTTTTTCCGCCATTGATCCTATAATGCGATATTATACAATTAACAGTTTAGATCTTTCTGAACGGGTTTGGCGCTATGCATTGCATTCAAGTAAAAGCCTCGATCTGACGAGAGTATTTAAGAATATGATTCCATTATTTAGGTTGATGTTTTGTTTTTGTAACTATTTGCGATGTTCATAAAAACTACTTCTGGCACAGCCTGTTCTATGTTTAATTTCTATATCTCCCGTACTAATTTTTTTGTAACTAATCCATACGCTGAGGTATCTGAAGTGTTTAGTATTTACTAGTTCCAGATCCAGAATTTTTAGAATGGATTCAGTGCAGGCGCTATGGCTCATTTCAATCCAATTCCATATCATAGTTTTATTGTTTTTGTTTTGTTTTGTTTTTGTTTTGTTTTTTTGTTTTTTGTTTTATTGTTTGTTTGTTTTTGCTTTTTGGAAAGGTTTATCTTGAGTTCTATTTCTTGGAACTCTTAGTAGGAGATGTTGATTTTCTGTTCAAGATCATTCTCATCCAAACTATGAATACCAGCATATGTTACCCAGCATACTATGTTACCCAGCATAACACCCATAATTATCAATACTTTGGCTTCAGGTGAGAAAGCAGTAACGTTGTCTTTTATTGGTAGATTCGTTTGGGATATGATATGAACTGCTTAAATGATCAGTGCCTACCTCATTACGTTTGTGTTTGTAAAAGTGCAAAGCGCAGACTAGGAAAAAATTAGAGATCTTATTTCCTCCTTAACGTCCTCTTGCTGAGGTTTGTTAATGTTTCCTTAATATGGTCTTCGTTAGACTCCTAAGATTCGGAAGATCGATACAGTTCCTCTATTAGATCGATACATTCAGAGCTTGGGAAGTGGATTCTATTATCTGTGAAGGGGAAGTCTCTATTGATGTGGTCTTATAATGCAGGAAGGTAGATAAACCAAATATACAGATTCCCATTGGGGTAATAAGCAATTTATTGGAGTTGCTTGATTACATATATGCCATAATTGCATCCCTTGCCAGAAGGAAAAACAATCTTGCCTGTGATGAGCTGATTTACATAAAACGATGAGATCCTAGTTAACATAATGTTCATTAATATTTTCACCATGAAGGATACTATTGATATATCTCTGTATGTGTGAGGGTATTGAGGACTACCTCTCTGTTTCCATAGTGAATTAATGTCTGATAAATCACACCTTTTGGGGGTGTATTTCTGATTTCAGACTTTTTTTTATAAATAGATGAACTTGATATTGAAGTCGGGGATAAAAGCAGCTATTTTCAAAAGTTCAGCTTGAATGTCAAGTGATGCTTAATTATTCCTTAGTTCTTTCAATAGCTTTCTTAATTTTTTCATCATTGCAGACTGACTCTAATGATTGGATGAATATTGGGGTGTGTTCTGTTTCCGATGTCATCTTATGTTTAGTGTGATCAGAGTTGAAATGTGATTTAAATGTTTTTCAGACCAAGATGTTTCTTCTGTGGAGGTCTTTATTGTATACTAGCAGCCATATCCAGCTGGTCGACCAGAAAAAAGTGTTCAATTAGAATGGAGCTAAAAGAGCATCATATTCAGATGATACAGAGTCTATCTTCTTCAATTACTTTAAAGTACTTTCATTAAAAAAACATTTTAAATTAATGCAGTTACTGATGCAACAAAAGTAGTCTGCATTTATTCAGTCAAAGTTAGCCGAGGACATGAAGGGGTAAAAAAGGCAACATGAAGACCTACATCAGACCACAATTACTTTGAAGTTTTTGAAATTCAATTTGACAGTGTTACCAGGGATGTAAAAGAGGATACATTTATAAAGCAATTGTTAAGTTTGATGAAAGTTGATTAAAAGATCAACGAAAAATAAGAAAGAAAAACAGTAAAAAGCGCCATTTTTCGCTATTTACGCGGGTTTTCACTGTATGGGTGGATTAAATTATCAACTTGAATAACTGTTGAACAATCAACTTACCGTTAGCTACAATGGGGTGAAGTTTTTATTAGATTGCTTGAAAATTCAGGGAGTTTTTAGTTTAAAATTTGTGTTGAAATTGATTTTTTGTTTTTCGCCGTTTTTCGCTAAAAGCATTGGCGTAGTAATAAAAATGAGGTATCGTTGAGCTCGTCATGATATAAGTAACGTACATAACAACTTTGAACGAAATCGGAGAAAAATGTTGAATGTATCCATTTCTGATCGGCTTCATCGATTATTGATTATTTAAAAATGATAGATTTCCTACGCTAAGTACCTATCTCTTACATCGTACAATGTACTTGCCAAATTTGGTCAATATCGGTTGGATGAATCTAGAGTGAAAAGGTAACACACAGACAGATAGACAGACAGACATCCTCCGTTTTATATATAGAGATTATGGTGATCTTTCACTTTACTCCACATTTTGACACATTGCCCCTGCTGCTTGGCTTCATTAATTTAATTTCCAATTTTCCGAAAGTATTCGTTTCTCAGTGAATTAACTAATATTTTGTTTCTTTGTTTCTTGTGTGTGTGTTTTTTTTATTCTTCCCTTCCATTTATTTTTCTCTTCTTTTTGTTTATTTCTTGTATCAATTTTCTCAAATCGGGATTGTCGTCCCATGAGCGTATATTTTTTCCTTCTTGGTATTCTTGGAATGGTTTGACGTGCTTCAGCTAATGACGATATGATAACATTATTTGATTCCTCCAAGTTTTGATCATGATTTACTGACATCAATTTCCACTCTTGTTTATTACTAAATTCTTAATTAACTGTTATGGCCTAGGTTAGCACCAAGGAAGAACAACACGAACACAAGAGTAGAAATAACGAAGGTATATCACACAAAATAATAATACAAGATGTGGAAGGTGTTAGTATGACTGTCAGTCTGGTTGGGAGTGAACTACTATCGGCTTGACTCGATTCGACCCTCTCTCTTGAGAGGCGTAGTATACATAGTGTTAGGAAGAGTTCATTCTGTAGTTATAGGTATGGACCCATGACAACATGAAACTAGTTAAGACTACAGAGAGCTTCTGAGGTATTATGGTGGATGTAGTAAGAATGGTAAATAAGAATGTAGCATTTTGGTGCATGGGTTATTATAGGATATCTGGGTCAGTGATATGCCTAGATAAGTTTTAGTATAAGAAGACCAGTCTTCCCCATTCCCCATTGTTGGCCTTGTGCCTTATTTGTACTATATGTGCAATAAATCTCGTATTGTTCTTTCTTATATCATCCTGACAATATATATATATATATATATATATATATATTTACTATTGCGGATTTTAATTCACCAGAACAAAACAGGTACAAGTTATTTGCATTAATCAGTAAAATTGAGAAGCTCTAAGAGCCATGCTTGTTGTAGCATTAATTTATTATTATTATTATTATTATTATTATTATTATTATTATTATTATTATAACTGCGATTCCGTTTTCTCTCCAGACGTTAACAGGTCATCTAGGTCAGCCTTCAGTTCATCCACACATACATTTTTCTTTCATATATTTCCGATACCTTCTTTTCCTTCTTTTTTTTCGTATAATATATTACACAAAATAATACTACAAGTTGTGGAAGGTGTTAGTATGACTGTCAGTCTGGTTGGGAGTGAACTACTATCGGCTCGAGTCGATTCGTCCCTCTCTCTTGAGAGGAGTAGTATACATAGTGTTAAGACGAGTTCATTCTGTAGTTATGCATAAGGACCCATGACATTTACTCTTTCATTCTTAAGGGCTTTAATGTTATGCCTTGGTATTTTTCTTGATTTATTTGGACGTAAGCAAGCTCTTTTGTTACTTGTTTTTGTCACTTTACTTACAAGCAGTAATTGATCTGCTTCAAAGTACTTGTATAATATCTTTCACACAATGACTAATCCAAGAGTCTTTTATGCTGAAGTCAATTAATTTTTGTTACATTATCTGGGCTATGACATATGATGCGGTGTTTCTATGTATTAAGAATTGGGTATCGCTTTGGGTAACATAAGTTAACCAATAAGTCTCCATTGTTATTTGAGGCTTATGTTTCAGAGGGTGATATTTTATTACTATCAAAGGACCAGTGACCATTTAAAATGCTTGAGGTATAATTGAAATTCCCATTAATGCATATTTTTCTGTTTTTGTTTTTTTCTAATATACTAACTTTACTCGATCATGGGTAGAATTTTTCTACTTCCGAGACAGGGTTTTGTTCAGTTGGGGTATAAACTGATATCACTCGGATCTTAAAACCATGAACAACAACGTCGGTGGCCATTTTTGACTGTTTTGCGATATTGTCTATTACAATATCTGGTGATTTGCGTAATACAATTTCATTTCTATATTGTCTTTTCTCCTTGTGGCTTCTCCATAATAAATTGTATTCCAAATGCACAGTGGAGTCACAAACAAGTCGTCACATCTATTGCATATAAACAGCATTAAGGTTAGCTTTCTCCCATTCTTGTAAAAGGAAGTGCAATCTGATATAATCTGATCCTGACTGGACGTTGAATTCTCATATTTTCCATCTCAAGGGCATTTTAAGTTTGGATTTTGTAATCAATCTTTTAGTTTATACCGATAGGTGTGGTGACTGACTTACCAGGAGCAGATTTCTAGGTCTGGTTTGACTCCGAGAGACGCCTCTCTTTGCAACACGCCGAACGCACGATACGGTATTTAGTTATAACTTTAAACATTCTCATTAGGTCAAGGAGATTGGTTTTAGAGTTTCTTTCTCCGAAATAGATGAACCGTAAGATGGCGCTCTATCTAACCATTTATATCAGAGTTTGCCTTCTCAAAGATAAACTACCTTCACATCGGCTGAGATTGTTCATCGCCCTATCCAGTAAAAGCATATATGTTTCTACGATTAATATTGACATTGTTTCGCGTTGACTTCTCCATGATGATTTTATTGAGACACAACTTCTAGGTAACAAGTCGTTGGATTATCCTGACTTCTTCCACATTTATTGGTCTTGTTTTTCATAATGTCGGGTTGCTAATAACCCACCTCACTCGCAACAAAATGGAGTTGGGGTGCCAGTTGAGTCGCCGACAATTCGACATTAGATTTCATGTAACTTTTAATTCAGTAAAAGCTAACAAGGCCATTTTGTTTTCTTTTATTCTTCTCCTGTTTATCGGCTTTTTGGGGCCGGACTTGATTGGATCCCTAAACTTCCGGTTTGTGCCTAAATTAACAGAAAAAAATTAGAAAATATAAATAAACGTTTAACCATTCAGCCACAGAGAACTTTCCGGTTAGCAAAGTCAAAATTACTGCTTAATTTTTCTCATCAGAAATTTCTCTGATTGAATGGTTAAACAGCATGTCAGGCTATATGATGGTTTCCGTATAGGATAGAAGTTCGATTCCTGTCGGAGAACACCTATTTTCTAGTAAATTTCTCGAACATTCAGGCCGGTAAATATGATTAATACTGTTTAATTTAAACAAAGCATTTACTCAAATAAGTTGCATCCATAAAAATAACGTATAAGCAGAAAATATATTAAAATATTTGTCGGATTTAATCCCTTTCATCTCATATGTTGTCATTGTTTACGTTAGTTTACGTTTCGAAGCAGAAATGAATTACCGAGAAAAATCGTTGAAGATGTGTGTTTATAAGCAGTAATTTGGAGTTTACTAACCGAAAATTTTTAAAAAGGGCGAATTTTTAAAAGCAAGTCAAGCTATATGACGGTTACCATATGTGATATACCTTCGATTCCTGTCTTAGAATGCATATTTTCAACGAAATTTCTCGAACATCCAGAACGGTAAATGTAATTAATGCTGTTTTAATTTAAACAGAGCATTTACTTTAGTTGTATCCGTAAAAATAGCATATAAGCAAAAAATATATTAAAATATTTGTCAGATTTATTCCATTTCAACATATATATATATATATATATATATATATATATATATATATATATATATATATATATACTATGGACAAGTTCTGACTATCTCTGAATAAGCTTTTTTGTCTTATCGGCAAATTTGTCAGAATTCATATTAACTTTTATTTAATATTATTTTTCTGCAAGTTCACAAAGCACAAAACAATTTTTATATATATGTGTGCATGTGTGTTTATGTGTGTGTGCGCCTGACGATTGCGTCTAGTATGAAACAGCCTGTCACCTGTGATCGTTGACTTCAATGTTCAGTTTTATATTTACATACGCTCTATGTCTGATATTAAGCACTTTATCCCATACATATAGCACACCTTAAAACTATATCTCTCTCTCTCTCTCTCTCTATATATATATATATATATATATATATATATATATATATATATATCGGCAGCGACATTATCTCGTATCCAAGAATTTCAAGTTGATGACTAAGTAAACCACTTCTCGCATAGAAGAGCCGATGGCAATTACTGCATAATAATGTTGGTGGAGGACGTGGTTGATTTTGCCGTGCGTTTCTCTATTCTCGTTTATCTCTTCCGTTGAATTCAATGTTTTTTTTTTTGTTTTGTTTTTTATTTGTTCCGATGGTGATGGAGCATCTTGAGTTTGGAATGGTCTTGTGTTTCAAACGATTTAGGATCAATTCCAGTTTTGTTTTGAGTTGGTCCTTGTATCTTCGAAGAGGCCAACCCCCTGTTTTTCCCCCCTGAAATGAGCTCATTAAATAAGACTTAATGTGGAAACCTTGACTCTTCCATTCTTGATACATGGCCTGATCATCGAAGACGGTGTTTAATGATCAGCGATCCGATGCTTTGATTGTTGGCTTTTTCCAGGAATTTGGTATTGGTTACATAGTAATTCCATTTGATGTTCAAGATTGAACGAAACTTCTGATGCTGAAAGTGTTCTAATTTTTGGAGGTTGCAACAATATCGAGTCTAGTTTACACAATCATATAGTAAATTGAAATGGCAACAGCATTATAGACAATCTTGTTGAAGACACGTTAGATTAGCTTTCCAGAAGCCCCGTGTGCAGTTCCAATACTGTGTCCCGCATCATTTTTTGAGGTGCACTTGTTTTATAAAAGGCTGTCTAGATGTGGAAATTGCACTATTTCTTCTAGATGTGTGACACAGATGATAATATCAAAATTTGGTAAGATGGCATTTTAGGCTAGCTATGCTTGATTTTCTTGATGTTTACTGGAAGACCAGAACAAATATAGGCCATAGAAAAGTTATTCAGAGACTGTTGGAGTTCTTTTGAATGACAGAGGACAACGCTGTCATCAGTATATTGACGTTCTGAGAGTTGTTGCTTATGTGTTAGACGTTTAGATCGAAGTTGAAATATAAATATAGCCTCATCCATATGTAAAAAAAAAGTTTTAAAATAATGGAAAGACTAATAATAAAAAGGGAAAAGCCAACACTCAATAACATTAATTATGAATACGGTCACAATGTGCTGACTGTGTTCGGAAAATAAATATTCCTATAACTATAGACACAGACATAAAAAAAAACCCATATTTAGTTAAAAATTAAAAAAAAAGCTCAATCCCAGTAGCTTGTCAGTACATATATATATATATATATGTGTGTGTGTGTGTGTATGAATAAATTTATGAATTTATTTATATCTTGTACTGATATATTTTAGTTACAGCTGAATTTTTATGGACACACACACATATACACATGCACACACAAACACACACACACACACACATATATATATATATATATATATATATATATATATATATATATATATACATACATATATATATATATATATATATATATATATATATATATATATATATATATATATATATATATAAATGTGGGGGTAGATAGAGTAGATATATTTTTAAAAGGAGAATATGAATAAAGACAAAACGAAATCTTATCTTAGAGGACGTTTTCTCCTCTGAGGAACATTATCAAGGGAAATGTAATTTATCTATCGACTTATCCTCATAATCTTCACTTCTTAGCATATCCCCTTTATTCATATCAAACACCTCATACATCAAAACTATTTTAGCAGTTACCCTCTATACTGAGTTACTTTCATGCCTTTTATTGGTGACATTTCGTATATAAAATTAACTAATATTTGCTACTCAGTAAGATACGAGCTCTAGCTTGTTACGGAAAGAGATGTTTTTAAAGTTTAAAATACGAGCAATTCTTTGCTATTGAAAGAGATGTTTTTAAAGTTTAAAATACGAGCAATTCCTTGCTATTGAAAGAGATGTTTTTAAAGTTTAAAATACGAGCAATTCCTTGCTATTGAAAGAGATGTTTTTAAAGTTTAAAATACGAGCAATTCCTTGCTATTGAAAGAGATGTTTTTAAAGTTTAAAATACGAGCAATTCCTTGCTATTGAAAGAGATGTTTTTAAAGTTTAAAATACGAGCAATTCCTTGCTATTGAAAGAGATGTTTTTAAAGTTTAAAATACGAGCAATTCCTTGCTATTGAAAGAGATGTTTTTAAAGTTTAAAATACGAGCAATTCCTTGCTATTGAAAGAGATGTTTTTAAAGTTTAAAATACGAGCAATTCCTTGCTATTGAAAGAGATGTTTTTAAAGTTTAAAATACGAGCAATTCCTTGCTATTGAAAGAGATGTTTTTAAAGTTTAAAATACGAGCAATTCCTTGCTATTGAAAGAGATGTTTTTAAAGTTTAAAATACGAGCAATTCCTTGCTATTGAAAGAGATGTTTTTAAAGTTTAAAATACGAGCAATTCCTTGCTATTGAAAGAGATGTTTTTAAAGTTTAAAATACGAGCAATTCCTTGCTATTGAAAGAGATGTTTTTAAAGTTTAAAATACGAGCAATTCCTTGCTATTGAAAGAGATGTTTTTAAAGTTTAAAATACGAGCAATTCCTTGCTATTGAAAGAGATGTTTTTAAAGTTTAAAATACGAGCAATTCCTTGCTATTGAAAGAGATGTTTTTAAAGTTTAAAATACGAGCAATTCCTTGCTATTGAAAGAGATGTTTTTAAAGTTTAAAATACGAGCAATTCCTTGCTATTGAAAGAGATGTTTTTAAAGTTTAAAATACGAGCAATTCCTTGCTATTGAAAGAGATGTTTTTAAAGTTTAAAATACGAGCAATTCCTTGCTATTGAAAGAGATGTTTTTAAAGTTTAAAATACGAGCAATTCCTTGCTATTGAAAGAGATGTTTTTAAAGTTTAAAATACGAGCAATTCCTTGCTATTGAAAGAGATGTTTTTAAAGTTTAAAATACGAGCAATTCCTTGCTATTGAAAGAGATGTTTTTAAAGTTTAAAATACGAGCAATTCCTTGCTATTGAAAGAGATGTTTTTAAAGTTTAAAATACGAGCAATTCCTTGCTATTGAAAGAGATGTTTTTAAAGTTTAAAATACGAGCAATTCCTTGCTATTGAAAGAGATGTTTTTAAAGTTTAAAATACGAGCAATTCCTTGCTATTGAAAGAGATGTTTTTAAAGTTTAAAATACGAGCAATTCCTTGCTATTGAAAGAGATATTTTGAAAGTTTAAAATGAAATACCATATAAAGCATAGAATATTTTCTTTCTAAATTATATTAATATCTTTAATTAAATTTCAGTTCATAACTATTGTTATGATTATCAAAAAGAATTGAAGACATTCTTGGAGAGGGCATTCTATATTTAGACACAGAAACTTCAGGCATATATATTTTTTTATTATTCTGTTTTTCTTTTATATTATTAGATAGACTTTGCTTTGTTTCTTTATTTTGTTTAGTGTGTAGTTTTGCTTCTTCCTGTTTTCAATTTCATTTACTTCTGTAGTTTTATGCAGACAGACGCGACGATGACGAGAGAATGGAAGACATTTGCCTCGTGGCCACAGAGAGTCGTCCCCATTCTCTCAGTTTGCCGAAAACCAATCGCTTTCCGCGACTTCGCTGGGTGTGCAAATAAAGAGAATGCGAACAGTTCTGTCAGAGAAGAATGGTCATCCGTCGCCAGGATGTCTCGGGCAAATTGGACCGGACCTTCACAATGCTCAAATAAGTGTTACTTAGATTTAACAATTTTCTCACACAACAGGGCCTATAAATAGTGTCAATTCACAGCATCGGTTGGTCGATTTGCTCAGATAATCAATGATAAGGCCTTTTTGCTTGTGACGTAATTTACAAGTTTCCTAAGTTAGGCTGAGTTATATGTTAACATTAAACCAATGAAGAAAGAAAGAAAGAAAGAAAGAAAGAAAGAAAGAAAGAAAGGAGTACTGAAAAGTTCTCTTCTCAATTGAGAATGATCATTTAAATTATGATGTTAAAATTATTTGTTCAAAATTTGGAAGAATGATACGATTATCTGATAGATAGATAGATAGATAGATATTTCCAAAGTGACTTTATATATATATATATATATATATATATATATATATATGGAGAAAGAAACACAGAGTTAAAGAAAGAGAGAGAAAGAGGAGTTGAGAAGAAAGAATGATAAAGAACACCAGATAGATTTATAAATATAAACAAAGATGTGAACAGCCTGAGATAAATAGATATGAACAGACTGAAATAGATAGATAGATAGATAGATAGATAGATAGATAGATAGATAGATATGAAAAACTGAGATAGATACATACATACAAACAAAGGTATACTGAAATTTTCTCTGCTCATTTGGGAAAGTTTATTTTTTCAAATTGTCATGTTAAAATTATTTTGTTCAAAATTTGGAAGATAGATAGATAGATAGATAGATAGATAACGCTAAACAAATCTAGTGACGCAGCGTGGTCGAGGTCACCGTGCCGATTGATTTGCAGCAAAATTATTAGGGAACCTAAATTTCAATAGCAAAAAAATGAAGTAGCAATAATAACAGAAAAGTTTGTATTATTACCGTTTCACCTGCCAGGTGGGGAAGACCGATTCGAAAGTTTAATCAAAATGTCTTGTGACACTATTGTGATACTGGTAGTGTAATATTAGGATTAAAAGGGTTCGTGTGAAAACCCCGTATAGAATTGGAGAATTGAAAGTGTTGAAAACGTAAGAAAAACGTTAAGCATGAATTAAAAATATAAAACGAAAGAAAAAAGAAAGAGAATTTTTTTCCTTACTGATGAACAGAAACGCAGCATGCAATGTTGAATCCAAGATATGGTTTGGAAAAAATATAGACTGAAAAATCCAATAAGAATTGTCATGATTCCTCGAAGCCGGAATCTAAACGGTCTGGAATGTATTTTGTAAATGGACAGAGAATTATTTAGGTCGTATTGGTAAATTTACAAAGAAAGAAAATTCTTGACGTTTGAAAATTTTCAAAGGCGAAGAAAATTGTTGTCAGGAAAATCATTATTTTGAATAGATGAATTTTTTCTATTTGAAGGTCATTGTCGGCCGGGGAGCGAATTTGGGTAAAGGAAAAATGTAAACAATGGGATTCGAAATCGGTCATTTTGGAAGTCGAAAAAAAGAAAAACCAAATTTCAATAGCAAAAGAAATGAGGTAGCAATAATAAACAAACTTTTGCGTTATTACCGTTTCAACTGCCAGCAGGGAAAGACATTTGCCAATGTTTAATCAAAATTCATCATAGATCTACAGGGAACGAAAGAAAACTGAGGAAGTTTGCCACGCTCCCAACTGAGAATAATTACAATCTGGATTTCAAAATTATTGTAAAAATTTGCACAAATTAATAACTGCCGATTATAAATATAATATTTTGGTATTGAATGCATTTTACTTCAGTTATAACAAATTTGTTATAAGAGATAGTGAAATAGACTGTGCTAGAGGTGTTCTGCTCAACACCACAGATTGCTAAAATACCAGAATATTAACCGAAAAACTCGAGTCCTGTTCTTAAGTAAGTTTTTCAGATCAAGACTTCCATATGGTTGTCATTGATTGTTGCCAACTTCGTTCACAAGATTCTATAATGTTAGCAGTATCCAATCGCTTTCTCAGATCAATCGTTAAAATAGATTCAAGCGGATGGTTTGGTTTGGTTTGGTTTACGGCAATGGGTTATTTAATTCCGACAAGATTTTTATTACTGGTAATATTTTTTTCAGAAATGTATTGCTGGTAATATTTTTCCAAATATGTATTAATGGCAATATTAGATTTGGTTTGTTTTACGGCATATCAACCTCAGTGGGTTATTGCTGGTAATATTTTTCCAAATATGTATTGATGGCAATATTTGATTTGGTTTGTTTTACGGCATACCAACCTCAATGGGTTATTTAATTCCGACAAAATTTTTATTACTGGTAATATTTTTTCCAAATATGTATTGATGGTAGTAAAACCTATTTTTACAATTTCATAGTGTTTCCACTGGATGTAACACTGGCTACTTGGTCATTAAATGCCGAATGTATCTTTATAAGCAAAAGGCAATATTAACATTACCATCTGTAATATTATAAACGTGTGGTAAGCTTGTGTTTGAATCGGGGAAATCTTACTCATTATTTCGAGTACGCAATACTTGTATTGTTCCGGGAACTGGTAACTGACGCTACACCACTGATCAAATGAATGGTATTGATGAAACATAAAATAGTAGTTGTTCTTGAGCAGTGCTTCCCAAACAGTGCGTTGCGCCTCATAGGCGCGGTGGAAGAGGATAGCAGGTGAGGCGGAATTAGTTAAAGACAATCAATGACTTAGAAACAGATTCAAGAAATCCATACGCCAAAAAAAATATTATGTAAAAATTTAAAATATTATTATGGGTTATTTGTAATTGCATACACAAGTCCCAGTATAAATAGTTATAAATAATTATTGAATAATTTTATCATTGTCTTATTTTAGCATTATATCAAGTATTAACAATAGATAACTAGAATCCGAAAGCTGGAGGATAGAGTTATCAATGATAATGTTCTGATTTATAATCCGCGGTTATCTCCCTTTATACTCCCCTGTGTTTTTTTGGTTTTGTTTTTTTTTGTTTTGTTTTTTTTCATTTTTAAATGTACTTTCTATCACATAAAATTTGGTGAGCCGCGAACAAATTTTCATTACAAAAATGTAACCCACAGAAAAAAAGTTTGGGAACCATTGTTCTAGATTTATCAGAATTTCATCGAGAACAGCATTGTTACAGATTCTAGTCGATTAAGATAATTGCCATGAATACGTTCACAATACCATATGTGGGAAATCATTTTTTTAAGCACATTCACACCAGGAGAAATCTTGTGATCGCTTGACAAAAAACTCCTTAAATCATCATGGATCACCGTAGTATTTTCAAAGATCACAGTAATGTTTTACCAATTCTTCCTCTGTTCTTCAATTACTTCGAACCCTTCGCAACAGATTTTGAAACCTTTCCAGATATGCCAATACCGATAGGCACTACTATCATTCTAAAGACTTACAGCCATATCATGTGGAAACATTAATTGCGGTACGATCACCGAAGTTAAGCAACGTCGAGACTGATAAGTACCTAGATGTCTACTGCTTGGGAATACCAGGTGATATAAGCTTGGATGCGCGGGTAATGTATGTGGACAATGCCTCTGATTTGTTAAACTGAGAGCCGAATTCCAATTTTCAATTTGTTCGCTATATTCGAATATAAATTTGGAAAAGGTATAAGTCCAAATCTTCTAAACCAGCTACGGATAATTAGTAAGACTTGTATCACTAAATCATTAGTATCTCTCCGTACATCAAAAACATTTTACAATCTAAAAATATATCTTGGCTTTAACTAACCTGCAAAGGTTTATAAGCTGTAGAAATCGAATCAATCTATCAATACTTTCATACTAATTACTGTTTCAATTTTAACTTGCTAGAAGTCCCTCGGTTAGATATGAGTAACATATCAATATACAAGCATAGATAGATGATGAAGGGATCCTAAAAGTTATCTGCTTAATAGATAGATAGATAGATAGATAGATAGATAGATAGATAGGAATGGGTGCGTAAAAGTTTACTGCTTGATTGATATGGTTAGCTTTTTTAATTCTAGTATTTAAACATTTCTTCAAAATTTGGAAGCTAGATAGTGTCATGGTAATTTACCCACGCACGCATAAACTCTGTCAGTTATAAATAGGGACAGGTACTGCCTTTGGGAGAATGAAGTTTCCATCAGTCAGCTCGGACAGTTGAACCAAAACATTCTTGCTTCAACATTCTCGTTTGTATATGTTTGTATTAATGTTTCTGTTAATATATTTGTTTAACTCAATTCCTCTCTTTGTTTCTTTATTTCTGGCCCTAACAAGGCCACAACAGATAGATAGATAGATAGATAGATAGATAGATAGATAGATAGATAGATAGATAGATAGATATGAAGATGTGTTGAAAAGTTATCTGCTCAGTTTATGTTTATTTTTATCAATTCTGATTTTTAGTCCTTTGTTCAAAATTTGGAAAATAGACACGAATATACTGAGATGGTCATGGTAATATTAACCGTTTCCCTACAAGGAAACATTTGCCATTTGTTGATCAAGCAGCCAGTACTGCTTTCTGATAAAATTTATAAAATCTTTCTCTTAAAACAATTTATTAAGAAAACATCTTTCTTAAGTCCAGAAGGTGTTATTTCTCTTTCCAATATTAATTGGGATTTCCTTCGTAACGTTTAATCTGAAATTGTGTGGAATGTTACTATCTTTATTATGTTATTATTTCCTTGTCGAGTACATGTGCTATCCATTTTAGTTGTTCCTGATGTTGGTAGTCCACAAGTGATATGGTTTCTGTTATTTGGTACACTTCTTTATTTTTGATTCTGTAACGCCAGTCCCCAATTCAAAGAAGGGTGATCTTTGCAAAGAACCCCAAGCTCCACTCGCTCAAAACTATTTATCACCCTTGCTCTTAGAAAGCGGTTTTATACAGCTGACAGTTTAGATATTTCTGAACGGGTTTGCCACCATTTAAGCACATGACTCAAGTTTTCAGGTTAATATTTTGTTTTCACAGAAGTTTGTGTTGTCAGATCTATCTATCTATCTATCTATCGATCTATCTATCTATCTGTCTGTCTGTCTATCTATTTATATATCTATCTAGTTATCTAGTTATCCAGATAGATAGATAGATAGATAGATAGATAGATAGATAGATAGATAGATAGATAGATAGATTGATAGATAGATATTATTACCAAAGTTTCATGAATAAATACCAACTGAGGCCTAAAACCCCACCATTATTGGAGGCCTGCCATGTTTTCCTGTTATACAATTTACACTGGAATAAGCAAACGAATTAGGCTATGACCATCCTATCTATTATCCTCATATCATCTTTATTTTGCCCTTGTAACCACCTCGAATTGTGTTTACGATTACGAACGACTAGTTGCAAATCAACGATTACATTAAGCGCATTTTCCCGGAGAGATGCGATCTCTCGTCGGTCGTTGCTCTCTCTCTCTCTCTCTCTCTCTCTCTCTCTCTCTCTCTCTCTCTCTCTCGCTCGCTCGCTCTCTTTGCTCCAACCTCACGAAGGTGAAAATGATTAATGTTGAGAAACTGCGGATAAGGCCAAGAACAAAATAGAAAGTCTGTTGAATTGCGTTTATTCCAAGAAGTTTTGTCACATAAATCTCCAGGCTCGATTCTTGGAATGCTTTCGTAAAGTCTCTTCGCTTCACTGCTGTAACCTCTTGTCTTCGCCTGAAGACTTTGCACCTGGGTTTATTTCGGGAAGTTTCCACACCAAATCGCAATCAGAATCGAGAGAAATATTCGAGGGTGAGAGAGAGGGAGAGGCAGAGAGGAAGGGAGGCAGAGACACACACACAGAGATAGAGTAATATAGAAAATAAATGGAAAACGTTTAAAAAAATTGAATGTAAGAAAGGAAGAAAAAAAGAAAGAAGTTTAAGGAGAAAAATAGAATAAGAAGAAAGGCAAAAGGAATCATAGAGAAACTTTAGAAAACGTCTTACAAAATGAACAGCATAGTGACAAAAAAGAAACGAAATGAACAATTAAGAAAGAAAGAAAGAAAGAAAAGAAAGAAAGAAAGAAAGAAAGAAAGAAATCGAAAAAGAGGGAAATAAAAAAACAAAAAGAACCAAATATAAACAGAATTGCAAAGGAAAAAATAAGACAATAAAAAAGAAAGAAAGATAGAAAGAAGAAAAATGGAACCAGAAAAAAGAAGAATATTATTTTAAATTGATTAAAGCGAAAGAAAGGGGAGAATGAGAAACTGAACCTCGCAAAATAAAAAGTAATAGAAATATAGCTGACCGAAGAAAGAGAACTGAAAGAGAAAGGTGTAATGAAAAGAAGTAAAAAAATTGAACAAGCATAAAAATGAAAGAAAGAGGCAAATACAAAAGAAAGAAAATGAAAAAATATAAGATGAGACTGTAAATTTAAAAAATGAGATAAAAAAGAATAATATATAAAAACAGTAAGTAAAAAAGAAAGCAAACAAATATTGGTAAATTTCTTTAAATGGCCGAAAACACACAATTCTGAGGAAGGAAAATCTGAACTAAAAGAAAAATTGTAGACTGGAAGAAAGAAGCAATGAAGGAAGGAAGAAAATGAAAAGATATCTGAGAGGAAATTTTCGTTGCATTTCCATTGACTCCCATGAGTCAATTCTCAGAGAAAGACAACTCAGATTCTAAGCAAAAGGGATTTAACCACGTTTCTGTTTTTAGAGGCTAGTTTTCTTTCTTACAATTTCACTCACTTCTTTTGAGATAAATTCCTGATTTTGTTTTCTTTTTGGTTTAAATGTTTTCATTTTTACTTTTGTAGCGATATCTTCCATCCCCGTCCGACATTTTCTTTCTTGAATAAAGTAATCCGATTTTGACTTGAAAGAAATCGAGCAAGATATTTGTTATTATGACATTTTGATACTTTTTTTATACCTACTTTCTTTTGTTTGTATCACCACGAGTTTTTTTCATTTTTATTTTTACCCAACATTTTCTTCATTTTTATTTCTCCTATTATTATTATTGTTGTTATTATTATTATTATTATTATTATTATTATTATTATTATTATTATTTATTTTATTATTATTACTATTATTGTTATTATTATTATTATTGTCGTTGTTATTATTATTATTATTATTATTATTATTATTATTATTATTATAAAACGATTTTTTCCTATGCTTCTATTTCTTGTATTTGATTGTGCCATCGAGGTTACGTTTTATTCTTACTTATTCGCTCTGTTTTTCTTCATCCATTCTTTTTACGTGCAGTTATTTCGTAAAAGCCAAATTTTGAAGCAGATATTCAAATATTAAAGAATAATTTTCACACTAGCAAGTTGACCCGATATTGGAAAAAATTAATTGTCTTACTGATCAACCTAATTTGCATATTTTTTATCCCGTGACCCGTAGCGTCGTAGAGGCACTATGCGTACTACAACCACAGTAGAAGTAGTGTTTCTTGGGAAAGATATCCTGACGGAGCCAACCGGTTTTGAATTCAGAGTTACCTTCTCCTAGATCGGTTGCCATCCAAGACTATAAAACGCAATGTGTCCTGCTATCTACCCATTGCTTGGGAAAGAAGAAAATTCATACTTTTCCCAAGGTTATTAGCACGTAAGTAAATGTAATGGATCCGAGTGGAATTTGAACTCGGCTCTCTGACTCATCAATTCGAGCCGCTATCCATTACTTCACCGAGCCTACCATTTGCATAATTATTCACACTCATATCGTGAAAAAAATTTTCAAATGAACTGCACTACATAAATTTACAAGCATAACCATGACGCTAGGAATGTTCCTCAATGTTTCCTGGGAAATTGTTTGGTTTTATTGATTCTCACAAGATCACAGCTGTTTACTAAATACATCATCACATCAGTTTACGGGTCCCATAAACAATTAAGCTATTTAGGGACATTACATATACTGCTTCCGTTGCAGCAGTGGGTGAGTCTAGGGCAGAATAGCTAGACAGAACCCATTCTTCATTAGCCTGGCTCTGAATTCAGATTTTTCTTTCGCTAAGACTGGTTTCAAACAACGGCTGCAGAGCTTTATATACACTGATATTTAACTCAAAGATGGTGACCGGAGAGACGAAACAGATTAATGTTTTCCTGAGCAGTTGGGCAAAAATGAACAGAAGAGACGAGACCGGAATTTGAACTCGACTCACCGAGACCGCTTTCTGTGCTAATATCCGTTATGTTCCCAACATTTCACACCGTACCGTAAACACGCTTCATATTTTAACCTAACTACACACATTATCGACTTATACTCAATAACAAATTTCAAAGTTGATTATTTCCAAACGGATAATATTATTATATATTCCTTTTAATGCTATTTTTCTTGTCCCCGTTAATTTTATAGACTCCTTATTTGAATTCAGGACCACACCCTCGCCACCCTACACACTGCTATCTTTTCTGATGCAGGTAGGTTTCTTATGGCGTGGAGTTACTAACCAAAAGCCCAACCAGTTTTGAATCCAGACGTTTCCTTCGCCGATACTGGTTAACAACTAAACCTTAAGAGTAATGTCTGTCCTGCTAGTAACGTCGGATTCATACCTTTCTATTGGTACTTGTGTGAAAGTGAATGCAATGCAATGACCTCGTGCAATAATCGTTACGCTAAGCGCACATCCATACGATAGGCATTGACAATTTAAATTTATATACTCAATATATTTTATCAAGTTTGTTCGAAATAGCTGTCATGCTCGGTTGATCTTAGTCCGTAAAACCCAGGGGAATCACTCTAGGGTTAAATATCTGCATCATAAATGCGAATGTCAGTGTGTTAGTGAGTCACATTTTTTCCACTTTACTCCTAGAGGCCGTAGCCCAACATATCATACCATTTGGGAACCAGGTCGACTTCGTGAGCAAATTAAAAACATTCCGGGCAGGATCCGGGCACGCAATCCTGAAATTTCCGATTACCAAGTTATCAGTACCGCAATTGCTTTCGACGATTTTTTACGTGATTTTTGCGACAAATTTTTTGTACTATAATAATTTTTATAACTTGCAAATAAATTTGGAAATAAGTGAAATTAATTGCGACATCCAGCAAAAGTCAGCAATGAAATAAAAGTAATTGTTTGTACGGAAAATAAAGATATACGTCCATCTTTTTTTAAAATTAATTGACATCTGATGAATTCTCGTTGAACTTTTAAAAGCTAAGCTTAAATATTAATGCAATCCTTAAACGAAGCGATCATTTTTGACTTCTTCTGTACTCTATTGTTGCTAACCGCATACGGCAGCAGTTTGCCTCCCAAAAGAAATCTCCACCAACAGAGAATCACACTGCAATCAAAAGTGCCAAGGCTGCAACGAGAATAAGAAAATCCTATGCACATGAAAACTCAGATCAAACGGCTGCTAGGAGAGCTTCCAATGCTGAGAATATGCAAATAGGTACTCTCAAACTCCTGAACAGGCCGAAAGCCCAATCAAGGGCCCTCTGTTGGAACTCGATTAAATGCCACCCGATATGGTGGATTTTAAGCTAGTAACCTATACCTGTATTCTGTTTTTACACGGGTAAGTTTCTGTACGTATATGTTAGTATATCTGTCGGTCTATCTGCCATATTATCAATCCACGTAGAATTACATACTTGGCTCTATAATTTACTAAACAAAATTTCTTCATTTGCTTCTGACACTCTCGATGATTTATTTTTCTCGAATGAACAACGAGAACCCACCTTTAGAGACTGCGGAGGCCAATAACAAATACCAATGTTTAAAACAGCTTTGAATATTGCTTTAATGCAGACAAGGCCAAGAATCAGTTTATCATAGTATCTTTTTTTTATTCACTTCATTCCAATAAAGCCACTAAGACACAAGACCAAAAAGCCACTAAAACTGAGTGTGAGAGAATATGAGAAACGTGCTATTAAGGAGAGAGGACAATAAAAGAACAGGATTTTAAGATGAAAAAAGATAACGATTGACATTGCATTTAAACTTTTGACGCTCAAAGTTGATAAGGAAACAAGAAGCCAAAAGAGAATTCCAGAATCGAGAGGTGGGCTAGAAGAAATTGTTAACATAGAACTCACGGCGATATCTAGCCATTTCACCTGTAAAAATGATAATACCTTTCCGCCTATCTAGTATTGCGCTTAAATTCATAAAATCTAGGTACCATAGAAGAAAAGTTGATCAGAACTATTACCATTAAATTATTTATAGAAAAGACAGGGAATCTACATTACGGCGATGGAAAAATGACTGAAGCTGAGGTGCCAAGCCAGGATCAATAACATTGCAAATTCTTCTTTGGGTTTATCAAGAATCCTTAAATATATAGCAGGAGCACCGGATCAGATGTGGCAGTAATATTCAACGCAATAAATATGTAATATAGATTCCGGCGAGAAAAATTGTCTAGCACGACAAAGTGAGCCATTTTTTCTTGTTGCAGACTTAATGATTGATTCAGTACACGTTTTCCACGTAATGTTAGCGGAAAACTTTAGTCCAAGAAGGCGCAACAAGTCACTCTCCTGGATGTTAGCATTAGCCATGCTGATAAAAGTTAAAAATGGTTCACTCGGATGATTAAAAGAGAGCAGTTTTGTTTTGGAGCCGTTAACAAGATACTCTTTATCTCATTTGATAATAGATTTTAGGTCATTTTTTAGATCCGCTGCCCAAAATGACCTACAATTTGTTAATTGGGGTAACGACTGGCTTGTTTTAAGCCCTAGCTGCTGGTTGAAAAGATGGATCATGCCTTTCCAAGAATAATTCTGCAAAATCGAACGTAATGGCGTCAGATAGAATTTAAACTCAATATGCCAATTCGGCGGCTTATGCCGATCGACATATATTGTTTAACCGCTGAGCAAACATATGGGCCTTACGTCTTCTTCTTTTTATGTGCTGTTCCCGTTACGGACGTTAAGGATCTCACAAATCCCTGCCTTTTGTAGCTCTTAGTAAAATTTGTCGTTTTGTTATTCTTAATATGCCGTTGCCCCCTCAAGACGTTCGCGATCATGGCTCTCCACAACATTCTATGGTTTGTAATAGATTTTTTCATTTTTTTCTTTCTCCGAAATCCTGTTCCTCCATCTATTTACTCAAGCTCAAAATATGCGTTTTTTCATCTGCCCCTCTTGCTTTCAATATATCCTGTGAGTATCAGATTTTCCAATCCGTCTTTCCTCATTATGGGCCCTAGAAATTTCATCTATCTGTTCTTGACGCTAAATATGAGTTTCCTTTTTTCAATTTTCTCTAAAACATCGTCATTGCTCATTTGTTTTGTCATTGGTATCTTCAGTATCTCCGAAACCATCTTCTACAATCCATTTCTATTTTCAGTACTTTAGGTAGCGTATGTGATGTTTTCCTCCGTCCCTCTTGCCTTCAGTATGTCCTGGGAGTGTCAAATTTTCCAAGCCTCCTTTCCTCATTATGTGCCCTAGAAATTTCAACCAATGTTAAGTATAAGTATACTTTTTGTTTCCATTTCCTCTAAAATTTCTTCGTTGCTCACATGCTCAATGTATAGTATTCTCAGTATCCTTCTGGAGTACCACATTTCCGTTGCTTCAAGTCTCTTTGTCATCTGTAAGGAGATTGTCAAGCTTTCACTGTCATGTAGGAGGGCTAATATTGCATAACATTTCAGTATTCTTTCTTTTTAAAATATTTCTGTTTTTAATACTTTGCTTAGCTTTTGGAAGACATCTTTCGCTATCCCAATACGCCTTTGGATTTCCGTTCTCTGTTGAAACACATCCCAGATATTTAAATTCTTGTATTTGTTTGTTTTGTTTTTTGGTATCTCCAACTTGCGGGTTGGACTGTTCCTTTTGCTGACAATCATACCTACTGTCCTCTTGTAGTTTGTTTAACTCTCGCTTTCCTTAACTACATCCTGTAGGACTTATTGCAGTTTTATTTCTATGCTTGGCATCAACATAGTGCCATATGCATATTGAATGTTGTTAGGATTGTGGCCGCCAATATGAAATCCTACCAATTCTTCCAAAAATCTCCTAACTGTATAAGTTGAATAAGTCTAGTGAGAAGACACACTCTTGCCAGACACAGCTTTCTATTTTTGTATATTTACTGAATTCATTTTCCTTCTGTATGGAGAACTGTCCCCGGGCTAGAGGGCACGAGAACAACCTCATCTTCGCTTCAATGACGTCTGCAAAAGTCACATGAAGGCGATGGATATGGACATCGAGAGGTTGGAAAACGCCGCCAGAGATCGCTCACGTTGGAGACGGAGTCTTGCCACCAGGGTGAAGCATGCCAAAATGAAAGAAAACAACACGGTGACATCGAGAGAGAGAGAGAGAGAGTCTTCACATGCCTTCGTTGCAATAGAGATTATCATTCATGTTTGGGCCTGCAAAGCCATAACAGATGATGCGCGGCCATCGGCGGCTGAGACAACTTTTGGGATGCAGATCCATGGTATCTCCAGACCAACTGATACCACATATACATATATTTATGGAGATATACAATCTGCCATGTTATGATTCTAGATATGAGATAACAATATACCGGGTGCAACAGGAAAAATTATCCAATTTTTAGACTAAACTTTGAACCGTTGTATCTTAGAAATGAACTACTTTGAACAATAAGTATGTATTTAGCTCTAAGTTGAAATGACGATCCCTCTTGCTGTTGTGGCCTCCTGATCCAGTTTTCCTCTCTACTGTTCCCTCTTTTTAAACTTATTCACCGTTCGCTTGATGGTCCTTTGGAGATGGAAGACAGATGTTGGTACCATTATTGAAGGCATGAATGATCTTTTTCCTTTTACCATTGCTCAGTTGAGAAGACATAGTGGCCTGGAACTAAACGATTTTAACCTGTTCTCTTTCCAGCTGAATAACTCAAAGAGTTTTTCAGTGATTCTTACGACAAATAGTGTCTTGAAGGCTAAGGGTCTAATCTAAAAATCTGGCAAAAGAAACTCACTTAGTTCAGTGGCGTTTTTAGATATTAAATATTTTTGGGATGGACAATTATCCCATGCTGTTCCAAGATTTGGGCAATTTTGCTGTTACAACTTATATATATTTTATATATCAGAAAACATATCGGGGGGAAAATATATGACAAAGTGGAAAAAGTTTTCTTGAGATGCGTTTCGTCCGACGAAGCTTTAAAGGACGAAACGCGTCACAAGAAAACTTTTTACATTTTGTCATACATTTTTCTCCAATTCTAAATATTTAATCATGCTAATGCAGATGAATTGAACTCATCGCTAAATGATGGCCAATTCTCGTTCAATATTAAGTTCAGGTTGATTATTACAACTTCACTAAAGAAAATAAAAATTTCTGATATGAAAGTAAATCAAGAAAACTTGAAAATGTCATAGAAGCAAGTCGTTTAAAATGGCGCTTAGGTTACTAGTCTCTTTGATTCTTCAAGACTTTGTGATGTTTCCAGAGTTGTACATGTTTTTGTCGTCATTCAATCTCCTCCGGTCGGCGTCAATACATGTCTCCCTCACTGACAAGAAATTCTCACCTCAATTACTTCAGATCTCTTGTTCTTATTAGAGAACAGCTTCCTGTAGAACATTAGACACGCAAATATATAGGGCTATTCATTTATTGAATATCACACCATCGACTTTAAACTATTTTCTTCTAATGTTCTCTCCATTTTACATTGAGACTTAAATTTTCCCGTAATCTATTCAAATTTCGACTTACTTTAGAATGTTGGAAGTGAATTTTCTTATTTAACACTGAGAACATCTTTCACCAGATCAGTCTGTTTTGAAATGACGTTCTATAATTTACTGTGAATATCATTCCACGCTGTATTCATTACTTGTTTCAATATATATTTCTCTACTAGATATTTAACAACGCAAAAGTTTTCAACTTAATGAAAATTTTTGCATATTGTAAATATTAATATCTGATATAACGTTACCAAAGCAATTTAAATGCAATAATTTCTGACAGGTTTGTCCAAAAGAAATCAAATTATAACTCTTCCCCTGGGCAATATTAGCTACATTTGATAATTGGTCTTTTAGGCTAAATTTGATCCGAAAGATGACATATATTAGAGACAGATAGCGCCATTTCCATGTTACTGAAACATTTTAATGATGTGTCTATATACCTTGGCTTAAAATCAATAGTAGCTAAAGATAAAAAAACAACAAAAGTTTTATATAAAAATAATAAGCACAAGAAACACAATAATACACATCTCGGATTGAATCGTTTAAACTTCATTTTGATTATTTGAATTGTCGAATAGCTGCAGTTGGGATTTTGTGAGTTAAACATTAATGTTTTTGTGAGTTTTGGCTCTGAGTTAAACAGGTTTACTCTCTTAAATATTTTCTTCATTTCGCTTAGTCTGAGAGACGGTCACACTTATTTGGCATCGACGGACAATCACACGCATTACACTAATTATTGACCTGGAAAGTCAGGTTTCTTGAAAATTATTGTATAACAGCCGCCCAAAGACATTAACTTAGTCTGACACAAGAGTAGCGATTATGTTGTGATCGAACTCACCACACTAGCGAAGTAACTGCGATACAACAAGAAAATACCTGTTATGTGAGCTTTATTGATGAGCTTATCATGGGTCTACAGCAAACGAATATATATATATGTATGTGTTTGTGTGTGTGTTGCATACATGTAAATATGTATATAACAGCGGTCAACTTGTTATCAAGCAAGGCTCTCCATTGCTTTATTTATTATCTTGTCCCGAGAGATGTTGCCGGGGAAACGATGAGTCAAAGTTCCGTTTGGTTCGGGCCTGGCATGTCTATAGATAAAATTGTTCCGACCTAATGAAGATGTATATATACGCTCACAAATGGAACAGGTAAATTACCTGCTGAATCGTTGCGTCGGTTAAAAATTGCTGACTGGGTGCCTGCAGCCTGATTGATTTCCTTGTGGCCTTTTATACCAACCGAGCTTAAGAAACTCTTGCCAGATTTCCGGCACAGCCAATTGTTTTCAACCGGTTAATGAATTCTGGATTGAATGTAATTTGATTACATGCGGGAAATTAACCCAAGATTTGAAAGACAAGAGCTATTACAAAGCTTACACGAGAAAAAGAGCCTTGTCAGATGCCGCAATTATTGAGGCCAGATTGTTCACTCTGCTCGTTTCTGTTGTGCACCCTCATCCCCCTCAGTCCCTTCGTACTCCATTGGTGAGATGTAAGTTCGACCAACTTCTTCTCACGAACTGCTGCGATTCCCAAGACGCTGCCTTCTCGATCACTATAATTTTAACCTGTTCAAGTCTGGGGTCAACCGTTACTTTTTCCCACATGTCCTCGTGTACGGCGTGGTAATAAAATAAGCACATCCCATCTGTTCTCTCGCATGTAACCATCCACTATAATAAAATAAACTTTTTCATGGCGAAAACTTAATTAGTCAAATAAAACTTCATAAGGTTCTACTTAAAGTTGTTGCTATATTACACTGTGCCTCTACTATGTAACCCTCTTCTTCGAGTCTCTTGGCTGAACATCATTATATCAGGTCATCCCATAAGTTCGGTCCGAATTTTAACTTTTTGCTAAATTGAACGAAATTTAAAGAGTATTTTATAATGTCTAATGGAGCTGAACATTATTTTTATGTTTAGATGCATTTAAACTGATCAAATTTTATTTCAGAGAACAATAAAAGTAAATTTTGTTTGATTAAAACCCTGCTAACATGGAAGTACCCAAGAATCATTTGAGGCACATAATGCTTTATGAGTTCAAGAAAGGAAACCCAGCAGCCAAAGCGGCTAGACACATTCACTCAGTTTATGGAGAGGAATGTGTGAATGAAAGAACTTGCAGAAGAAGAAGTTTGCAAAATTCAGAAGTGGAGATTTCACCCTTGAAAATGAAGATCGAACCGGACGACCAGTTGAGTTTGATGTAAAGCTTCTTGAAGCAGCCCTTGAAGAAAATCCTGCTATATCAGTTGAGGAATTGGGAGTGGTTCTCAGTTCAAACCATACAACTCTTCATCGTCATTTTCAACAACTTCGAAAAGTTCCTAAACTTAGAAAATGGTTGTCTCATGAATTGTCTGAAAACAACCTCAAATCCCGAGTTGACATCTGCTCTTCTCTCTATTCTCGCCAACTTGTTTCACCTTTTTTTGGATAGACTTGTGACTGGCGATGAAAAATGGATCTTTTATCGAAATGTTAAGCGTCGTAGACAGTGGCTTGGTAAAGGGGAAGGACCCCAGCCACAGATGAGAAGGGAACTTCATGGGCAAACGGTTCTTCTTTCAATCTAGTGGGATCGCCAAGGAATCATCCACTTTGAATTCCTACCACCTAATGCAACAATAAATGCTCAAATATACTGTCAGCAATTAGAGCGTTTGGACCAAGCTTTGAGGAAAAAAGACCTGCTGTAATGAATCGAAAAGACATTGTGCGACCCCACACAACAAGAATCACGTCACAAAAGATCGAAGAACTTGGTTGGGAGAAAATTCCTCATCCACCTTATTCTCCCGATCTTGCTCCTTCAGACTACCATTTGTTTCGTAGCTTACAGAATCATATGACATATGTGAGTTCTTCGAATCAAAGCCAAAAGAATTTTACAGTAATGGAATTAGTAAGCTTGTTAATAGATGGAAGGAAGTCATAGATAATCAGGGAAAATACATTGTTGATTGAATCTGTAATTAAATGTAACATTTGATCACTTGTTTTCTTTATCCAAAATTCGGACATAACTTATGGGATGACCTGATATAAAAAAGACGTTTGACGACTCTAGATTCATCTTTAACTACCGCTACACAATCTTCAGTCCATAACCTCTTTTGTTCAATTTCCACAACAAATTCCAGTTTTCTTCCAGTATCTTTCACGCCGTCTTTATGGCATTTCTTCGTTTTATGTTTCTGCCTATATACTGAGAAAACAGCAAAATTGTTCGAATTTTGTAACAGCATAATTGTTTATACCACAAATTGTTTAATATCTAAAAAAAAAAAAACTAAGCTAATTGAGTTTATTTTTACGGACTTTCAGATAAAGCGTTTAGCTATCTTGACACCATTTGTCGTAAGGATCACTAAAAAACACTTTGAGTTATTTAGCTAGAAAGAGGATAGGCTAAAATCATTTTTACACGATTTGGACAATTTTGCTGTGTGTGTATGTATGTGTGTGTAACTCAAAAATTGAAATTTCTGACAAAAAAAAACAATATTTGCTGTTAAATTAATGAAAAAGTTCAGAATACAACTTTTAAAAAAGTGAAAATATCGAACAATTTAAGATATATATGTATATATATATATATATATATATATATATATATATATATATATATATATGCCAGATGATACTATTCATATTTGTAAAGAACAGATTTTTTTTAACTTATTAATCGACAGTTTTTTATTAATAAGCATTTTTAGTGGATATTCGTATTTGTTTAGACGTTTCATTTATTTATTAAACATTATATTTGGTCTAACGGCCTGAATATCCAAGAAATCTTATTAGGGGAAAATATGAGCTCTTCGGCAAGATTCGAACTTGCGTTCCCCTAGGTTAAACCGTCATTAGACCTGACTTGCTTTGACCTTACGGCTACTGAATTCGTACAACTTTGCTTGTCCATCGCTGCACACTGCATCTGTAGAATGCCTTTTTTTTTTTTTTTTTTTTTTGCAAAACAAAATCTGATACTCTAAAATGATATATTCTAATTCCGTGTGTTAATTTTAATTCCTACTAATACCCATTTTACAAGCATGAACCTCAAACAACAACCCCGTTTTGCATTCAAGTTTTTCTCTCTTCCAGATTGCTTGAAAACTATAGCTAGTCTGCTCTTCTAATACCTTCTTGCCTGTGAAAGAAAAGATGTATTTATATACAAGCGTATTCGTGCAAAAGTGAAAGCGAAAGTAACTAATATATAAGCGATGTAATTTAATCAATGAAAAAAAATAATTTTAGCAGTAAACATCGCTCAAGGTTTTGTGTGTTTTTTGTATAATTCCCCGCCAAGCAAGCCGATCCTGCCACTAAGACGCAAAGCCTACTGGGAATGAAAGAGAATAAGGAGACTTTGGAAGGAACCAGAAAACCATTCTTAATATATATTTGTCTCCTGTTTTACATGGATCAGTGTCTGTATGTATATATCTCGCAAAAACAAATTTTCCCCCAACAGAGGACCAGATTGCAATCAAAAGAGTCAAGGTTGATGCCTGATAAGAAAGTCCCGTGCAAATGAAAATCCAGATCAAACGGAAGCCAGGAGCGCTTCCAATGCTGAGAGTTTGCAAAGACTTGGGAACTCTCAAACTCTTGAACAGGCCGAAAGAGCCCTCCGCAGGAGCTCGCTTAACCGTGACGCAATATGGCGGCTTTTAAGCTAGTAATCTATATCCGTGTTCTGTTTTTACAGGTATCAGTTTCTGTACATATATGCCAATATGTCTGTCGGTCTATCTGTCACATTATCAATGCACATGCAGTTACATGCTTGGCTCTATAATCTACAAAACAAAAGATCTTCATTTGCTTCTGACATTCTCGATGTTTTATTTTTCTCGAATGAACAACGAGAAAACTCTACCCATATTAAGAGACTGCTGAGGCCAAACAAAAATACCAATGTTCAAAACAGATTCGATTATTCCTTTGATGCAGACAACAAGGCCAAGCCTCCCCAGAGCAACACTCGAGCACACATGCTGTCATTTTCTTAGGGGATATACTGTCAAGGGTGTGGAACAACAAACGATGTCATGCAACGGCAAAAACAATTCGGAGAAAATAGGCTCGGTATCTTTCCTTATGGAGAATTTATTTTCATCGTCTTTGAACAAAACGTCCGCACAAAACGTATTGTATTGATTATACACACATATCAAAACGTGTGTAATACTGAACTGTATACAGAGCAACCTCGGTTCTCGAACGTTTTACAGGTCGAACAAATCGCTTTTCGAACAGAAAATTCGTGATGAAAATGCCTCGGTTATCGAACAAACTTTCGGTTCTCGAACAACATTGCCGAACCGAGTTAACCCGAACGGAATAATTTCTGAGTCGAGCGCCGTGTTGTATAAATTCTTGTGATGTGGCGTGCTTTTCTTTTACAATTTTATTTTACTGTGACTTTTTTTGCCACCTCTGTATATAACGAAACCTGCAATGCGGGTTTTGAGACGATTCTTAAATATTTACCAAAGAGTTCTCATAAGAGTTCTCACGAGTTTCACTTACCGAGAGCAAAGTACAACGGGTACCGATAACCCACAAGACTTACCATATATATATATATATATATATATATATATATATATATATATATATATATATATATATACATACAGTGTAACCCGGACATAAGACAGTTGTCGCGACCTGAGAAGAAGTCTCTTATATCCGGGTTTGGTCTATTATATATACATTAACACAGGCTCTAATTACACTGTATATATATATATATATATATATATATATGATTTGGCTGTGTGGGATAATATTATTTCTGACTTCTAGTAGGAGCGTTAATTCCGAGCCGTGGTGCGTTGGGCATAGCTGAAATTCGAGTGGGTGACTTGGGGACTTTCTGTTTATGGAAAAGCGCAAAACTTGTCAATAATCATAATAACCCCAGCAAATCTAAACTAGCGATGACAAATGTAGTGTATCAATTTCACTTCCCAGTACAAGGTTGTATTTCTTTTCATAAATCAAGTACCTATATCGAACATATTCGAACCTCTTACTAAAATGGCCGCATGTCACTTATCATAGAAAAGCGCCATAAAAAATTTCTATCAATTCACATTCTACAAGAACCCTTAAGAAAAATACTGGTCGAAACACTATATTCCTATGTAAAACGAAGTTCCGGAAAACACCTTGTTATAAGAGAGGCGCTGTACATCAAACAACTGTCTCCTATCATCAGCCATCCATTGTTTAACAATGGGAGTGGAGTACTGAAAGTCTTTTAAAAGCTAGAAAGTCACCCACTCGAATGCTCAGAGTTAACGTTTTTACTAAAATCTCTACACACACATGTATCTATCTATCTATCTATATATATATATATATATATATATATATATATTAGGTTGGTGCAAAAATAATGACGTAATAATGTCGTTTTTTGACCTTAAAAATACGTCAAAAAACGACATTATTACGTCATTATTTTTGTACCAACCTAATATATATATATATATTTAGCATAATGAGAAGCCACGTATACTTTCTTAATATGTATATATAGAAAAAGTTGCAAATTAAAAAGTAATAATGTTTTATTTTATGGAAGTATTTACTTATATATATATATATATATATATATATATATTTGATTTTTTTTAATTATTATTTTTTAGTTTTTTAAACAACATCTAAAATATTTATTACAGTTAGATTTAAGTTACGAATATCCGAACAGTGACATTCCATATCACGTGACGTCCGCGTCTCGCGACGGACTCTACTTGCTAACAAACAGTAATTTTAATTTATTTGTAACAAATAGTTATTTCTGATGAAAGATTGAGGGCAATCTGAAATATCAAATATATATATATATAAATAAATAAATACTTTCATAAAATAAAACGTTATTATTTTTTTAATTTGCAACTTTTTATATATATATATATATATATATATATATATATATATATATATATATATATATATTTGTAGCCTCTGTCACTCTGTTTGTTATCGAACTTCTCCTAGGATTTTGAAGTTAGACGCCCATAACCATATATACTCTGAAACTACATTACCCAGGGTACTTGGTTCCCAGGGATGCACAATTACCCACTGAATTCTCCCCTTTGATTTAAATTAAATTTAAATTTGAACAAGGAAATGTCTCATATCCAAAATATAGGAGAAAGCCAGAAAATGGAAGTCACATTGGTAAGATCATTGAGTAATAATGAAATGCATCATTTTTCTCCACAAATTATAAAAAAGATTTAAAATTAATCATCATTTTCTTACAAAACAAAATGTGCGACATTCAGCATAGCGCGAGTAATTCGGCAAGTATATATATAAAATGTATATCTTGTTTTCGATATGTGGATGACTTAATAAATAGTGACTTCGAATTCCAGTAATACCTAGGTTAATTATGAATATATCTTTTCTCGCCCAGCTATGGGCTAAAGAGTAGGACTATTATTGAAAAATCTAATTATCTCCCAAAGATTGTTAAAGCAATATCCACTCGCCAAAAAAGGGATTATTCTTTGCAATCTAAAATATGCTTCACAAAGGGTTGCTAATCCATAAAATGTAAATTAATCAATCAATGAAAAAAGCATATTTAAGTAGCCATAATTAAATTAAAGTTCCTTAAATTCAACCGATAATATCTTTTTCATTTTTCGAATAAGTTCCTGCAAGGTTTTTATCTTTGTCAGAAATGTTTTATTTGGGGAATTACAAAATAAATCTCTCTTTACACACACACACACACACACACATATATATATATATATATATATATATATATATATATATGTGTGTGTGTGTGTGTGTGTGTGTGTGTGTGTGTGTGTGTGTGTTTCTCTGTGTGTGAGTTTGTGTGCGTGTAATATTTATTAAAAATATTAAAGATTACTAAGATTTTTAATGATAGTGCCACTTTTGGGTCCACCTTATATATACACATATATATATATATATATATATATATATATATATATATATATATATATATATATATATATATATATATATATATATATATATATATCTCGAGGGAGGGACAATTGGTTCATAGATAAAGAAGAGATCAAATGATTTATCTTCCTACATTCGCAAATACACCGCTCGTCATGGCAAAATATACAAACAGATAATAATAGATCAGCATGGGATTCACGAATAGATAATAAAGATTTATCTTACCTGGTCGAGCTGTGTATCTGGTAAATCTGAATTTGGAATAAGGTATGTCTTTTGAACTTTTATTCATCTATTAACTAGCGTTACTTTACAGTATTGAGCGCCTTTACACACGTTAAATTCCAGTAACTTAGTGGGCGACGTGTTTTGTTATGCTTTAAGGATCTGTGAGGTTGTTATCAAAATTATTACATAGATAGATAGATAGATAGGTAGGTAGGTAGGTAGGTAGGTAGGTTTGGATATATTTTTAATTGTGTTGCTTTCCCTGTCCTGAGAATGGAATTGTCTCTACAAACCGGAAAACAGTAAGCGGAAATGCAGATGTACATATTTCAGTCATTTCCGGTAAATGTACATCATTTCATTAGACAGAATGCGTTTTCTGGTACCTTCTCATCTTTTCATTTCCTCATTCTTCAGGTCGCTATACAATCTTATGAACACCGCCTTCTTTAGTTTTCATATTTCCGTTTCAAATCTGCCTTTATCCATTTTTTTTTCAACCAAGATTAATAAAAAAAATGTTAACTCCCATGTACTGATTACTTTTTAAATATGCAAAGACGGCATATATACACATATATCTCCGTATATTCTGGTCAAATGCTTTATTCGATCCATTGTTATAAAAATAAAAATTGGTAGATATTTTTGGCGAATTTTGAATAATTCCTGTCTATAAAGCTGGTGCCAGCAGTCGAATTCATTTTTATCTGTTTTCGTGACAAGTCCATTGAAAGCGTAAAATTATTATTTGCATTTATATATTTGTTGAAAAAATATTTTTCTACCTCATGATTATTTTAGTATGCATTATAATAATCATTTTATTTTTTATTATCTGTTTTGAAAAAGAATGGGGGAGAAATATCCCGAAGAAATGAAACTTCTTTGAGGGGATATTTTCTCAAATTTGATACTATATTTCGCTTCCCAATCATCTAAAAAAATATATTTCTATTACCTTTGCACTGCTGCCAGATATGCACTTATTTAGATACACACACTTATATATATGTGTGTGTGACTGAAACTATTAGGAGGATTTGATATTATAATTAAGTAATTCATTGACTCTAGAAGAAATCTCAACAGAATGCAGAAAGCAATAGACATTTCATCATATATTTAGGACTCATCAGGAGTGCCTACAATTAAGACCCGGACAGTTACGTTATCAGGCAAACGTCATACCAACTGTACCAACTGGCCTCGGTGATGAAGAAGTAGCGAATTAGACTCTATAAATCATGTGATCGAGCGCCCCCCCCCATCCAGAGTATTAGAAGCCTCTTCTAGACTTAATTATAATTATCTCAAATCCTCCTAATAATTTCTATCACATATATCCTTGCTTGAAACGGCTTCTAATGCTCTGGATGGAGCGACTTGGAGATAGTAGTCGTGGCTCGTGGGGGCACAGTCCTATGGATAAGGGAAACTCGGATGAATCCCACCACAGAATATGTGATCAAGCGGCTCTATATCGAGTCTAATTCGTTACCTCTTCATCACCGAGGCCCGTTAGTACAGTTGGTATGACGTTTGCCTGATAACGTAACTGTCTCGGTGGATGCGCACTGCTAATGAGTTCCAAATAAAGAATGAAACGGCCGACCAGTGCTTTCAGCATTCTGTTGAGGTTTCTTCTAGATTCGATGAATTACTTAATTATATATATATATATATATATATATATATATATATATATATATATATATTGATACTTACTGGGCACCTGAAGATTGCGTCGTGTATGAAATTCCGGGTCGTGCTAGCGGTGAACGTTATTTTCAGTGGGTACCCATATTTGAGTAGAAACTCCGTTTGTTTTTTTAAAATGTATTCTATTTCGTCTCAATGCCTTCACCTTCGAATATGGGTATCGTCTAAAAATAACGTTTAAATGTGTCGGATTAATAAATAAAAATCTGTTACTTGTATGTATATAAAGAGAGAGATAAAAGGCCTTAATCATTTCTAAGCTACACGCACGTACACATAAACCCACACACGCATATATATATATATATTGTAAAATGATTTACGGATAAAATATTTCTTAGTGCGTATAAAATCGAAAAATATTACTTAGAGGCCTCCTAAGAGATTATTAGAGCGTATGAACTACTCCTTTTGTTTGCACAGAGACGGTTGATGTAACTTAATATAGACCGCTTCCTGGCGTCGGAAATAGTGAGCAGACCGAGCGCTGTGCCAAACTGTGAAAGAATTGTTCATATATTTATTAGCACAGTCTAGGTTGTCAAGTAAGTGCTGACTAATAGCCGATTTATACGCAGACTGAGATACTCTCAAAGACCAATTCGAACTACCTAGTCATGTACTGGCAGGAACATACTGACCAATTCGAGTTTCTAGTCGTTGATTGGTTCGCCCTATATATTCAACTTCACACTGACATTTAAATTTATATACGATAGAACTATTTTGAAAATAGGACAAATACATTCTTTGACAAAAGAAGAAAACACCGAATTAGTCCCACAAATGACACGTAGTGCCTTCTCTGGAGGTACAGACAACAGAAATACGACCGCGCACATTTGCGCTTGGACGGAAAACTTTTTAAAATGGTACACAAAATTTGATAATAAATTTTAAAATTCTCTCTATTCAAGTGAGAAGATCCGATCTATCGATTGGCAGCCCTAATAAGCGACCAGGTAAAATCGAAAGAAAAACTACAAATGCTTGAGATCTGAGAAAAATTATAGAACATGAATTTTAGGATCGTGTGTATAATAGCGCACTTAGAACCGTTTTTTTTTTTTTGTTTTTTTTTTGTTTTTTTGAAAACCAGTTTCTGACGAACGAAACGTTGTACACATCTCTATTTCTATGGCAAATGTTCTGATGAGCTACATTTATAATTTTCACCATCTCAGACCTTTACAACTAAGACTTGCCATGCAATGTACACTTGGAGGAATCATTATCATTCCCTTCGTAAGAAGGATGCTCCATTAGGTCACCTTAATGGCTTTTGGGGATTTATTATTCAATAAATGAAAGTGAAATGGTATGAGGGAATGCTGAAAAAGAGGCTGACTGTTTGAAGATAATTGGTGTCACTTGGTCTCCAGCAATAACTTCCAGATACATAGTGTGAATATGCAAAGGCACATAATAATAATAATAATAATAATAATAATAATAATAATAATAATAATAATAATAATATGAAAGTAACAAACTGACTTTTTTGCAGAGAAAAACCGAAATCAACAGCAAGAACGAAAGATGAGTGAACATTCCAAGCGATTTTGTGTTGGAACTTCCGTTCATAGTTTCCGTATAAGAAAAAAAAAAGAAAGAAAAATAAACGAAAAAAAAAAAACAAGGAAAAGCGCTGAATAAAAGAAGATAAGGTCGAGGCAAATTGTAAATTCTGTGTCGGCAAACGCAGAAGAAATGAAAATCTTTTGTGCCTGATCTTTTTTTGAGATAAAACCGAAGTTGTGTAGGCGAATTCGACTGAAAGAAAGACTAGGATTTTGAAAAGACAATGCGAATTTGAAAGAGAAGAAGAAGAAGAAGAAGAACAACAACAACAACGACAACAGCATCTCGAACAAGGAGAGGAGAAAAATACTAGAAAGATTGGCAATAAATATGTACTTGAAGAAAATTGAATGAGGAGAGAAAAGATAAATTAAAAAATAAATAAAAATCTGCAATCACAAAAGAGGATAAGTAAGAAGAATGTCGGAAAATAATAATAATTGTTTGATTGATTTCGATAAAAGAAACGAAATCATGAAAATTTTAATTAGAAGAAAGAAAGAAAGAAAGAACATTTAGTTGTACGTCAAAGATATTATTGTAATAAAAAGGTGCCATCCTATTTATTAATATAATAAATATTATAAATATTAGTAAGATAATAAATATTAATATGAAAGAAAATGCAATATGACGTCAGCAATAATAAATAAGAAAGAAAGAAAAAATCGTGGGCAGAGATTATATTAATAAGAAAGAAACTGTAATATGACGTCAAAAAGGGTGAGAAAGAAAGAAAGAAAGAAAGAAAGAAAGAAAGAAAGAAAGAAAGAAAGAAAGAAAGAAAGAAAGAAAGGGAATTAAATGAAAGTAAGAATGAAATGAGAGGTCGAAGCTGCTTTGTACTCGAATGTGTACGTAAATAACTTCAATGAGAGATCAATCGATTTTAAGAGCTACGAGTGGATCTAATCAAATGAGTTACAGTTACAAGTTAGCAGGGTTACAAAAAAGATTTCGGCAAAAGATATCGCTCGGCGGGCGAACGAGGGAAAAAGGTCTTAAACGTCTTTCATAAAAAATGATAAATGTCAAAAACAAAACAAAATAAAAGAAAATATTTTTAAAAGTTCTTATCTTTTTTTAGCTTAAATGCTTGTTTTAATTTTTTTTAAATTAATTCTTGTCTTTATTATAAATTTGAAGAAAGCCAATTTTTCTTTTGTCATTTTTATGTTGAAAATTCAAATAAAAAATGGACAAAAGTCTGTCGGTAATTCAAAAGTATTAAATGAAAAATAAAACAGCAGTTATTACTGGGTAATTGAATTCGAAGTTCATTTTGTCTTTCTCACTTTCGGTGAAAGTCGTCCATTTAAAAGGTAAAAATTCAGAGGATGTTGCTGACTTTTCTTTTCTTTTTTCTATGGTACCATTTTATTTATTACAATGCACTCGCAATAAAATGATCTTTTAATTCCACCAGATATCAAATCCATGAGAGAATTTTACAGAAGATGATAAATTGTAGCCTGTTATGCCACTATCTTCGTTCTCACTGTGAAAGAAAGAAAGAAAGAAAGAAAGAAAGAAAGAAAGAAAGTATTATGGGTCCACCCCTTTTTCATACAAATGGACTCAACCAATGTGTACTTGTACTACTGCCGATGAATACCCGGAAGTCGGAAGTGAGAGAGTGAGAGTGTGAGGTAACCGCTTTGTAGGAGTCACAGTTACGAGCACGTAGACTCAGAAGGAAGTTATACTTCGATACTGAATTTCCCAGACTGTATATATTATTATTATTGCTACTAACCGCATTTCTGGATCTACTAACCATATTACCAATTGTATTATTGCGTCAATACATTTATTTGCTATATTTCATTCCTGCGTTTGTCATTCATTTGAGACCGGATTTCATCCCGGAATCCACAACAGAAAGAAAGAAAGAAAAAAAAAAGGTTTATTTTGTTTTATGGCATGTTAATATCAATGGGTTATCTAATGCCGACAAGATTTTTAGGATAGAAAACAATTCAGCAGTGAAGATGTAAAACTCTTTTTCAAGATCGAACATACTGCTGCACCACGCTATATACCTAAGTATTTACAAACTGAGTTTAGTTTGACATGTGTCCAAACGTGAGTGAGGTACCTCAATGAGAAGAAAAGTTGAATAGATACAGTTGTACTTTCCGACAACAAGATTCACCGACAAACAAAAATTATATGCAGCTATTCAGGATGTGGAATTAGTAAATACTAAATACTTTAAATATATTGGTGTATGGATCAGTTATAGCAAATTTAATTAGATAAGGAAATAAAATATCGGAGTAATTTCGCTCAATGCCGCAAACTGCAACAAAACCAAAAACATTAATCTAAGAACTTGTGCCTTGTTTTAAAATAGGCTCGTCGGATTGTGACTTTCATATAGATTTTCTGTATGGCGCCCAATCTGTTCAAAAATGTCAAAACTATAAATAATAGATAACCGCTTTCTCTGATGGATGATTAAAAATGAATTTGAATGAATGAAGTTAGTAGGTAATATAAAGGATTATCGTTCTTCGAATCTCCTGGATTAAGGCTACAGAATCGCAAGTCAAGAGTGACTAAATAATAAAAGAAACTACATCACTTGAGAACTTTCAACAACAGCAAAAACTAAAATGAACACCTCAGGTAGATCAGTGAGAAAATAAGGACATAACCATGACGTTGATGTTCCACATTACTTCGAGGTTAGGAAGAAAGTCACTGTCAATACTACAAAGGACAATAACAGTTGTTGAAGTTAATAAGCTATTTTCCTAAAGAATTGTTTTATTACAATGATTTCATAAATTTTAAACGAGTGCAGCACTGGCTGCTTGGTCAATGAATGCCAAATGTTTCCTTATAAGGAAACGGCTAATATTACTCTTATCATTGCCAGAATGGTTGTTCAACCAAATCGATGGTCTCTTGGTCAAAGAGAAGGACACGTCATAATAATGATATCGGGTTCTTGGCTAAGACGTTTATATAGAAGTGTGACACTATTTAGGTCGCTAGAAAGAAAGAAGAAAAAAAGAAAGCCGAGAATTAAATTTAGGTGATAAGAAGCCATCACGAAAAGGACACTAAGCGATGTTATTCTTTTTAACAAAGAAAAATGCTAAAGGTTTTATTCTCATTAGCGAGGGAAGTAAGGTCGCGGATGTTTCGGATTTAATCTGATTTATGTTACAGGGCGGCGAGTAAGATATATCGAATCTGCCCATGGCAATGGTAAAAATTTCAAGTTGGACAAGCGACCTCCCGCAGAATTCTAAAGAGATAAAAATAAAAATTAATTAAGCGCGCACTGACCGAAAAACAAAATGCCCGCTGGACCTCCCGTAGGGTGCTGGGAGATAAAAATTAATTAGGTCAAGCTTGACCAAAACCAAAGTGTTCGTGAAACCACCTCCATGTCATTTGGGAAAAACACCTGTTTATTGTCAGGGCTGGCTATGATAGCGAAATTATTTTATCAGAACGAATAATTGGCACCAAGGTGCGATACATCCAATTGACCACCCACTTGATAATTGGCGAAAATCTCGTTGACGAATTCCATATGATAAAGTCCAAGTGACATTTGGCTAAGATAAGAGTCCAAGGGTTTGTCTGCGGGCAGAAGGAAAGAAAGAGTAAGAAAAAAAAAAGAAAAAAAAAAAGAGGAAGATATTTTTTTTTCTTTGAGCAAGATTTTTTAAACCGAGGCTAGTCTAGCCACACCCACACTGCTGGGCGCCCATTGGCTGAATGCTGGCGTGAACGTTAGGCGAAGGTAATCATGTGAAGAAGGAGGGGAGGCCTGTTAACGCCCCCTGAAGGGATCGGTATGAGATGCCACTGTGAGAGAGAGGGGAAACCTGTTGACGCCCCATGAAGGGATTGGGTGAGATACCCATATGAAAAAGGAAGAATCTGGAAGGACTTCCAAAAATGGAAAATAATAAATTTTCCTGACCGAAAACAAAGAAGTGGATTGTGGATTTAGAATTATCAAGGAACCTCAAACCCCGACAAGCACAACCCGGTTTTGGTCGGCGTCCATATAAGCAGAGTCGCAGCGTTTGAAAAGTAGTTCCAGTTAAGTTCGCAGTGAAGTTCGCAGCTGAGTTGAATTGAGTTGGGCCCGCCTCGCAAAAAGCTGACTGAAAGATATCCACGCAATTCCGAACCCAACTTCTAACTAAGAACAATTTATTTTTGAAGAACGACTTAGACTCACATCACCAAAACAAGTTTTACGAATCTCGCCTGAAGATACACCAAAACCAGTCTCTTAAAGAACAAACAACTTAAGATATGAAGACAATATTAGCGGGTTGGTAGATAGACGCAGTCCTGTATTCAGCAACCAGATATAAAATATTGTTATCCTTTTTAACACATTTGAACTTTTCGAGTTATTACTTTATTTTCTTTTGCATATATTTATGTTGTGTTACCCTTGTCCGGACTCAGTTTGCATTGCGGCCCGGCGACTGATTGATTTCGTCTACCTAAGATCAAATCACAACATGGGTAGGTTACACTAGAAATCAAAACAGTTACTTCGGTAACCAGACGTTGGAGGCGAGCTGGGAACGACAAGGCTGATACTGAATCTAACCAGATTCTCATCCGAATCACCAAAAGGTTAGAACGTCACATTTGGTGCCGCGACCAATACCAAGCCAGTTGGTCGTCACAGAACAGGATAGCACGACGGACGCAGCCAGGGAGACGTCATAGAAGTTATTTAATTCAATAACGTAAAGTCAGTTAATTTTTAATTCTTTCAAATACTATTTTATTTAGGTAGCTGAAAATTGTAATGTTAAATATATATATATATGTGTGTGTGTGTGTGTGTGTGTGTGTGTGTGTGTGTGCGTGTGTGTATTAATCGAGTTCACACCAAGCAAGGCAGGGAAACCACTGAGACACAAGGGCTGTGAAAAGATTTAGAAATACGAACAATTGCTATGGAGAGAGAACAGAGGAAGTGCAACCAGGAAGACACTAGTTAGGGATTGACATTGCATTTCAATTTTTGCAGATTAAAACATGAAGCAGAAGGGAATTCTACAAGCGAGAAGTGTGAGAAAACAAACTGTTGGCATAGAATTTACGTCTACATTTAGACGGCTCAAATGTAAATTGGTTAGATAACGCCGCTCGTCTAGTACTGAGCTTAAATTCAAAGAGCCTAAGTACCCTGTACATCTACTCGTCTATAAGCAGCTTTATGTTCAGTGCGAGCCCTGAACGTCCTGTTTTTGTTTTTGGGAAGAATATATATATAGCACATGTATAATACGACCCCAGGTTCTAAGCAATACTAGTAGGCCTGCCGTAGTCAAATATTTCAGTACTGGGTATCAACTTCGATGTATTTTATAGCAAATAAATAGTCTTCATTCTTTTTGTAAAAAGTTACCCCAAAATTGTGAGAAAAACACCTACGGTAAAATAAGGCACGATGATTTAGATGACGTGCTTTTGTTTTTGTTCATATCTGATTTTTATGACGTCATCAAAAATGACCTGTTTATTGTACGATCCAAAATTGTTAGCATAAAAACTGATCATAGAAAAACTCACACTATACCCGAGTATATACGGCGCCAGCTATTAATTTCAATGTATTACTTTTTTATATGTGACTTTTCGATGGCCTTTTCTATGATATTTTTTCGTCCAACTTTTACACATGATTCTACATTTGACGTGTTCCGCAGAGGAGGGTCGTTTCAACAAAATATCGAAAATTTCTTTTTTTTTCACTACACATTATTCATTATACAGTATAACCCGGATATAAGAGAGTTGTCGGGACCGGAGAAGAAGTCTCTTATATCCGGTTTTCTCTTACATCCGGGTTTGGTCTAATTTATATACATTAACACAGGCTCTAATTTGGAACCAGATAAAATCTATCTTATATCCGGGTTTATCTTATATCCGGGTCTCTTATATTCGGGTTACACTGTATCATATCCAATTATTTTACAAATAATTAGAGCTGATTAAACAATATATCAATCTCAGTTTAGGTTTAACCATGCAATGGGATGACATAACAAAAACAGTAGATTTGTTTGCGGAATATAATTACATTGCTGTTATATAATTCTAGTGAAATCATTAAAGTTTTTTTTTTCAAAAGCATTTTATGCTTAGTTTTATATTAATTTAATTTTTGAAATAGTATAAGATCATTATAAATTTCAGAATTTCGCTATCACAATATTTATTGCGTAAAATACACAATTATGGCACAAGACCGAAAGGGAGAAATGGGGCTGAGGCTAGTCGTCACTTACTATCCTATACCTAGCTAATCCGATTCACGACCCATTTATTCGTTACAAATGACACACACACCACAAAAACTCATCCATCGCCAATCAATCCTCCATATAGCATAATACTGCATACTCCCAGTGGGGACATATAAAACGCACCCCATGACATAAAAATTTCCTTTCATGATTATAAAATACTATACATAAAAATGTGTATTAGGTTGGTGCAAAAATAATGACGTAATAATGTCGTTTTTTGACGTTATACGTCAAAAAACGACATTATTACGTCATTATTTTTGCACCAACCTAATACATGATATAAAATGAATTTCGCTATCACCTATCAAAGTGACTGGGAAAAAAAAAAACGATCTAAAAACAACAATGGAAAAGTGACGTAACAAAGCATAAACGAAATAGCTCCAGTTTGTTCAACTTTGGAAACTTAGCTTTGCAGCCAAAGTATTTTAAAATGCTGCCAATAACAACGGAGAAAATGAAAAATACCTAACAAATCGAATATAGCATCAAAATCTATATTATTTTTATTTATTTATGTAACTGAATACATAATTGTCAAAAATGTTTCAGTAAAACTTTATATTTCCTGTAATAAATTTTAAATAAATATTATTATTATATCTTACTTAAGTGTAAGGTAGTCCTACATTTACATTTCCTTACGACTGACCATGTAAAGAAATGTTGATCCAAACTGTCTAGAATTCAAACTCGGCTTTCTGGTTTCACAATCTGAGCCGCTATCACTCCACCGTGCCTCCATAAGTATTTGAATACACTTGTAAAGCTAGAATTTACTAAAATGACTACAAGGCCTCTAAGCATAATCTTAAAAATATACACATCGATGTCGATACTGTGTTGACGTCATGTTCAGAAAGAAAAATCTGATAGAATCTTAGAGAGTATACTCGAAAGGCAATCATATTTAGTTTAAATTTCTTGGATGAATTATGATGAAGAGAGGCTTGGAAAACAATACATACAGGGCATATTGGGTGAAGGAGTGGTAAGTAGATACAGTGAACAAATTATCTAATATGATTGTGTGAACGGATGGTAGAGGAGAGCAAATGAGGAATGGTAAGAAAGGCAATGGAAAGGAAATATAAAATTTCAAAAACAGAATTTAATTAACCGAATAGCCAGTGCTAGTGTCAGTTGAAATTTACAAAAACTTTCTATTAAAACAATTTTTCAGGAAAATAAGTTTCTCAGTTGCAGTAATTATTATCTCTTTTTTCAATATTGATGGGGGGTTCTTTCCTAACGCTTTTTGAAGTACTTTGGAAAGTCAACATCTTGATTATGCCATTGTTTTCTCTTCGAGTTACATATGATATCCATTTTAGTTTTTGCTGCTTTTTTAAAATCTGCAAAGAACAGAAATATGTGGAGAGTAATGAACGGCCATATGTTAAAAAAACATGGCATATGAATTATGATGAGTCAATGAAGTCAAGAAGAAAGGACTAAGAATTAAATGTATAGGTATAGTTATAGAAGAAGAAGAACGAGGAGGAGGAGAAGTAGTAGTAGTAGTAGAAGAAGAAGAAGGAGGGGAGGAAAATAAGTAGTAGTAGTAGAAGAAGTATAAACAGGAGGAGGACTAGAAGAAGAAGAAGAAGAAGAAGAAGAAGAAGAAGAAGAAGAAGAATTAAATGCTTTCGGCTAAAACGAAAAAATGCTCGATGTTCGTGTGATAAAAATACACAGATTAAGCAATTGATGATGATGATCATGATGATCATGATGATTATGATGATGATGAGGAGGAGGTTGTGTAAAAAGAGGTGGAGGAGAATTTCTTGTGGAAAAATACAAAGAATATGAAGAAATTGGCGATAATGATAAATGATAGGTCAAGATGAAAAATGAAAAAATATTGTCGCGTGTAGAAGAGAAGTTAATTTGGCAAAAAAGCAAAAACGATGAAGAAGAAGAAGGAGGAGGAGAAGAAGAAAAAGAAGAAGAAGAAGAAGAAGAAGAAGAAGAAGAAGAAAGAATAGGAGGAGGAGGAGGAGAAGAAGAAGAAGAAGAAGTATGTGAAGAAGTAGAAAGAATAGGAGGAGGAGGAGAAGGAGAAGAAGAAGAAGGAGAAGAAGAAGAAGAAGAAGAAGAAGAAGAAGAAGAAAGAATAGGAGGAGGAGAAGAAGAAGAAGAAAAAGAAGAAGAAGAAGGAGAAGAAGAAGAAGTATGTGAAGAAGAAGAAAGAATAGGAGGAGGAGGAGAAGGAGAAGAAGAAGAAGGAGAAGAAGGAGAAGAAGAAGAAGAAGAAGAAGAAGAAGTGTGTGAAGGAGAAGAAGAAAAAGAAGTCTTGTTAATTGTATGAGAAGAAAAGATTTCGAAAATGTCCATGCAAATACAAAGAAAAAGGTTGATGATGAAACAAAATGTGCGGAAAGAGAAGAAGAAAACGAAATTCCGTCGGGTTAAAGGAGTCGAAGTTCTTGTGGCAAAAAATACAATGAAAAAAATTTAGCCGAAGACAATGATGGCACAGACAAAATGAAACAAGAGAGAAAAACGACAAATAGGTTTAATATCTAATTTTTTTATAGATACATTGTTTGTCATCGTTTTGTGTTAGTTTTTTGTTTTTAATTGTCAAAAGGTTTGCGTGCTTGTCAATCTTTTTCAAACCTCTTTCATTTCTAAGACCTGCCAAGTGGAAAGCTTCTGCGTGCAGACGAAGTGAGATATCAAGTTATTTTGTCAGCAACAACCTTTGACCATGTAAGCCTTCCGAAAATAGTCGCTCGATGCTTCTTTACACCTGGACTACTTTTGAAAATCTTTGTTTTAAATCTATTTCTCTCGCATTCTTTCTTAAAGTTGAAATGACATAATAAGAATCATAATTCATCTAAATGTATTGTCTTACTGGTGTCGTCTGGACTCGATACTTCTGATCTTCCCTATGTAGAAACAAATCTAACATACTTTTATTACTTAAACCCGATCTTAATGATGGTGGTAATATTAAGCGTTTCCTTATAATGAAACATCGACATTCATTGACTGAACAGGCAGTGTTAATCTCGGTTGAAATTTACAAAATCTTTCTATTAAAACAATTTTCAGGAAAATAGGTTTCTCTACTGTCGCACTTTCCAGTACTGATGGGTGTTTCCTTCCTAACCTTTTGTTTGAAGTACTCTGGAACGTCAACATCTTAATATGCTATTGTTTTATATTCCGGTTACAAATGATATCCATTATAGATGTTGCTACTGTTGAGATGTTTAAATGTTCCGCTTCTGTTATTTGGTACATTTTTTACTGGGGCTTAATTCTCTAGAAGCCATTTTTAATTAGTAATTTGAGAAATCTGTTGTATACAGCTGACAGTTTAGATATGTATTTTGTACAATTCATGGGATCCGTATAAAAGTTTCCATCAGACGAGGGTAGTTAAGAACATGGCTAGTTTGTTTTTTTAGGTTAATGTTTATATTGATTATTAATATTCAGAGAACTTTCCATATTAATTTGAAAAAAATTCTTCGGATAAAAAATATCAAAGAAATATTGTTAAACTTAACACGAAATGATTAACACAACATCGATAAAAACAATTAGTAAACAAGTATCTATTGACATTTATGTTCAACAAATGTCTCTAAACAATAAACCTTTCCGCTTGAGAAGTATGCCCGCTTCCTACAACAGAAATCGAACCTGCATCCTATACGGAACCGTCATATAGCTGACGTGCTTTTACCGAGTTCGCCAGAGAGTAGTGATTCGGTCGTGTGTGTGTGTGTGTGTGTGTGTGTGTGTGTGTGTGTGTGTGTGTGTGTGTGTGTGTGTGTGTGTGTGTGTGTGTGTGTGGCGTGTATATTGCTGTGGGTGTGTGTTATCATTTGGATCATTAGGGAGTGAGTGAGTATAATATGTGTAATCGTGTATATTGCTGTCGGTGTGTGTTATCATTTGGCTCATTAGGGAGTGAGTATGATGTGTGTATGTTCGTGTGGGTGTGTGTATAAATGTGAGGCCTCAACACCTCCGTAAGCATTTCTGTCTTGTGTGAGTGAGAAATGTGGGTAGCTTTTGATTTGTAGTGCAATATATTAGTACTATCTATATTGTTAAATTTGTGGTTTAGCCCGGCTGGATAGCGTGTTTTTAGATGTTGTATCCACTTATTTTCATAGAACTCTAAAATCTTTCTAATGTTATCTTCTCTGAACTTTTCTATTCTCGCAATTATAGTGAATTTGGCATGGGTTTTGAAATCGTGTTTTTCCAGGCGGAAATGTTGTTCTACAGGTAATAATTTTTCATGGGCAGTCGACTTAATTCGATTGCGATAATTATTAATTCTGTAGTGAAAGGGCCATTCAGATTTTCCTACATATTGTTTCTGGCATAGTGTGCATTCTAGGAGGTAAATTATGTTATGACTTCTACAGTTAGAATCGTGATAGATTTTGAAAGTAGATTTAGTGACTGAGCTAGTGAATGAATTCGCGTGTTTACTATGGTCGCAGTATAAACTTCTTTTGTTGTTACATGGTTGGGAGAATCCTGTTGTTTTTGTTCTTAGTTTATTACGGATTACCTTGTCCCTTGAAATGTGGTTACTACCTATGATTTCTTTTAGGTTCTTAGGTCTACGATATGGTAGAAGGCCGGGTTCCTTAAACAATTTTTTAGGTCTGGATTGAGATGTAGTATTTCCCAGCGACTTTTGATTATTTGGGATAGTGGATGCAGAGTCGGGTTGAAAGTGGTTACTAGAGGGATGCGGCTAGATTTATTTTTAATCTTGTACATTAGGGTGTCTTCTCTAGGTGTGGGAATTGCTTTATTTATTTGTTCCCTGATTAGGTATTGTTTATAGCCACGTTTTGTGAATTGATGCTCCAGATTTTCATTGTGTTTATTTAATTCTTCATTGTTGAAACATATCCTTCTGAGTCTAAGTGCTTATGAATAGGGAATGTTCTCTTTGAGGTGTTTTCAGTAAGAAGACTTAAAATGTAGATCGATGTTGGTGTCGATGATTTTAGTGTGTAGTGTAGTTTGTAGTTTCCTGTTTTCATCTATGTAAAAGCGGGTGTTTAAAAATGTTACTGATATTGTGGATTTTTCATAGTCAAACTTAATTGAGTCGTGCACTGTGTTTATGGTAATAAGGAATTAGATAAGTTTGTCCTCACTACCCGTGTATACAAAGAATATATCATCGATATATCTTGCATAGAATACGCAGTCGCTACCAATGAGGGTCTCCTCAAATTTTCCCCTGAATATTGAAGCATATGATGGAGCTGCAATGGTGCCCATGGCACAACGTCTTATTTGAAGGTAGTGTGCTCCATTGAAGTTGAAAGTATAAGGACATGCTCCATGAGTTTTATGATAACTTCTGTGGGGGGGGGGTCTTGTTTTCTTCTTTTAGTAAGTGCTTCCTGAAGGTCGGTTAACCCTTCGATGTGTTTAATGTTTGAATAGAGTGACTTTACGTCCATAGTCACTAGAATAGCATTCTCAGGAACTGTTTGTATGTGATTAATTTTGTTCAGTAGATCTGTTGAGTGTCTGATGTAGGATTTTACTTCCTTAGCTAGCGGTTGTATGTAATGGTCTATGTATTTGGAAATTTTTGTCGTGTGGCAGTTGAACGATAAAATGACCGGCCTTCCTGGGTTGTTGCTTTTGTGTATTTTAGGAAGGAGATAGAAACGAGCAGGTGTAATGTTTGTGGGTGTAAGTGCTGTGCATGTTTCCTTGTCGATTAGATTGTTGCGAAGCATTATGTTTAGTGAGCTAGTTAATTCTTTTTGGTATTCGGGAAGGGGATCTGTAGGTAAGCTTTGATAGATTTTTTTGTCGGTTAGCTGTTTGTTGGCCTCTTTAATGTATTCTTCGATTCCCCAGATCACTGTGGCACCCCCTTTGTCATCCTGTGTTATCATTAGGGGATCTCTATGTGTCAGCATATCGAGGGTTATACGTTCCCCCCTCAGTAATATTGTCACGTGGCAGCTCACGTGCTATTGTTTCCTTTATGTCATTTGCTACGGCTAGTTCAAATGTCTGTATTGTAATGTCTGTGTTTTGTGGGGTGTAGGTAGTATCCTTCTCTTTTAATGTATCAAGTATGGAAGGGGTGTGATCATTGTCCCCGTAGTGGGCTTTTAACCGTATTCTTCTGAAAAAGGAGTTCAGGTCCTTTGCCAAGGTGTCTTTATCAAACCTTGGGGGACTAGGGCAAAAGCTTAGTTCTTTAATTAATACCCTAAATGTGTGAAGTGAAAATTATTGCTACTTAAATTTATAACTCGCCCGTATGGGTCAAGTTTGAATTAACAAGCATGGCTAAGTACTTTCGTATATATATATATATATATATATATATATATATATATATATATATATATATATATATATATATATTTATGCGTTTCACCCCAAGCAAGGCGGGAAGCCACTAGGACGCAAGGGGTTACAGAAAATTTGGAGCAAGATCAGATAGGAGTGACAGAAGAAAGATGAGGAGAAGGGTAGTGGATAGAGATTTCGATTGACATTACATTTGAATAGCTGGAGATTATAGCTCTCAGGGAAACTGGAATAGGGAAGGGAGTTCCACAGACGAGAGGTGCGAGGTATGAAGCTATTGGAGTAGAAGAGACGGCTACATTTAGGAGTTTCGACAGTGAAGGGGTGAGAGAGGGATGCCAGCCTCGTAGGGTGCTTGAACTCATGAAGTCTGGGAACCAGCGAATGCAGCTCCTCGGAGCAATTGCCATGAAAGTATTTGTAAAAAGGACAGAGAGAGGCGACGGCGCGTCTGTGAGAAAGTGACTGTAGACGAGATACCAGATCAGGGCCTATTATATTGCATATCCGCCTCTGGAGCCTATCAAGAACCTCGAGGCAAACAAAAGGTGCACCAGACCATATATGGCAGCAATACTCCATGCAAGTGCGAATTGTTGATTTGTAGATCTGGAGGATCGATTCCGGTGAGAAAAATTTCTTGGCGCGGCACAGGGAGCCAACTTTCCTTGCGGTAGACGAAGCAAGTGACTCAATGTATTTGTTCCATCTCAGGTTAGCAGTCAACGTGAGACCGAGCAGCCGCAGAGAGGTGCTCTCGAGAAGTTGACCGTCAGACATTCTAATATATCTTTCGTATATATATATATATATTAAATGTAAGTGTTGTTCAACGTAACGTGACAGATCATAATTTTCATATAAAAAATTCTATTCCAATCAAAAGAGAAAACAATTCAGGAAAAACGAAAATGTTTAGAAAGTTCTTTAATCGCTATATTATCCACAGTTATTTTTTTCATCCAGGAAAACACCATTACGTTTCACCATTCTTGGCGTATCATCTGTTTTCACAGTGGGAGATATTTAATAACAAAAATGATGGAAAGAAAAAGAAAAAGAATTTATGTGAAATCTGTTAGGTTATATACCCAAAGCACGCATATAAAAAATAATCGTTAAATATAAAATTCTCAGTGTCTCTCATTCGCGCGCGTATGTAGTTGCATCAATGTAAACGTAAAAATAGTCTGATCAAGTCCTAAAGGACGAAACGTCTCACACTAAACCTTTTCTACTCTGTTATTCATATTTACCGAAAATTTTTCTTGATAGATAAAAATGTATATATCCTTATAATATATATATATATATATATATATATATATATATCAAAGAAAACCAAACAACGTACAACTAGCAGAAAGACCTAAATACTCTAAAACAAAGATAAAATCTCGAAGAAGAACAGCAATAAGACAAAAAGAAAAAAACTCAGCAAAGTAAAGTGCTCTACGCCTAGATTACATAGAAGAAAAACAATTGGAAAGGTTCATTCTTACGTAAGGGCCGCCCTAATCGTAAACCTAGTTGTATACACACCCACCCACAAATATATATATATATATATTATAAATTAATTGATTTAAAATATGGTTTTTCTGCGACACAGTTCTAACCATGTTTCAAAAATGGAAGGTCCGAATTTAATTTTGTAATTAAATTAAAGACATTAGTTCCATTTCATCCTTAAGCGAATTTTGGAGTAACTTTTAAAATTACTGGGTTTTAAAGACACAGCTAAAAATACCTATAAGAACACCGGATTATATATCTTACTGTTCTTTCTTATATATATATATATATATATATATATATATATATATATATATATATATATATATATATATATATATATATATATATTGAAATAGACAAATCCGACAATTATTTTAAGACATTGTTATGTTTAGACATTCTTTTTATAGATACAAATATAAATATTTTTTTAAGTATGACGCCCCGAGCAAGGCGTGAAGCCACTGGGATGGAGGGGGTTGCAGAAGATTTGGAACGAAAGCAGATAGGAGTGATAGAAGAAAGGATGAGGACAGGGATAGTGGATAGATCAAGGTAACTGGAGATGTCGATTGACATTACATTTGAATAGTTGGAGATTATAGCTCTCAGGGAAACAGTAATAGGGAAGGGTGTTCCACAGGCGAGAGGTTCGAGGTATGAAGCTATTGGAGTAGAAGAGACGGCTGCATTTAAAAGTTTCTACAGTGAAAGGGTGAGAGCGGGATGCCAGCCTCGTAGGGCGCTTGAATTCATGAAGTCTGGTAACAAGTGAAAGCAGCTCATCGGAGCAATTGCCATGAAAGTATTTGTAAAAAAGACAGAAAGAGGCGACGGTGCGTCTGTGAGAGAGCAACTGAAGACGAGATGCCAGATCAGGGCCAATTATATTACATATCCGCCTCTGGACCTTGTCAAGAACTCCGAGGTAAACAGAAGGTGCGCCAGACCATATATGGCAGCAATAGTCCATGCAAGGGCGAATGATTGATTTTGATATTTGAAGTATCGATTCCGGGGATAAAAATTTCCTTGCGTGGCACAGAGAGCCAACTTTCCTCGCGGTGGACGAAGCAATTGACTCAATGTATTTGTTCCATCTCAGGTCAGCAGTCAACGTCAGACCGAGCAGATGCAGAGAGGTGCCCTCAAGAAGTTGACTATCAGACATTCTAATGGGGGGCAGGGAAGGATCTCTATCATGAGTAATAGAGAGTAGTTTAGTTTTCGAGTCGTTAAAGTTGACCAGCCAATTCTTGCCCCAATTATCAACCGATTGGGAGTCCATTTCAAGACGAGCGGCCAGGTTAGTTTTGTCAGCGACACTAGATTTGTTTTTGAGGCAGGAGTAAATTGTAGTTTCGTCGGCGTCAGGAAGGTCGTTGATGAAAATAAGGAATAGATTGGGGCCAAGGATGGAGCCTTGGGGAATACCTGCGTTCGTGGAATAGGAACTGGAGGAGAATCCGTTGAGAACGACCTTCAATTCACGGTTTGACAGGAATGATTGTATTAGGTCAAACAATCGACCTGTAATACCATAACCCTGGAGCTTGCGAAGAAGGCCGGCATGCCAAACCCTATCAAACGCTTTGGAGATGTCTAGGCCACGGCACAAGCCTCGCCGCTATTTCGAAGGGCTTGGTAGACGGTTTCAGTGATGGCCGGAAGCACATCAGCTGTAGATCGGGCGTAGCGGAAACCATATTGCTTGTCTGAGAGCAGGTCATGTGAGGTAAGGTGGTTAACCACTTCGGCGTTGATTAGGGCTTCGAAGACTTTGCCGAAGATGGGTAGGAGACTAATAGGACGGTAATTAGAGTGGTCAGAGGGGTCTGCAGAGTTCTTAAAGGCAGGAACAATGGATGAGGACTTCCAGAAGTCAGGAAAACAGGATTCCTTGAGGCAGTAATCATATAGTTTAGAGAGGGCGGGCGCTAGCTCAGATGCGCATTTCTTCAAGACAATGGCTGGCATGCCATCTCCACCACTAGCCTTGTGGGGGTCTAAATTGGAGATAATGCCCAATACCAATGACGGGATTATGTGTAACCCGCTCAGTAGGGCCTCAGTTCTTAGAGGGAAGTCTGGTATGGGTACACCGGAGGAGTCGAGCGTTGAATTAAATGAGAATTTCCGAGCAAAGCCTTATCGGTAGAGGAGGTCAGGACCTCGAACTGGATGAACAAAGGAGGTATGGAGGGTTTTCTATTGTTCAGAACGCTCTTGCAGTACCGCCAATAATCTTTGGAGCCAAATTTGCGAGATGCAATACGCTCCTTCATCCGAGCAGCAAATATTGACAGCTTCGTTGAGGACACGCTTACACACGTTACGGGCGGAGGCCAAGAGACGTCTATTGCAGTTCGACATGTCGCTACGAAATAGGTGAAAGAAGTCGTTCCTATGGTCAATGGCGTCTGAGCAAGCAGCGGAGAACCAAGGGGAGGAGTGCGACTTGACCTTAAATTTCCTTGAGGGGATGAAAGGGTCGATTCCAGCTTTAACTCAGGATGAGACCTCAGAAGCATATTCTTGGACAGGGAGAAGGCATTGTGGAGGAAGTCACGGAACGAGTCCCAATCCGTTCGTTGATAGTAGAACGAAGTTCTAGTGATAGGAGGTTCTTTGCCCGGGGGGTGGAGTTGAAGAAAATGTTAACAGATACTACAGCATGATCGGAGTTACCAAGAGGGCGGAGTTGCGTGGTGCTACAAGATTCGGGGATGGAGGTAAAACACAGATCGAGAAGAGAGGCCTTACCTTCCAGGTTGAGGGCAAAACGCGTGGGGAAGTTAACTATCTGCGTGAGGGATTGAGAAATTGAGAAATTAGGTGTTTGAATGCCTGCCAAGTCAGTAGTAGCATTTTCGAGCCATTTGATATGATGGGCGTTAAAGTCACCAAACACGAATATGTGAGCAAATGGGTGGAGAGAGAGGGACTTGTCTATGCTGTCAGATATGCTATTGAGTATCCCAGTCTTGAGAGGATGGAGAGCGATAGAGGAAGAAGACATAACTTACGGCATTGAGGAGAGATAGTCGGAGACACATGTACGAATGGTCTGGCGATTCGAGAAACAACTCTCTGGCCAGAGGGAGATGATCCTTGACGTAGATACCAAGGTCGTGCATGTGGGTTAGAGATTCTTTCCTGAGGAGAGGAAGGTAGCCTGGGATCGAGAGATCAGAGGAGGGAATAGACGAGACAAGGTTGGTCTCACACAGAACCAGTATATCCAGGCAGTTTGCAGTGAGGAAAGATTCCATACTGCAGAAATTTGTTCTAATGCCACGGATGTTGGAGAAGGAAATGTTGCGGGGGTTTAGTTAATTTTTGAGGGGCTGGTTTAGGTTTACTTTTTTGGTTCTTTTGAGTCTTCATGTGGAGTAATTGTTGGAAGATGAGAAGGCCTGAAGTAAGAGAAGCAGATGGTTATCGACCGTGACATGAGCAGAAAGGAGTTGGCACAGCCTGCATCATAATGTGGCCTCAGGTTTGTCCACTGCAGGGACACCTTTCCATGCGCGTCATGACACTACAAAATACCTAGTATTATACAACTGTTGATCAGAGCGGCCGCTCAAGACGCTACGCAAGAGTTAGGGCTCCTAACAACCAGTCGGAAACAGCAACCAGTGAACTGACAACCGTGTACCCTCAAAATGAAGAGGCAATGCCACGGACTGCACACATCACGGGAGAAACACATCAGCACTAGTACAGAGGCCAGAGAGAGAGAGTTCCGGGAACCCCTTCCTAGACAAGAAACAAGGTGTGAGCCTCTACTCATTTCCATAGTGTTTTAAGACATTTTTATGTTTATACATTCTTAAAATAATTGTCGGACTTATTGCATTTCATGATGTGTGACGTCATTTGTTTCCATTTGGATACGCTTTGAGCAGATATGAATGTGCGTGAGAGATTCATAGAAGATTGTAGTTTTAAAACAGTAAAATCGAACTTGCAAACGGGACGATCCTCTGTGGCTGAATCGGTTATGGCATGTCAGGCTATATTACGGGTCCGTATAGGATACATGTTCGATTCCTGTCGGAGGACGAATATTTTCTATGCAAATTTCTCGGACATTCAGGCCGGTAAATGTTATTAATACTGTTTATTATAAACGGAGCATTTACTTAAATATTTGTATCTATGAAAAGAATGTATAAACATAAAAAATGTCTTTATATATATTGGCTTTCCTAATTTTGAAATATATTTGCCAAAGTTTTAAAATATATTTATCAATATTTTAATATGCAGTCCAATATATTTTCAATTTTGATACTGCTGAATATTAGACTAAAAAATGAAAAGAAAAGCATGAACAAAGACAAGCGTAAGTCGACGAAAATATTTCAGAAGCAGGTGCGTCTGATGACAAGGAAAATAGATTTAGTTTAATCTACTTAACGAGAAAATGAAAAATACACCAAGGTAAGGAATTTAGGTTAGTCGAGAAAGATAGTATGAACAAATCGATTATTCAATCGGTTGATTGAAACCAGAAAAAGATTTTTTTTTAATTTAATTGCAAAGTGCCCTATTATTGTATATCTCTGTTTTACTGAAACAGGTAACACCCCTTCCCGAATATGAATTCTTAGAGTAACAGAAATGCAAAAAAAAAAAAATGATTCGATAATTTATTATGGAAAAGATCTGGAAGTTATTATTTATTTATTTTAAAATCTAAAAACTTGTATTTTGTTATTTAAAAAGAACTAGAAACCTGCATTTGTTATCAAAAAATCTGAAATGTTGTATTATTCAATAATACAAGATTTCAGATTTTTTAGAATAACGGAGTAAAAGATCTGTAAAGTGGTATTTTCTTATTAAAATAGAATCTGGAAATTTTATATTTTATATTTTAAAAGATCTGGAAACTTGTGTATTCGTATTTTAAAAGATCTGGAAATTTGTATTTTATATTTAAAATGATCTGGAAAATTATATTTTCGTATTTAAAAGATCAGGAAATTAATTTCCTATTAAAAAGATCTGGAAATTTATATTTTGTATTTAAAATATCTTTAAACTAGTATTTTTGTATTTAAAAAGACCTGGAAATTTATATTTTCTTATTAAAAAAAAGATCTGGAAATTTTTATTTATTTAAAAAAAAAAAAAAAATAAATAAACAGCACCAAATTGGTAGAAGTCTCAATATAAATAGGTGTATTTATAAAAGAAAACTGAACAAAGAATAGGTAGAGCTGGGGGTATTTTGACCAACCCCTAAACATGCTACAAAATATTAAGAACTCGACTTGTACTCTTAAATCGCTTTGTCAAATTGAGATGTTCATATGGATGCCATACGTGTTGCCAATCTGGTTCAGAAATATCTAAAGTATCATCTGTATACAATAGCTTTTTTTCCAATCAATGATTAAAAATGCTTTCCAGAACATAAAGCCTGTAGGTCTTAGCGAGGACAATCCTTCTTCGTACTTTGCAGCTTGACTTTACAAAATCACAAAAAACTGTATTTACATTTTTCGGACACATGGCACAGTGGATAAAGTCATTAGTTAGATTCAGTAACAGGACCCAATGAGTGTAAGTTCAATACCTGGTTAAGGCGGTGGAGAACTTGGAGAGGGGAATTATCACGAGATAACTGATATCCATTAAACATGGCACGTGGAACTAAAATAGTCTACCCCAGTGAGCGAAATAAAGGGTTCAGTTCGACATTCCAACCACCTGAAGAAGGCCGGAGCGTACAACGGTCGAAACGTTTTAATAAACATGGCGACAAAGATGAGGACAATAGTTCGAATAATGTAAATAATGTACATAATAACTCATCTCAGAAATATAGACAGACACAAAGAACTATAACAAAAACCACATCAATTGAGAACTTTCAACAAGAATAAGAACTCAAGTAAGAAGAGTATGTTGAATAAAAATGATGACATAAAATGTTAACGTCCAACACTATTTCGATAAAAAGTTAGGAAGGAAGCCTTCATTAATCCTAGTGTTGTGATGTCTTCTAGTCTGTGACGTAGATGTTCTCCCTCCGTGCAGAGTGAGGGCCGATTTATACTAGTCGTTTGACTCTATGCAAAATATGGCAATTCCATTTGGCCTATGTCAATACAAATGAGAACAGTTACTGGACTTGAGAAACATATTTTCTTAAAATATTGTTTTAATAGAAAGATTTTATAAAGCTCGCCCAACAGTAGCACTGGCCAATTGGTCAATGAATGCCAAAAGTTTCCTTATCAGAAAATGGCTCAGATTACCCTTGCCATTACAATTCGCTTAATTAGATACCCAACAAGCCGAAGGATTTTTTTAAGCATTTCACACCAAGCAAGTACGCAAGGGGTTGCAGAGAGTGAAAGTAAGAGTAAAGAGCGTTTTTGAGGAAAGGATAAAGAGACGGACATCAAGGCATCAGAAGATGTCGATTGACATTATATTTAAAATTTTGAATTTATCAGGGAAGCAAGTAAGGAGTTCCACTGTCTGGAAGTGCGAGAGAAGAAACTTTTGTAGTAGAAGAGACAGTTACACTTAACTGTTTCGACAGTAAAAGGGTGTGACCGAGATGCCAACCCGGGTACCACGCTTAAATTCAATCAGTTGAGGTACCAGTGAAAATAGATTGTCAGATCAGTAGCCATGAAAATATTTGTAGAAAAGAGAGAGAGAAACCACATCACGTCTGTGAGAAAATGACACGTGTCGAAATGCCAGGCCAGAACCTATCACATTACATATAAATGAAATTTCATCTACACAACTAGAAGCACACAATAAACTACTTCTCATTAGGTGACTGGCAATTGTAATGTTAAAAATTGAAAATATATATATATTCTTTTTTCTGAGTGAATATTGCATCAATTCTTTTGAAAATAGTAATTATTTCTTAACAACAACAAAGATGAGGACTCTAATCCGAATATATATAATATAAATAATGATAATTCCTCTTCCCAGAAATTCATACAGGAAAAAAAAAAACACAAAGAACTCGCTTAATCGACGTTTTTCGTTTTATTATAGGTAAATGTTTGACGTTGACGCGGATATATTATTGTATATCACACGTGTAGTGAATTAGGCGTTCCGAGTTCGATTCCAGCTCGTTCCTGTTTTGTTCATCTTTTAGGTAGTGTTCTTTTAAAAAGCATGAATCCATCTTCCTTCAGCAAAGTAGACTGGACTCTCTTACCTTGAGGCCACAACCAGTCAAGGAGAAGAAAAACTCTAGACTCAAAATCAGCCGGAATAGACTATCTTACACCTGACACACTACTGCAGTACCTGTGATGGACACATCGGAAACTTCAAAAAAACACATCGGATTTCATTATCACTTCTGAGTAAATGTCACAAGTTAAAAGCAAGAACTAAGTCTCAGCTGTGTTTTCAAACAACACAAAGAATTTCGCTTAATCGGCGTTGTTTTTTTTTTTATAATGAGAGGAGTGTCTTGCTCTTCTGTTTCTTTTTGTCTTGTCTCTTCAGAATAAAGAAACCGTTCACCCATTTTTTTAAGACAGGAATCGATTAGATCATTTTTACAGAAACAGAGATTATATTTTCTGGCTTGTAATCACGGAAAGTATTACTTAGATTTGCAATTCAGCAAAAATTATGACATGATATTCGTATACTCCAATAAAAGAATGCGAAAAAGAATTTACAATATCAAATTGCTTGCTATTTATCCAAAAATTATATACATTCGATTTCAATGCGTCTTTTACATTTACTTTTCTGGTTATGCTTCTCTGCTAAAGTGATTAGATAATCCCTTCAGCAGATGCCAGCTCAGTAACATTTATATTTCTTCAACACCCACAGAGCTAGCCGGTTTATAAGGCATCTATGCTGAGTGATGTGAGGTAATGGATAACGGCTCAGAATGAGAAACTGGAGAACTGAGTTCGAATTCCATTCAGCTTCATTACAATCACGCAAACACTCTCGGGAAAGGTATGAATTCATCTCTCTCATCCAGCTATTGGTTTAACTAGGGGAATAGACTGGTTCCTAGAGCCTTGGTTGACAACCAGTCCATCGCAGAAAGAAATGGCAACCTACTGCAAGAAAATCTTCTCCCTAGTTAACAATGAATATAAAGAGATACGATCGTCCAAGCGTGTATTGCGTATGACACTTAACTAACACCTGAGTGGATACTGGAAAATGTGACACAGAAATCCGAAGACACTTTGGAATAGTAAATATGCCTTCCGAAATCTAAAAGAAGTCTGAAGAAGCAGAAAAAGTTCGTTAGAAACAAAGAAAAGAGTAAAGTTGAGTTAGCAGAGATGCAATTCTACAAAAGGGTGTAAAGAATACCATAGACGGAACATGTCAGCAACGAGAAAGCTTCAGTAACGTTTCTCAGTTTTCTTCACTCTCAGTAATCCTTTGCATCTTAGTGGCTTTGCCTTGGGGTAAAATGATTTTAAAAAAGCTATTGTAATCGCTGAAACCTTATTTTTCTCTTTTGTTCAGTATATTATGAATTTTCCATTTAATGTTCGATGCCTAAACACGGTCAACGGCAAAAGCATTCTGTCTCTGTGAAAAGTTAGATATTAACTTCAATTAGTTTCTTTCACTAACAATAATCAATTTATATAGAGTCATTAGTTTATTAAGAAGACACGGTGGAGTAATGGATATTGGATTGAGGAATCGGAGAGCCGAGTTCGAATTCCAGTCGAATCCATTACATTCACTTACGTGCTAATACTTTTGGGAAAGGTGTGAATTCTCTTCTTCTCCCTCCACCTATGAGTAAATAGCAGGACAGACTGGGTGCTATAGCCTTTGATGGCAACTGCTCTAGGAGAAGGAAAATTCTGAATTCAAAACTTGCTGTTTGGGGACCTTGTGGCACGTAGTGCACCAGGTCTCTGTAATCGGCGCTTCAAAAAGTGTGGATGGTTCTGCACGAAACCTTCACCATTATAATCAAATCTCATGTGCTATACATACGGGTTTGGGGACCGCTTGTGAATACCAAATTCCCATGAGACTGCAATATTGGAGCCGGCTCAACCCACCCCAGGTGAATGCCGTTACAAGTAATAGTAGTAGTAGTAGAGTAAATTAATTTATTGAAGTTGTTCTGATATCAGAATAAGCGATTATGTAGTTAGAGAGTAACAAAAGTAAATTTCAGTTTGTTAATCTCACTACGGATTAGCGGGTGGAATCGACATATCCGTGTTCAAGTTTCAGCCTTTCTACTGTGTTCATTTTCGTAATACTGCCCTTAAGAAAGTCATGAATACAGCTCTTCACTCACAATTAGGTGGTAAATATCAGGGTAAACGTGTCACTATAACTATGTGTGGAATCCAGTCTTTGAGTATAAATACTGAATACTGAAAGTAGGACAACGCAGACACCATCTTTCCCAAGAAAGAATGTCACTTCTAAGATAAAAAAAAGATACTGTGGATAGCCATGATCGCATACGCCATGAAGCGACACGGAATTTAAAAAAAAAACAGATCTCAGCTATAACATGATGAAGATATTGTTTGAGTAAATTTGCTAACTCATTATTTTTTTTTTTTAATTTCACTCTAAGCAAGGTGATAATGCCACTCCGACACAAAGGATTAGTAAAGAGAAACAACAATAAAAGAACAGGTTCAAGAAGATAGAAGATAGCGACTGATGTTGAATTTAAATATTTTGGGAAATTGCAGGTGACAGGGAAACAAGAAAACAAAAGATAGCTCCACAGTTGATAAGTGCGAGAAAATAAGATATTAAAATAGTACATGCGGTTGCATCTAGCTATTTCAAAAATAACACGATGTGATCTAATAATCAATCTAATAATACGCGTAAATCCATGCGTTTGGGTACCAAAGATGAGAGCTTATGAGAGGAGCAACTGCCACGAAAGAATTTATAGAAATTAGAGAGTGGTGCGAGCTAAGGGCGGTGAGAAAGTGACTGGAGTCGAGTTTGCGAGATACCAGGTCAAGAGCGATAACTTTTTTGGATTTAGTAGAGAATGAAGAGTTATATAGCTGGAGTACCATATCAGATATGACAGTAATATTCAATGCACGGACGAATGGTAGATTTATGAATATGCAAGATGGATCCTGGCGAGAATAATTGTCTAGCACGACCTTAAACCAACAGTCTTAGCAACAAATCAAATGTATTCACTACATTTCATGTCAGTAGAAAACGTTACCCAAGAGGACACAATGAGTTGATCTCCTTGACGTTAGCTTAAGCCATGCTGATGGAGGGCAAAATGTCTCTCCATGATAATTAAAGGATAGGACTTTCTTTCTGGAGGCATTAAAATTGAAGGCTATTTCTTGCCCCAGTTATCCACTGATTGCAGGTTGCGTCCTCTCTTTTTGAGGGTTGGACGGTCCCTACTAACTTCAGTTATGTTTAGTTTACTTTGTGTTGATGTTTAGTTTGTTCTTGGGTTCATCTCCCTCCCCTCTCATATTTAATCATCCATAAATTTTTAAGTATATATTTTATAATCATTAGATTTTTATGGCATGAGGCGCGTTTTGTAGGACCCCCTTGAGAGGATACGGTATTGTGGTGTATGGAGGATTGATTGGTAACGGACGAGTTTTTATGGTGAATGTGAAACATTGTAATGATTGAATGGGTCGTGAATCAGATTAGCTAGATATAGGATAGTTAGTGACGACCAGCCTTAACCCCCCACTTTTTGGCCTTGTGCCCTAATTGTATTTTAAGATACAATAAATAATGATTGGAAGTTGTTTACAAGAGTATCTGCCAGGTTTACATTGTCGAGCATATCGGACTTTACTATTAAGACAGGAGTTGTGTTATCGACGTAAATACCTAGTTGGAAATTGTTTGAAGCTCAAATTCTATGTATATTATTACGCGTATTTTTCTTGTATATATTTTGAGCATCTGGTCTTGGAAAGTTATACTGATAATATACAACGAATACTGACACAGAAAGTGTCATCAGCGTACCTATTTCAAACTCCTGCTTACTGTGTTGCGCTAACTTTTATATAAATGCCCTTGGAAAAAGCTCGTCCTGGGTATGACGATAAACTATATCCGCGTCCTTGGTATGATGATAAATAACATCCGCGTCCAGGATAAGACAATAAACTACGTTGAATAGGAAGGCTTCTAATCAGGAGGCTTTGAGGAGCGTGGAACCACCTCTTAATTGCTGGTGTTCCCAGGTCCACCCTGACCCGGGGTGGTAGCACCTGTTAGGGTGCTATCTAGGGGCAAATAGTTAACCCCGAAACTGAGGTAAAAGCATGATAAAAATGTAAAAATAAGTTTTAATACCAGAAATATTTTGTAAAAAATTATTACCAGAAATAAATTTTTGAAGAAAAAAAATAACACCAGCAATACGTTTTTGAAAAAAAAAAAAAACTATTACCAACAATACTTTTTTGAAAAAATATTACCAGCTGTACGTTTTTGAAAAAAAAAAAAAACTATTACCAACAATACATTTTTGAAAAAATATTACCAGCTGTACGTTTTTGAAAAAAAAAAAAAACTATTACCAACAATACTTTTTTGAAAAAATATTACCAGCTGTACGTTTTTGAAAAAAAAAAAACTATTACCAACAATACTTTTTTGAAAAAATATTACCAGCTGTACGTTTTTGAAAAAAAAAAAAAAAAAAACTATTACCAACAATACGTTTTTGAAAAAATATTACCAGCTGTACGTTTTTGAAAAAAAAAAAAAAATTATTACCAACAATACGTTTTTGAAAAAAATTACCAGCTGTACGTTTTTGAAAAAATAATATTACCAACGATAAGTTTTTGAAAAAATATTACCAGCTGTACGTTTTTGAAAAAATATTATTACCAACGATAAGTTTTTGAAAAAATATTACCAGCTATATATTTTTGAGGAAAAATATATTAACAGAAATAGATTTTTGACAAAACAAAATTATTACCAGGAAAAAAAAGTTGTCGACATTAAATGACCCATTACGATTGATATGCCGTCAAACAAAACAAAGCAAACCTTGAAAAAAGCATGAATCTATCTCTTTGCTTCCACCAGCTACCGTTTAAATATCAGTGTTGATTAGGCACTCTAGCCTCGAGTGAGAACCAGTCTAAAAAAAGAAAACCATGAAGACAACAAGAGTGTACTCCATATCATCTTATGCGCAGTGTCTATTCAGAACGTAGGCTATCATGGTCCTTCACATCTTCCTGTCCCTTATAGCTCCTAATAAATTCTGTTTTTTTTTTGTTGTTTCTCCCAAACCCTGTTCTACCCCGTATTTCTTCATCAACTACATCTAGTTCATCAAGTACGTTACGTGCTGCTTTCCTCTGTCCCGCTGTCCCTTAATTTCTCTTGTGAGTATCACGGTCTCCAAATCCTCTTTCCTTGTTATGTGTCACAGAAATTTCAACTGCCTCTTCCTGGTGTTAAATATAAGTTTCCTTTTTGTTCCCAAACATCGAAGTTGCTCACATATTCGGTCTGTGGTATCCTCAGCATCTTTCTGTAGAACAACATTTCTGTTGCTTCAGGTCTCTTCTTCATGAACGGCCATCATCTTGAAGGAACATCGCATTTTTTAACAAGGACTGGAATTGGAAACTCGTTCTAGTAATATTTAAGGTTGTGGCCTAACAATGCCATATTGTTATTTACTAAGCTTAGAAGAGGTTCGAACTCACTACTTAGGAGAAATGGTCAACCAGACAAGCTCGTTACCACTACCTCACACCAAGGTACTCATTTACTAAAAAAGCGAAGGGATATGTGCAGTCGAATGCTAGAATCTAGGGACGTTTCTATTACCTGTTTCCTGTCTGCCCAGTTTGTATTACTTAGTATGTGCTTTGCAATTGTCCACGAGTGATCGCCATTTATACAGAGAGCATTTTTACTCAAACTGGAAAGAGGGACTGTTGAAAAACAAAGAAGTGTTATTGGACGACCAGAACAATTTATAAGCATGCCTAAATGAGATATATATGCTTTTGAGAACTCGAACGATAATGCATAGGAAATGCAATTAGCAAGTGCATGAGAAACGATGTTCTCTTTTTCATTGATGTAAATAAAACCAAGATGGAAGTTTGATATAATTGCTCAAGGACAGTTTTTTTTTTTTTTCCAAGTAACATTTTTCCAGTTCTATTTACACTTATTAATCGGATCTGCATCAGAAACCATGACACGCGCTAATTACGAGCAGAAACAGAATCACATCAGAAAACAGATAACTCACAAGGGAAAAGAAGTGCTTATTTTTTAATGGATTGCTTATTGAATGGAATAAATAGATAAGAAAGAACGAAAGAAAGAAAGAAAGAAAGAAAGAGAAAACAAAGCGCAGCAGAATAATAGGTCAAAACGAAAAGAGAATGAGAGAGAATAAAATAGAGAAAATGAAAAAGAGATAATTAGGACGGTAAATAGAAGAATCTGAGAACAAAACGAAACAATATTTATAAGAACGAAAAGAAGGAAAGAAATAAAGACAAAAAGAAAGAGTGAGAAAGATGGATTAAACGACTAAGAATGAAAGAAACAGACAGACAGACAGACAAAGCTACAAAAATAAAACAGAGTAAATTGAACAGAAATTTAGAAAGAAAAAAGAAAAATAAAGAAAACGAGTGAAAGAAAAAAGTGATAAATCAAAAAATTGAAATATAGAAAAAAAGGGGGGGGGGAGTAAAGTAACAACAAATGAAATTTTACATGAAAAAACAAATAACAAAAAACAGTAACGAATAAAAAAATAATAAACACGGATGATGATAAAATAACAAATGATGCGGGACTTTGAAAAAAAAAGAAATGTAAGTAAATAAAACAAATAATGTAAATTCATACGAAAAAAAATACACAAAATAAAAAGATTGATTGAACGAATGAGAATAATCCAAGAAGCAAACAAAAAATTAACAATGAACAAAAATATAAAGCAATTGAGATCTAAGAAAAAAAGTGAAGAAAAGTGAGAAGGAAAAAAAAAACCTGTGGTGATAGATAAAATAAATGAAAGAAAAAAAAGAAAGGAATTTAAGGATATATGCAAAACATGAAAGAAAAACTAAAGAATGAAACAAATCGAAAAACAGAATGTGTAAGAATAAATGCACAAATAAACCGGAACCAATGACAATGTTCTAATGACGACATACTGAAAGTATTGTTCCAAACGCAATGATTATTCATGAGAGACAGTAAAAGAAGAGACTACGAATAACGATAAAAAAATATATATATCACCATAATGAAAGAAAAACAAAGGGAGAAGATGAAGAAACCCAAGTAGCATTGCGTGTCTATAAAAAGGAGATGCTATATGCTGTAAGTTTCCTTACGGAATGAGACTCGGACACAGGATGAAATCATTAATCGATATAAAGAGGTTGATGCGTCCGTGTTTGAAAGAGAGAAAAAAATGTCGGCATCTTTGTATCATGAACGTCGACAAAGAACGTAGGATGAATGAATTGAAAAGATAATTGATATGATTAATCAATTCTTTACCTGACAAATGAAGATTTATTCTCAACTTTAATTCTTGATAAGTTTCCGAGTTCTGCCTACGAGGCTTTTACAGGAAACTAGTTCACAAATTGCGCTCAGTGGGAAAATTATTTAACACTAAATTTATTTTCCCGCCAAAATATTCAATCGCGAAAGACGCCACAATAGATCTTCAGGAAAAGTCGTGATTTCCACAAATTACGATTCCCTACCAGGCATTTTCGAGACACATTGGAGCAATATTAGGTTGGTGCAAAAATAATGACGTAATAATGTCGTTTTTTGACGTATTTTTAACGTCAAAAAACAACATTATTACGTCAATATTTTTGCAACCTAATAGATAGTGGCACGGATTGAAGAATCGGAGAGCCGAGTTCGAATTCCACTCGAGCTCATTATATTCAATTATGTGTTCATACTCTTGGAAAAGATAAGAATCCATCTCTTTTTAAAGCTATGGGTAAATAGCAGGATATATAGCCTTGGTTGGCAACAAGAGAAATTTTGAATTCAAACTAGCCTGAAGAAGGGTGTGCTCCAGCAGACTGCCGTGCTCTGGTAACACTATGACTGTAGTAGATATAATCTCCGTAAGGAGTTACTGGATTCGTGATTGAGATTGTAACCGTACCAACTGTCGATATATAATTCCATACTCAATCATACATTTCAGTTGTTCAAAATTTCCAATGCAAATATCAAGAGGTCGTCCTATCTGTATTGTCAGAGTTTAGATTAACCCATTACCTGCCATAAGCCCCATTTGGGGACCTGTTAAAATTAAGCTCACCACATGTTATTCCTTGTATTTACATTGAATTGCTTACATACATTGCATTTGCAGAAATATATTTTACAACACATAGCCTTTAAAGTTTTTATTATTAGCCGTAAGAAGATTCTTTCTGTCGTAATTTTACATTTCACGAGTAGAAAAATGATGACTATTTTGAAAAGTAAGTTTTTATTATTTCTAATCAATATTATTTTTTGATGTTTTATACACATATATATTTGATGTTCTAGTTTCTATAAAAATGACAATGGTAACTACTGAAATTAAACATCTCTACCTATAAAAGGCAGGATGTGTGTGTGTGTTTGTGTGTGTGTGTGTGTGTGTAACGAATGGACGGCCGCAATTTTAGACGGATTTTCACCAAAATTTACATGCACATGCTCCAAGTTAGCGAGAAGGCCAAGACCGACATTGCATTTCCCAATTCCCATCGATAGTGGAAATAATCGATTTTTTCATGCTTCTACGGCAGTTTTCATGTAGTTTGCGGCCATTTTCTACTGGCCAGAGTGAGAGCCTATAGCTGGCTGCCATGAATAGGCAAGAAGATTCTGTTGGCCAGCGTGAAAACCAACAGCTGACTGACACGAATGTTAACTAGCATGCTAGCATGCAAAAATAATCGATAACTGCATTCGTCACAAGTGGGAAAAATTTAAATCTGCATGGCACTTTACTCCAATTGGCCCATTCGCTTGCTTAAACTCTACGTTGATTCTGATTCCGCAGAACTGGGTTGGGTGTGAAAAAGTATTGTTGTTAACATTCTTTTTTCATTCGGTTTTTCCAGTTACGAGTTCTTTTTTAAAGCTGATCGTTTTGTGTTCATTTTGTTTAGTTCTTTTTTCGTAACAGATTTAGTGTTTAGTATAGAGCTTAGAAAAACTTCGCAGTGAGAAATAGGCAAGAAGTAAGGCATGTCGCAACATCAGCACGGCAAAGGCCACTCCTTTAAAGGCAAGGAAGGGCAAAAATATTTTAAGTCAAGTGATAGCGATTGCTGTATGATTTGTACGATTTTTGAATCAAGCACGGTCAACACCGGGCCATGCTGCTAGTAAGGAATAAAGAAACTCTTAAGACATCTGTCTGGGCCAAAAATGCGCATTAAAAAAATTTGGCAATTAATGGGTTAACGAAAAATCTTTAAATATATTTTTATTTCTTATGAATAACACCCGTCCATTGATTCACATCTCTTCTCCCTCATTTAGGGTGTGAATAGTCTGGCATTAATCTGTGGGGCACTGTGATCACCTATATTTTTTAAATGTCTCTACAATAACATTTACTTACAGTAAGCCAATCTGAATGTTTTCCAAATTCTTCATTTAAGTCCCTTTTATATCATTTCACCCCCAAGCCAGGCAATAAAGCTAGTAAAAATGAGGGTGAGAGAATATGAGAAAAAGAAAACATTATTAATGTAAGAGAACAGCAATTGAGAAAACAGAAGGTAACGATTGACATTGCATTTTAATTTTTAAAGATCAAAATTGACTGGGAAGCAAGAATCCGGTAGAGAGTTCCACAAGCGAAAAGTGCGATAGAGAAAATATGAACATAGATCTTATGGCTACATTTAGGCATTTCACCTTTAGAATGATGAGACCTTGCCGCCAATCAAATATTGCACCTAAATTCATAAATTCTACGTACCAAAGAGGGAATCTCGCCAAAACAATTACCATGAAGATATTTATAGAAAAGACACAGGAAACTACGTTACAGTAGTAGGAAAGTGACTGAAGCTGAGATGCCAGATCAGGACCAATAACATTAGAGATTCTTCTTTAGATTTTATCAAGCATTTCTAACTAAATAGCAGAATCACAAGACCAGATCAATATTCAAATTATGTTTCTTGGTGATTTTAAGACCTAGTCTATCAAGATGATTTTGATAAAGTCTGGAAGTGATCAGCTGGAGTAAAACCTGATGAATAAGTTGTATAGATTTCTTTCCAAACCGAGGTTTTCAGATTATGAAGACAAGACGCCGAAATTTAGAAAATTATGAGACTGGGCTTAATTTCCTTCAAAAAAAGATCTTAAAGATCTACCTGCCGATAAAAAATGGTAACATCGTGTAATAGCAACTTTAAGTGAACTACACCTTCGCCATCCCAACAAACGCTTTCCAAAGTTTTCCTTGTGTCGATGGCCCATTTCATTTCTGTATTTACTTTGTTCGTCTACATTAAACCATTGTTTAAAACGTTTTATGTTCCTGAAAAATATCTATTTTCCAAAAAACGTCGTTCATCTATCTAAAACTGTCTTGATGCATTCTTGAGGCTGCTTAAATATAGAGATATTAGGTTAGTGCAAAAATAATGACGGTTTTTGGCGTTAAAAAATACGTCAAAAACCGTCATTATTTTTGCAACAAACCTAATATTCTCTCTGGTTTCTGGTAAATGATGGGGGACGCATTTCCCATGTTCATTTCTCTTTTCAATGATTTTCGGATGACGGTGAACGACTGAATAGCTTGGAAATCACATTTTTAGTTAATTCTTTAAACAAGTCCTATGAACTACAAACCAAAACATGTGACAGTTAAACTAGATAGGGCGAACTGTTTGTTTCCATTTTAACATCACCTTTTCTCAATCTTTCAAAATTTCTCCGACAATTATTTTGAAGAAGCTATCATATAAACAGCATCAATAATTAACTTGAAACTGTCAAAATTATATTTTCCATTAGTGAATATATTATAAAAACAATAATCATTATTAATTGACGGATTCCCAAATGTTGGTAAGAATTAAGAAAATATGAAAATTAAAAAGTATAAATATTTCGATGTTCGTTATGATTTGAAGAAACAATATTATTTTAAAATTCAATTTTATTTTACAATTCACAATAAAAAATCATCTATAAAATGATTTCAAAAAATCAATACAGGTTTTTCAATGCTATTAATATTAAATCAAGATTGAAATCTAGATGAACATTAAAATTAAGATTTAAATTTAAATTAAATTACATTAATTAATTAAATCGTTTGTACAAATTTGCTATGGCGTCGATATTTTGCTAAGACCGTTAACACCCCTGTACTGATCGATTTTTTTACCTTATTTTTCATTTGATAAGTTTTTTTTTTGAATAAATGAAAATAATTCGAATCCCCACCCCCACAGAAATAAATGCACAAATTAAAAACAATCATTATTAATCATTTTTACATAACTTTCCATTTCGCTTTCAAATATTAGGTTGGTGCAAAAATAATGTCGTTTTCACACATATGTTACTATGTGAGAAAACATTATTTTTGCACCAACCTAATATTTTGCACATACCGTACAAGAATTATCGCCTAAATTATGGTTCTTAGAATAGCTGAAATACACATGCGATAATCCAGTGACATAATTAAGTTAGGGTCACAATGAACCAAATATGTTTTCTTTTAAAAAAAAACAGTTCGTCTCTTGAAAATCTTTTGTTCTGTTGAAAGGTAGAATCGAAAGAGTTCTAGGACAGTTACATACTGGACCTTTCTGTCTCGGGCAATTGCATAACTGGACATTTGCGTCCCTAGACAAAAGCCTCCCTGGATAATTATGTGCTTCTGATAAATTTTCTGAAGTTTTAAAGGCAGTTGCCATAAATTTTGAAAAAAATATAGGTAGTAATCATAAGTTATAAAAAAAATTGAATAAATGTTATAAAATAAAAAATTAAAAGTTTATTTTTGTTTAAAATGCAATGAAGATTAACAGTGTTTACTATGAAAGATCTCTTTACACATCGCTAGGAGGTTTTGCTTTCATCGCCGCTTTTCTTGTGATAATGATAGCTGTAATTTTCCTCCTTCACAAATATTTTTCCACCATAGTTTGATTTTCAGACCTTACCCATGGATTCCAAATGAAATTATAATCTATAAAATCCAGAATCTATTAGATATTTGCGTTAAGCACAGCTGCAGTTAACTGAAACTGCCAACTTAATATTCTCTTGCTTGAAAAAGATAATTTTTCTCTTTTTTATTTCTGGTAACTATTTTTTTAGAGTAATAAAAGTTATCGGTATTTCTATATTACACAACTCTTTAAAAAAATTTTTGTCTTTCAAAATTTATGTCAACTACCTTTTTGCTTGTTTAGAATAATTAAAAGTTGGTTTGCAATTACCAACTCTTAAGAAAAGAAAGTAAGGTAACTTCAAAAAATTATCAGAGGGACGCAGTTATCCAGGGACGCATTTGTCTAGGGACGCAAATGTCCAGGGAAGCAATTGTCTGGTACGCAATTATCCAGGATGCAAATGTCCAATATGCAACTGTCCGTCCACCAATCAAAAGCTGACTGAATCTCGTTTGCTCTTTCTCTTGAAAATTTTTCTTGTTTTTTTGTTTTTTTTTCACTATTTTTTCGGTTTCAGTTATAAGGAAACGGTTAATATTACTATTAGCATATTAGAAGTTAGAATTTTTTAAATTATTATTCTGTCACTTAAGTGACATACGCGATATACTCTTGGACAATCGTGTCTCAATCCATTCATGACTGTCTACGCAGAAGATTTTCCTGCAGTAGGTTGCCGTTTTCTTTCTGAGGTACATTGGCTGACAACCAAGACTATAGCACCCAGCCTGCCTTACTGGGGTAGAAAAGGAGGATTCATACCTTTAACACGGTATTTGCGCGTAAGTAGATATAACGAACACGACTGGATTTGTTATATTCACTCACGGGCATATATTATTATTACATTATCTATAATAGTTTTCTACTTGGTAGAAAGCATAATTGTTCAGTACTGGATGTAGTGTTAAGTTTTAGCGGATTATTCTAGAACATTAACAAGAAAATACAAGAAGAATTATTAATGGTTTATAAGAAAAGATACAGTTGTATAATTATTGCTATTTTTATGGCAAAAATAAACTCATGAATATGTTCATTTTTGACAATAATCAATAGTAACAGTAGCTTTTTTCCTGTAACGTATGTCTGCCTAGATTTCTATTCAGTTACATACTAGCTTACTCATGCTGGAAAACATGATGACATATATGAAATGGAAATCTTAAGTCTTTATTATCATTAAGTTCCTGAGGCTAGACTTTACTAGCTTGAGTCATAATTATTTTTCATATCTCAAGCATTAATAGTTTCTAAAGAATAACACTTGAAAAGCTATTATTCATCAAAATATATCGCATCACATTCTATTGTCTGTTGCCATCGTTGTACCAGAAGATCAATTCCACGATTATATAGTTTATCTGGTTTAGAAGCCAACAATCTTGCACCCGTTTTCAATCTCATCCGCATTGTTAAACCTCCATCCATGCACGAAATGAGACATGGAATAGAAAATATGCTAGTCTGATTGTGCAAGGAATGGTCTAGGCTTTAATCAGGTTAAGGCAGAAATCTCATCCTCTCATGTTCCTCAAGTTTGCGCTTGGTTACTTTGGCAATTTGTGCTGGGACATTATCATATTATAGGAGTGCGCGTGTTTGATTGAACAATGTCGGGTAGCTGGTTTTCAAAGCATCATTTACACGCTGCGGATGTTGAGCATAAAGTTAGTGTTCACAACATAACCATCTGTGACAAACCCAAAATGAAACGATACTGGAAATCCCACCAAACACACAACATGACCTATTCAAAGTGTCCTTGTTTGATAGCAGTTTCTGAATCCTGGCCGGAACTAAGACATTGATTTCTTTTATTATGATTACGAAAATAGATCTAACACTACACACAGGCATCGTGAGGGTTTGCCGAGAGTTGTGCGAAAATGTTCAAACGTCGATCAAACGCCTGATCATTGGTTAGTTTATGAAGAACTTTTCGACAGCATTCTTTCACAACGCTGAATTTCTAGAAGTGTCGATTGATGTTGTTTTATGAAAGACCAAGATCTCCTGACAATGCACGGTGCTTGTGCTTAGTTTTTGTTCATCCATTTCAAATAATGCTTCATCTTCTTTAACAGAAGGTCTATCTGCCCTTGATTTGTCTTTGAGATTCTTGTCACGCTCCTTGAAATATCTGAATCAGTTATGTGCCACACTTTCGTTGACAGTTCATTGGCTTTTTACACCATTAACTTCATTTGTCACTGCCCATGCACTCAGTCCCTTTTTTCTATAGGTAGCTTAAAATGGCTCTAATCAATGAAAATAAATCAGTGAAAATAAATAGAAAAACATTTTATTTAACCTGGTAAATATGTGTTTTCAATTACTAATTCTGTATTCATCTTTTGATCTTTACACCTCCAGGATTAGTAAATAGAGCCTCGATTAAGGGACAGGCCTCGTGAAACGAAGTGGCTCTTGCAGCGTGTATCACTGGCGATGGTTCGAGGTAATGCTTTCTCCATCATTGCGGCTGGCAGAGGATAGCAAAAAAATTGTTTATAGTTTCTGGAATTGTCATCAGTGGTCAACTGAACTTGCTTTGTTTCAGTAAATTTCTTGGAAAGATTTACCTTTATCCTTATAAAGACACTGCCATTTGAAGGCAACTCTAGTTCAGCTACGTTATACACATTATAAACGAAAAAAGCGACGTATATTTGTATATGGATAGAATCTTAGTTCGTGTAAAAATGTCTCTACATTACCAGCAGAGTCCACTACATAGAAATGAAAATTCTCTCCGTAAGTAGTTGACACTTTCGATGACTTATTCACTTCGTATACTCTTGTCCACGAACCCAAAGTTACCAACCATAGCAAATGTTCAGATAAGCGTTCCATTCTTTAGTTCCTGGAGTTCGGAGCCTTAGAGCGAGAACACATTATGCTGCTTCCACTGAATCGAAACACGCTCATTTCCCCCGTGTTCCAAAGATAAGAAGAATGAAAACTCCACTCAGTTTTTCCCAGGAACTGCCGCGTGGATACTACAATTTTACCCATTTCGATTCAAGCAATTTTTTGTTGTTCTTGTGACAATGTTTCCGCCATTATGCACAGCGGCATTTATAAGTTGTATATCAATCTAGGTAACCTACACAGAATTCTGAATTGAACCCTTTATTTAATATACAGGGGGAGACTGTTCTCGTTCCACTGGCCATGTCTACAGATATCGTCTATTTCTTATTTTTTAGCACTGCTCAGTTATTGCTCGCCACTGAATCCAAGTACACACTGCCCACTCACACTTTATATTGAACTTGGAGCCTTAAACCTAACCTTCCTGTTGTCTGTCATGTTTTTGACAACTGCTGCTGCTGTTGAAGACTTGCTTTTGTTTAGGCCTCTTAAAGGAGACCTTATACCGTAGTATATGTGCTGATAGGTTTAGACGTCTAACTCTCCAGTGTTCTTGTTCAATATTTTCACTTCATTACACAAGGCCTAGTAACTACCTCTTTCCCTCCATACTTGATCACCCATGCTCGACTTTACTGTCTCACACCTCACTACGTTTTCCTATGTCCTTCTAGCCTTAATTTTAGAAGGATGCTTGTTTCAAAACTGCAAAGTGCCGGGTACACGCATTTCTTGTTCAGGTTCTCGTCTGTGTTAGGCTTTACTCGACAGAGATTTCTCCGTAGGAAGAGAAATGCTTCAATAATATCCTGATGTTTTATGAACATCAGATCTTGATTTTTTTTCCGATAAGGTTGAGAAGTCTCAGGGCATAACAGTCGAAATATTGTGATATCAATAACAAAGATGATGACATTAGTCCAAGTTGTTATTCCTATTCTATAAGTACCATGAATTTTTACTCTTTACTATTTTATAAGTCATTTACTATTTTATAAGTACAATGCATTTGTAAAATTACTCAAACATGGACATCACTTTTTTGATGGTCAGGTGTAAAATTTATTAATATTGTTCTTTTTAGTCAGTATTCAATAGTTCAATTGTCTTTTGTTGTTGTTTTTTTATTTTTTTTCAATAATGCTGATGATAAAAAAAAATCTTTATCAGAACGTCGACGATGCTGGTTGCGTCAGGGGTGTTCGGAGATTTACGTTCGTTTCAACCATCAAGTGCAAAGTCAATGAGAAAACTGACCATATTCAAGTTCGTTCAGCATCTCTTTCCGGATTAACTTCTTTCCGAGGATTTCCGATTTCATCCGATTAGTAAATCGTACTTGCAAACAAAATCCCACGTAGGAGTAGGGCGTTCGCAGTCAGAGTCTAGGAAATCACCATTACTTGCTTTTTTCCCTAGATTTCTTTATCCGCGATTCAGTTACGATCCAAGAAATCCGCTGAAGAAACTAAAATCAAAAATTAAAACTATATATATATATATATATATATATATATATATATATGCACACACAAAATCACAACATTCCCAGAATAGAAAAAAAAATGCAAGTGGGAGAGGAGTGACTAATGTGGCTCAGAAAACGTTTTTCTTCGTCTGAGAGCGGATTATCGCCCTTCTTCATTCTATCCAGTTCAAACCTCGCCCACTAGGAGTCTCTTCTTTGTACTCCCGGAGCGATTAACGTCACTGGATACAAGACTTTTCTTTCCCGACAGACCCTTCCCACACTCTACTCACCAGACTATCCAGGGAGGAAATCTGCTACACAACTTGAAAGACGTTTATTGGCTTGAACGGCTGTCTCTCTCAGCAAAACTCTTTCGAAGTTAACCGATATTTTTAAAACTCTTTACTTACGATATTGATGTGCTCCGGGCCTACATTTATCAACGTGGCTAGTGGATTCAGCAGGCAGAGTTCAAATTCAGCTTGAGTCTACTGCGTTTACTTTCCCAATAATACCTTTAGAAAAAACATAAATCTATCTTTTCACATTCAAAAACTATGGTTAAAATCTCAAGATACACTTGGCTCTTTATTCTTAGCTTGCAACCAGTCTAAGAGAAGTTTAAATTCAAAGTCCTGAAGAAGCCAGAAAGAAACTACTGCACAATCTTTACCAAAAACCCATGGCAATTCATAGATGTTAAAGTATAATATCCTATAGAAATGATTACGTATGAACTGATATACAGGATATTAAAGAAGCTACGATAGATTTTACAAGTATCATATTATACTTTTTCCAAAAAATAATGCAATGCATCTTAAATTATCAATTTCCAAAATATGTCTGAGGTTTTGATGAAAACACTACTTCACACACAAGTAATATATGGGAAATTCTTTGCCTTCTTTATGGTGGAAATTTATGAAAATATATATATTTCCTTATTAGAAGTTTAGTTGCACTTCTGGAACCTTTTAAAAATGGTATGAATATTGTTTGTTTTTGTTTTTTTTGTTTTCTTACATGATAGTATTGTTGACCTATTTTATAATTTAGAGGAACTGACGATGAAAACAGGAACTTTTGTGTGAAAATGAAAGGGGGCTTCAAGTCAATAGCATAAAAATGAACGTAAATTAAGGCCACATTATAGAACAAATAGAATTGATATTGTTTCTGAGATTATTTGCCTTATTTACACGACTCGGGCAGATGTCCTCATATCTATTGTCATAAGGGAACGATACATGTTTTTGCTGTTCGTATGGTAAGTGATCATGATACGCATGCGTCACATGCCGAGAAAGTTATGGTGAAGAAGGGGTATTTCTCTTGACTAATGGAAGTGCGTTGCGTACACACATTAGTCTTAGCTCGTGCAACGACAAGGAAACATGGCGATGCCGAAGCAGTTCATTCGAGGTTCTGTACTTTATGATTTTAAAGTGGGCATTTGGGAATAATGCCGTAAGTGAACACACTGCCAGACATTTTTCCAGAAGTTTAGATTGGGAGAACTGTTCCTTAGTGAGGTATCTCACATTTACCGGCCACAGGTCCTAGATGATGAGGCCCTGATTGTGACTATAGAGGAGGACAACGGCCAAACCTGTGGTGAGCTAGAAGAATGCTTCCGGGTTTCCAATGAAACAGTCAAATTTCAGAGCACCGCATATGAAAAGCGCAAGTGGATACCCCACATACTATCAAAAGCCAACAAGCAACAACGAGAGACAGCCTGTTTCTCATTGATTTCTCTTCACTGCAATGTACCCATATTTGATCGAGTGATCACCAATGACGAAAACTATGTCCTGTATTACACTTACAATCGTGCCAGACATTGGCTGTCATTACGGGACTTTGTGCGACACGCCACATGACCTCCTCTCCACCCAGGCAAGATCAGTCTGTGCATCTGGTGGGCTAGTCGGAAATGGCTGCACTATAAACTACTAGCAACGTGTGAAACAGTCACTGACACATGAAAATTCTAGGCCTCATGTGGCACATGTGACTAGAGATTCCATATGGCAATTTGTACGGGGACATTGTGCTATTCACCTTACTCCCCGGAACTTATGACTGCTGATTAAAACCTCCTGTATTTCTTGGACAACCACCTTCGTGATGGAAAATCCTTCGCAAATGAAACAGAATTGCGGCAAGGACTCACACACTTCTTTGCGTCCAAGACGCCTGATTTTTACGCCAAGGTCATTGCGTAGCTGGAATCACGTTGGTAAAAAGTTCTGGATGCCGAGGGGGGACTACTTCGAGGACTAACTGTATGTCAAATTTGCTGTATACCTTTTTTTTCTAATAAATCAAAGACAGCAAGGACATTTTTGTTAACTTGTATATTAACAACGTTTCTAGTGATGAGAAATTATTATTTAAAATATTTGAACGACTCGTGTCCGATTCTTGGTTCACAATGTCTCTGTGAAGAATAGTTATTTGCATATGAACATTGATAAACAAACGAGGTTTGATTTCAGTTGAATGCTGACACAATGTAATTACATCCGATCGTGTGATTAATGCAGTGGAAAGCTGAAAATAGGATTAGTTATGGTTGTAATCAAGCATTTACAAGTGGATCAGGTGTGAGCATTCTTATTCTTCTTCCCATCATGAAGTAGGCGATCATGGCTCTCCATAACTTCCTTGTAGATCTTAATAAACTTTGTCTTTCTGTTGTTTCTCCTAAGCCGTGTTCCTCTGTGTTACGCGTTGTTTTCCTTTGCCCCTCTTGCCCTCTATCTGCCCTGTGAGTATCAGATTTTCCAAGCCCTCCTTCCTCGGTATATGCCCCAGAAAGCTCAATTGTGTCCTCTTGGTGTTAAGTATAAGATTCCTTTGTGTTTCCATTTTCTCCAAAACTTCATTGTTTCTCACATGTTCAGCCTATTCTATCGTCAGCATCCTTCTGTAGCACCAAATTTCTCCTGTTCATCTGTGAGAAGATCATCCAACAGTCACTGTTATACAGGATGATGGTCCATAATGTGTTGATATGGCATTAAACCAATCAAGCCATCTTAGATTTTACAATTACGTTAAGACTTTATTGATAATTACTGTAAAAGGCTACAAGCTACGAACATTGAGTGAACAGACAGATAACTAGATGGTATTTATCAATCCACCCACGGGGATCAAATGTGGCACAAGGCCTTTTTAATGTGGGTATCTCCGAGCCCGTAGGCCCAGCCAAAAATAAATAACCATCCAAACACGCCGAGGCGGGCCAGTTCCGTCAACCTCCCCCAACGAAACCCTACCCTTCGGCGGAGCTGCGTCCGGGTTCCTCTCTACAAGTAGAGAGTTCGACAGACACCCGACCCGGCAGCTCACAAAGCGCAGATACTCCAAATTGATCCTAGCCACCGGGCCGAGCGGGTAGTATTTATCAATCCCCCCACGAAGATTAAATGTGGCACAAGGCCGGTTTAATGTGGGTATTTCCAAGCCCGTAGGCTCGGCCAAAAATATGACCTTTGAACCCGCCTAGACGGGTTCAGGTCCTGTCTACCTCCCCGAAGGAAACCTTGCCCTTCGGCAAAGCTTCCTCCGAGTTCCTCTCTGCAGTAGAGAGTTCGACAGACACCCGACCCGGCAGCTCACAAAGCGCAGATACTACACTTTGATCCTAGCCACCGGGCCGAGCGGGTAGATATTTATCAACCCCCCCACGTGGGTTAAATGTGGCACAAGGCCGGTTTAATGTGGGTATCTCCAAGCCCGTAGGCTCGGCCAAAAATATGACCTTTGAACCCGCCTAGACGGGTTCAGGTCCTGTCTACCTCCCCGAAGGAAACCTTGCCCTTCGGCAAAGCTTCCTCCGAGTTCCTCTCTGCAGTAGAGAGTTCGACAGACACCCGACCCGGCAGCTCACAAAGCACAGATACTACACTTTGATCCTAACCACCGGGCCGAGCGGGTAGGTATTTATTAATCCCCCCACGAGGATTAAATGTGGCACAAGGCCGGTTTAATGTGGGTATTTCCAAGCCCGTAGGCTCGGCCAAAAATATGACCTTTGAACCCGCCTAGACGGGTTCAGGTCCTGTCTACCTCCCCGAAGGAAACCTTGCCCTTCGGCAAAGCTTCCTCCGAGTTCCTCTCTGCAGTAGAGAGTTCGACAGACACCCGACCCGGCAGCTCACAAAGCGCAGATACTACACTTTGATCCTAGCCACCGGGCCGAGCGGGTATTCTTTTTATGGATACTGATAACTAGATAGTAGCATATTATACGCCAAGTCCAATGAGCAGTGTTCGCGTCCATGTAATTGCCAAATATTACAATACTTTTTTTTTTTAATGAAGACAGACTATCCATACTGGAAAGATTATTGCAATAGAAACTTCTTCTCCCATTATCTCTCCATTATTTCACCGTTTACAAAAACTAAGAGAACACCGTCGTTAACATTACATTCTGATATGAAAGCGCACAGATACATCCATATTACCGAGAGTAATGCCTTCTATTTTATTATGCTATCAACATGCGCTATGTCAGTACAGAGTGAACCCTTCTACTAAAAACTTCTTGCTTTTGCTATCGACAGCAGCTGAGCAGTAGTCTGGCAAAATGGGGTCTGACATAAAAGGGATTATGAAGCAGAGGTCTGTTCATTTCCTCCACGCGGAATAAAATGTACCCATCGACACTTTCTGAACGTTTACAGGGAGCAAACTGTAAACTTGAACACAGTTGGAAGTTAATTAATTGGCTTCAGTAGAGGGGAGGATCACTGATGGGAAAAAACAACGCCTCCACTGGTGTAGATTTTTAGGACCGTGTCATGCAGTGTCTTGTTCATGGTCTCTGGCACCCACCACACACACACATATATATATATATATATATATATATATATATATATATATATATATATATATATATATATATATATATATATATATGAAGAGAGAGAGAGAGAAATTGATAAAGAGCGAGATGCAAAGTATAAGGATATGACGATTGTGTAACGGTTAGCGATTCAGAAAGAGACATCGTTGAGCCGAGTTCGTTACGTTCAGTTTCACAAAAATACCGAGTCTAGGAGAAAGGAAAATTTTAATTCAAACCTGAGATAAATTTCTCTGTTGTGAGTTCTTCCGAAAAATGTGGTTGGTACAACACATATATCTATAGATCCTCCTGCGTGCCAATATATATATATATATAGTGGTAGATTGATAAACGTTTCATATTTGTTCTTTATCTTATCATATATATATGCATATATATATATATATATATATATATATATATATATATATATATATATATATATATATATATATATATATATATATATATATGTGTGTGTGTGTGTGTGTGTGTGTGTGTATGTGTGCGTGGATTTTATTACTTTAAATGTTATTTTTAGTGGATACCAATAAATAAATATATTGTTTATTAAATAAGCGGAACATCTACTTAGATATAGGTATCCACTAAAAATAAAGTTTAAAGTAATAAATGTCGGATTGATAAATAAAAATCCATTACTTTAGAAAAAAATCTCTGTATATATATATATATTGAAAGAAATTTTATTAGACATTATTGATTTATATAAACGATATTTTTAGTGCTTACATGTGTTTGAACTGCTTTCCTTGTTTTTTTCGGGTTTTTTTGTTTTTTTCTTTAGCAGTGAAATGAACAACAACATTGGCCGAACTGGTAGTTTCCGGCTAAAAAAGTACATTACCTAATGAAAAAAAGGATACAGGTTCGATTCCTGTCTGAGATCCAATTTCTCTTTAGTAGGACTTCTCAACCTACACCGATTACTATTAATCTCAGTGATTAAGAGGATGAAAAAAGAAGGATAGCAACTCAAATACGTGTACGTACTAACGATCAAGTTATATATATATATATATATATATATATATATCCTAGGTCGATAGCTATCGACGTTGGTTATATATATATATATATATAACCAACGTCGATAGCTATCGACCTAGGATATTATCTATATTCACTAATATATACTTATAGCTCTGTTTCATAACATTGAGTACTGTATCTATAGCACCTGAGGAAGAAACATATTTACACATACGTGCTTATATTTGTGCGTATATGTAGATATTTTATCCTACCAATTCCTATATATATAGAGAGAAAGAGACAGACAGACAGACAGATGTGTGTGTGTTTTGAACAATAAAAATAGTTAAAATTTAAATGTCAGACTTATCTGTGTTGTATATTCATATTTTTGTTTTATTTATTTTCCATCATCAAGAGAAAATATTCCTGCTTATTAGTAGCAGTGAACTATAGGAGTAAATGACAGTTCTGGGACTGGTCAAAATCTTTTGTAATTTTTTTTTTTTTTTTAAGGAGAGGTCGAGAGAGATCCATGATTTTCAGATGTAACTCTTTAGTTATTTTTACAGCTTAATTGGTTGCTGGGAAGGTGATATGTGTGTGATGTTTATGTCTTCTTTTAATTTAGTGTTTGCAATGTATGCATGTGTATTTATTTGTGTATGTGTCTGTGTGTGAGTGTGTGTGTGTGAGAGAGAGACTGCATCACCTCTGTGAGATTGAGAATAGGAGGGGTTAGAGGAGCCAGCGTATGGCCCTTCATGGGTGGTGTTATTTTCTATGTAGTAGCAGTAGAATATATTAAACTATACAAAGATTATAATGTTTCAGAGAGAAATATCGGGGGGTGATCTATGGGGTTCTATATTTATTCTATCTGTGCTGTTTAGTTTGTTGTTGAATCCGTTTTGTGGCTCAAAATCCATTTGTCTTGATGTACTTCTAGTATTTTCTTAATTTTGTCTTTTGTGTCTATTTCAATTCTTTCAATAATACTGAATTTTTCATGGCCATTAAAATCATGTTTTTCTTAGCGGAATGTTGTCCTACAGGTAATAATTTTTCGTGGGGAGCCAACTTAATCCGTTTCCGATAATTATCAATTCTGTAGTAAAAAGACATTCATGTTTTCCCACAATTGTTTCTGGCGTAGTGTGCATTCTAATAAGTAAATTATGTTATTACTTCTACAGTTTGATTTGTGGTAGATTTTGAAAGTAGTCTTAATGTCTGAGCTAGTGAATGAATTGATGTGTTTAATGTGGTTACAGCATAGGCTCCATTTGTTGTTATATGTTTGTAAAAAATCCTATTGTTGTTATTCTTAGTCTATTACGTGTTACTTTGTGGTTTGGTTACCACCTATGATTTTCTTAAGGTTTGTTGGTTTAGGATATTCTAAAATACCAGGTTTCTCAAACAAAGGTTTTAGATTTGGTTTGGTATTTCCCAGTAACTCTTAATTATTTGAGATAGTGGAGGCAGAGTAGTATTGAAAGTGAAATAATAGAGTTATTCAAGAGATACATTCAAATTTATTTTTAATTTTATATTTTCTGGTGTCTTATTTCGGTGTATAATTTGCTGTATTTATTTGTTTCCTGATTAAGTGTTGTTTATAGCCACGTGTTGTGAATTGTTGCTCGAGATTTGTAATGTGTTTAGTTAGTTCTCCATTGATGAAATATATCCTTCTAAGCCTAAGTGCTTGTGAATAGGGAAGGTTCTCTTTGAGGTGTTTCCAGTGAGAAGATTTAAAATGTAGATCGTTGTGGGTGTCGATGATTTTAGTGTGTAGTGTAATTTGTACTTTCTTATTTTTATCAATGTAGATACAGGTATCAAGAAATGTTACCGATCGTGTTGATTTTCCGTGGTCGAACTTAATGGCATTGTGTACTGTGTTTAGGGCCATAAAGAATTCAGTAAGTTTTTCTTCATTTCCCGTATATATAAAGAAGATATCATCGATATATCTTAAGTAGGACATGCAGTCATTACCGATGAAAGGATAGATATGACTTTTCTGAAACTTGCCCATGAAGATCGTGGCATATGATGGAACTGCAAAGGTGCCCATGGCACATCCTTTTACTTGTAAGTAGTCACTTCCATTGAAATCGAAACTATTCAATGTAAGGATGTGTTCCATAAGTTTTATGATTATTTCTGTGGGGGTTCTTGTTTTTTTCTTTTACTAAGTGCTCCTTTAAGTCCTTCTTTGTGTTTGATGTTGGAAGAAAGAAATCTAACGTCCATGGTTACTACAGTTGCATTTTCTGGCACTGTTTGTTTAATTCTGTTTAGTAGGTCGGTTGTGTCCCTAGATTGAAGTTCAAATACAGTAAATTCGACCTTGCTAACCGAACGCTCCTCTGTGGCCAAATCGGTTAAAGGCACGTCATGCTATATGACGGTTCCGTATAGGATACAGGTTCGAATCCTGTCTGAGGGCAAATGTTTTCTGTGAGAATTTCTCGGACATTCAGGCCGGTAAATGTTGTTTAATACTGTTTATTATTAAACAGAGCATTTACTTAAATATTTGTATCTATAAAAAGAATGTATAAACACAAAAATGTCTTAAAATATATATATATATATATATGTGAGAAAAAGATATATAGATTTTTACATATAAAAAAAGAAACTAATTGAAATTGTTTCGACGATATATCAAAAACATATATTTCAAAAATAAAAAATTGAAATTCACAGCGTCCCCTACATCGTGCACTTGCTTAGTCGCATCACCGTAACCATCACTTAGGTCCGATGATGTCCTAAAATACGTCGTACTTTTAATTATTTACATGTCCTACTTTTCATGGTTTTTACTTAAAATATATACATATGTGTGTATGTGTCGGTGTGTGTGTATGTGTGTGTGTGTCTGTGTGTAGAGCGCCGCTTAAAATATAATTGCCAAAAACAACCGGATGCAATATCTACGTAGTTTTAGAACTTTTACAAAATACTTCGTTTTCTGAGTTATTGGAACTTAATATATTTCGAGTTCGGAACCGACGACACCCAACTTCGACGTGAAACTAATTGCATCCGCACTGTAGATAGACAATTAGATAGACAGGAGCATAAATGTGAAAAGGCGGACATACCTACGTATATACGTACGTAACATTAGAATCTCTATTCATGGGGGCGTATCTCTTTGAACGCAAGTATCTAAAGCAGGAATTTACAAGAAAATATACGTTTATGAATAAAAGACTATGTGTGTCGCCGTTTGAGAAATATTGGAAAGATATCATTATCGCAAAAGATAATCAATAGATCTTAATTAAATTTTCCACCAACGTTCTTATTAGTTTTTGTGGCGAGTAACTTAATTTTGGTATTTTGTCGAAACTACATTTCAATTTTGAAAGTTACAAATGAATACTTAGTGTGTGTATATATATATATATATATATATATATATATATATATATATATATATAAAGAGGGATAGATAGATAGATAGATAGATAGATAGATAGATAGATAGATAGATAGATAGACTTTTAAAGTTATCTTCCACCATCTTAAATGTGATCATTGATCATTTGTAAGCACATATCTCTAATATATATATATATATATGTCTCATCAATCGTCATATTACGTAGAATAGCCTATGGTCATAATACTTTGAAATGAAATACAGGTTCTCGTATGATATGCCGAAAGCTTGTATATGTGGTTAGTTTATGTGGATAATAACTCTGAATTGTTTATCAGAGTGCTGAATTTTAATTTAAGCTGGTTTCGCTATTTTTGTTAAGAACAGTATTATTTAATTAAACAGTATTTTTTTTAATTGAACAGTATTTTTTTATCCTACTATATCTACCGGGCTGAATATTTGAAAAATATTGTCAGAGAAATCTTACCAGAAAAATATGCGTCCTCTGGCAGAAAGCATATTTTTCTCACAAGATTTCTCGTTTATTCATTCCGGTAGATTTAGTTGAATAAAAAATACTGTTTAATTAAATAATACTATTTTAAAAAATAGAACTTCTACCCAAATATGAATATCTATAAAAAAATAACGTGCAAACAAAATAAATTAAAAATGACAATATGGCGTATTTAATCTATTTCCTAGAAAGAATTTTCTTTGTTTACGTTAGGATTCGGTATAGAACAGATATGGATGTTTTGAGAATCGGCAGAGAAGTGTGCCTTCAAAAGGCACTAGTCGGGATTTATTTGACCGGAAGACCTACGTAGCTGAATGGCCAGGCACGTCAGGTAGAATGACGTTTCCCCATAGGGGATGCAGGTTCGAAACGCATATTTTCCAACAAAATTTCTCTAATATTCAAGACGATATATGTCAATGAATAAAAAAAATACTGTTTAAATAATATTTTCTAATTAAAACAAATTTCTACTTGAATATGGAAATTCATGAAAAATAACGGGTAAACAAATAAAATAAAAATAACATATATATATATATATATATATATATATATATATATATATATATATAGAGAGAGAGAGAGAGAGATAATATTAGTGGTAAATATACACATACATATGCAAAATATATAGATATATATACACAGGTGCATACACATACATGTATATTTTTTGAATAAAAAATTCCAAGAGGATAGAATCCAGGTAGAACTCAATGTCCAGGACAGAGTAAGGATATAATAAAAAGGCTTAAACACTAATATTCCATGGTCATAATTTATTCCATTGGAATCGTAAATACGATCCAATTCATCAGACCTACAAGTTCAAAAACAAAACAGAAAAGAACAACTCCGGAAATAAAAATAGAATTTAGAGAGTGTAAGTATGAGAGTGTGGACGAATGTTAGAGCTAAAGAGAGGGGTAACATACGAGAGAAAGTTAAGTTTTAATCTCCCACCTTCTCTCATGACCATGGAATATTAGTGTTTATGCCTTTTTATTATATATATATATATATATATATATATATATATATATATATATATATATATATATATATATATATATATATATATATATATATATATATATATATTAAACAAATACGCAAATATATTTTTAGAAAATGGACTAAATCCGTCATATTGTTATTTTAATTTATTTTATTTAAACGTAGATAAAAGCTTTGGTTGGATCCAGTGACTTGACACAAAGAGTTGTGAGTTCAATACCTGGCTACTGCAGTGGTGAACAAAAACTTGGAAAGTTGAGTGAAAGGGAGAAAACTGAGACATCCGGAAGAGGTATAGCACATGGAACTAGAACAATCTACCTTGGTGGACGAAATAAAGTGCTCAGTTCGAAATTTTAATCACCTGAAGAATGGCGGAGAGTATAACGGCCGAAACGTCGTGAATATGGAGACAAATATGAAGGGAATCTATCCGAACCATGTAAATAGTGTACGTAATTGTAATACCCAATCTCAAAAATATAGACAATATCTTTTTTCTTGTTGTTTCTAATGGTTTGTTTCTAATTCTTATTACATTGGATCGCAACAATTGTAAATTCAATGCTCATCTGGATTTTGAAGCCGTATTTTACAATTCAGAATTTGGAAGGATGTTAGAATTTGGAAAGATGTTAGAATTCTCCTCAAAATTTGGAATCGAATACTTCATTCTGACCAAGTTAGTTGTGTCCACTTGGGAAGAATACATGTAAAAAGGAAGGAGCCGTATTCGACATCAAAAAGTACTTATGTATTTGTTTGATGTTCACATCTCCAATTCGGAGTTGGCATTTTGGGCATTTTTCTCTTACAAACAATCATATCTGCTGCCTTCTTACAGTTGATAGTTAATCCTTTCTTTTCGGTTTTCTTTTCTGTACTTATTTGATGTTGACATCTGCAATTTGTTTTTCGCATTTTGCGCTTTTTTTTTACAAACAATCATATCTGCTGCCTTCTTACAATTGACAGTTAATCCTTTCTTCTCGCTTTCCTTTTCTCTACTTATTTGATACTGACATCTTTAATTCGTAGTTCACATCATCGGCTTTTTCGTCTTGCTAACAATTATATACGTTGCTTTCTTACAGTTGACGCTTAATACTTTTTTCTAGCTTTCCTTTTCTCCACTTGTTTGATGGTGACATCTCCATTTCGTAGTTCGCACCTTAGACATTTTCTCTTGCTGTCGAATATACATGTCTTCTTGCAGTTGATGTATAATGTTTTTCTTTCACTTTTCTTTATTACCTTTCTTAAAAGCTCCTTTATTTTTCTCTCTGTGTCAGCGATCAACTCTGTGCCATCTTTGTTTCTTAAATGACAAATTTATGCTCCCCGATAATAAATCCTTGTTGGCTCTCCGGCTCCTTTAGAATAGCCTCGCTGTAGACGTTGAAGAAATCTGGAGAGAAGACACAATCGTTTTACGCCTCTTTCTATTTTTTTTATATCTACTCAATTCATTTTCTATCCATATACAGACGATTTACTCCCAGTATACATTCTGGATTATTTTAATGTCCTTGCCTAATAGATGAAGTTTTCATAGTAGTTCAAATAGCTCCTTGCGCTCTAACTTATCAAATGCTTTTGCATAATCTGTAAAAGAAGTGCACATCCTTCTGCGTTTTTATTTCTCTCTCCAATATCATACTAATCATAAATACCACATTTTTGTTTCAGGGTCCTTGACAAAGCCGTACTGTTCGTGTCCTATTTCCGGTTTAATTCTGCGCCCTCTTCATCAGGATTCACATCATTTGTTTCGTTGTGTGGCTTATTATTTCAAAAACTGTCCAATCAATTCACATAAATTTTTCACACAATGTTGGCAACACTGACTTACGCAATCACTGAAATTTTCGTACTGATCTGCGCAACGTAAACAAACTGGCGCCATATTTGTTATCAGCACTGTGATTTGAGTGTGCCAAATTATTAGAAAAGTGTAAGAATTTAGTGAAAAGATGGGCCATAAAAGCAGTTTAAGTGATGCTGAAAAGAAAACTATCACCTCAGAACTCTCAAAAGGTAAATCTACCCTAGAAATTTCTAAAATGATAGGGAGGTGTCATCAAACAGTGAAAAAGTTTACCACCGACCCTACACAAGTACGCAAAAGAGCAGATAAAGGTAAGCCGAGTGTTATTTCACGTCAATTCATGCCATGACTTAAACGAGAGGCCACGAAGAACCCTGGACTTACCAGTCAATAGCTTTTCAGTCGCATGGGGATCCCACTGTGTTTAAAAGTACTCAGTGTCGGTATCTGAGGAAAATAGCAACAACAGTCAAACTTGTATCGAAACCTCCGTTGACGAGAAATCACATTCAAAATCGCTTGAAATGGACCGAGGACAATATGAAGATTGACTTCTCTAAAGTTTTGTTCACAGACGAAACTCGTGCAACACTTGATGAGCCAGATAGATGGTGCAAAGGCTGGGTAATGAACAGACAGAATCGCCATCAGCGTTTGAGACACCAACAAGGCAGTGGAGGCATAATGATCTGGGGTGGTATTATCGGAAAAACATTAGTGGGCCTATGGAAAGTACCAGATGGCGTCAAAATGACTGCTGATGCATACATAACGTTTATGAAGGAGCATCTTGAACCGTGGATGAAAAGGCAAAGAGTTGCCTTCAGAAGGTCCATTGTCTTTATACAAGATAATGCTCACTCACATGCTGCTCACAAGACTACTGAATATTTAAAACAGTTAGGCTTCGATGGGCCTCGCAATATGAAGTGGCCAGCAAATTCTCCGGATTTTAACCCAATCGAAAACCTTTGGAGTATCATGAAGCGAAGACTGTACGCCAACGGACGACAATTCAGGAGCAACGCCGAGTTGTGGAAAGCAATTCTTGACATATCTCACGGCGTTACAGCAGATGACATCCTACAATTAACAAATTCTATGGATCGTCGACTTCAAGTAATTTCAAAACAGGGATAGCTCATTCCTTATTAAAAAACTGTGCCTTTGTTTGTATCTGCTATTATTTGTTTGATTATCTTATTTATTAGCTTCTTTTGATCATAAACATTCATGTGCATCATTAATAAACGTTTTGTTTGCTCAATTCTGGGAATTTTACTAAACCTTTCTAATAATTTGGCACTCTCAAATCACCGTGCTGATAACAAATATGGCGCCAGTTTGTTTACATTGCGTAGATCAATACAAAAATTTCAGTGATTGCACAGGTCAGTGTTGCCAACATTGTGTGAAAATTTTGTGTGAGTTGATTGAACAGTTTTTGAAATATTAGAAAAAAGTTATCTCAATAATAATTTGGCACGGAGTGTAGTTATCTGTCTCATGTACATAGACATTTATCTCGAAATCTCGATAACAAATTTTCTGTTTCATTTTCTTAAGGACAGAAACATTGATCTCGAGTCTGGTCGTACCAAGTGATCTTTTTTCAATTTCTAAAGATGCTCATTGCTTTCGAACTTTGCTACTTCAAATCTTTGGTCTCGATTCGCGTGACTAAAAATATATATTTCGAAACCTTGGGCTCGAACTTTTCATTCTCGAATTGTGATGTTTTGTTAAAATTCATGTAGGTAATTAAACCTTGAGTTATAATCAAATCAGAATATAAGGTTAGCGTTTTGTACTTTTGCTTTGTTTCATAGTTTTTTCTACTGAGAGCTCAGGCTTGTGTCTCTTAATACGCAATCATCATTGATAACGTTTCGGCCGAGAAGCACCTTCGCGAATGATAAAACAGAGAGTTATCTCCCTTGACAACGACATACTTAATCAGCGCACCAACCAGGTGTCCGTTTCCTTTGCAATATTAATATTCATTCTGTTGATAAAGTGTTAACATGATGAGGTCAGAAGAGGTGTTCGCAGCTGGAAGAGGGGGTGACGTAATCGCCACATCGGTGTTCTCAGTTGCTGAAGTGCTTCGCTAAAGTTATCATTACTCCACCTACTTGGATATTATATGAGTAAGTGGGCAGCCCTGTTGTTGCGTTCTTGCGCAACAGAATTACTGCACAAATCATTTCAGAACAAAGAAATAAACATATAAAATTTTAATAACGGAAAATTGGACGCAAGCTAACCGTCTGCATCTGACTTAGAAGTTTAGCTCAACGTATTGATTTAACCCCTTAAACGCGGTAAAAATTCCGTCATGCGCAGTTGAATCACTAAATTTGAATGACTAAAATCCCTGCTAGCTGCAGAAAATGAGTAATAAACCCATGCCCACCGTCCTGGCGACTTATTGCTATATCACTTTGAAACTCCGATTCTCATAGGATCACCAAAGTTAAGCTTGGTCACTAGCTATATGGGTGACCGATAAGGAATACCAGATGCTGCAAGCTTTGATTTTCGGATACTTTAATGAATAACGGCTCGGAATTAGAAACCACACAGTCGAGTTCCAGTACAAGACGGTTTTCTTTTGTTCATTAATGCGCAAATACTCTTTGAAAATATATGAATCTAACACTTCCGCCTATTGCTACGGGTTAATAAGTAGAACTTGTATCAGCAGATCGTTACTATCTCTAACCCTTCCTGCCTCCCATCAGAATGACTGATTCCCAACTCCTTGAGAGCGCCTCGTTACGCCTGCTTGGTTTCACGCTGTCCACTCACATGAGGTGGAATAAATACATTGAATCAATAGCTTCATCTACCGCAAGGAAAGTTGGCTCTCTGTGTCGTGTCAGAAAGTTTTTTTCTCGTCTAAGACCATCCTTCAAATCTATAAATCAACCGTCCGTCCTTGCATGGAATATAACACATATGGTCTGGTGCTCCCTCTGTACGTCTCGTGGTCCTTGACAAAATCCAGAGACGAATATGCAAGATGATAAGTGCTGATATGACATTTAGTCTACAATCGCTATCCCACAGACGTACCGTGGCTTCTCCCTGTCTCTTCTACAAATATTATCAAGGCCACTGTTCCGACGAGCTACTTTCGCAGGTTCCCGGACACATGAATTTAAACGTGCTACCAGGCTGTTATCTCAGTCCCACACTTTCACAATCAAAACAGTTAAATGTAACCGTCTCTTCTTTTCAGACAGCTTCTTCTCTAGCTGTTTCCGTCTATGGAACTTCCTTCTCCTTACTTGCTTCCCTGATTACTATAATCTTAAAATATTCAAGTGTAATGTCAATCGACATCTGACTTCCTGATCTTGTTCCCCGTCCTTCTCTGTATCCTTTCCTCAAACACGCCTCTTTACTCTTGTTCTCAATCCTCTGTAACACCTTGCTTGGGCGAATTGCTTAAAAAAAAATCATACAATAAAATAGAAAATATTTTCTGGATTTAAATAACCTGCTTTTGCTGAAGAGATGTAAACAACAAATCAATGAATCCTCATGTTTAGGACGGTGAGTATTAATGGTTTACAGTTAGAACCCGAAAATTTAATACCGGACTTTTAGAAACATAATTTATACTCCATGTTTTTAAACCTATAATTAACACTGTATTTTTTTAAACATACATTTTGCTAGAATTTTACAAATATACATTTAATACTGGATGTTTCATAGACATATTTTATAAGCGAAAATTCTAAACCTATATTCAATATCTGATATTTTATAAATATAATGAATACTAGATCTTTATAAACCTATATTTAATACCGGATTTTTTTAAACATAATTTATACTAGATCTATATAAACCTATGATTATTAACGGATTTTTTATAAGAATAATTCATACTATATCTTTATAAACTTATATTTTATACCGGATTTTTATAAACATATATTAGATCATTATAAACCTATAATTAATACAAGATTTTTATAAACATATTTTATACTAGATCTTTATAAACATATAATAAATAACGGATTTTTTATAAACATATTTTATACTAGAAAATTATAAACCTATATTTAATACCGGATATTTTATAAAAAATAATTTATACTACATCTTTGTAAAACTGTAATTAATACAGAATTTTTATAAACATAATTTATACTAGATTATTATAAACTTCTAATTAATACCGGTTCGTTTTAGATTATAATTTAAACTAGATTTTTATAAACCTATAATTAATACCGGATTTTGTATACACATAATTTAAACTAGATCTTTATAAAAATTGTAATTATTAACGGTTTTTTTATAAACGTAATTTATACTGGATGTTGATACACCTAAAATCAATACTGGATTTTCAATTTAATTTTTATAATCATTTACAGTTTGTTTTTGTTTTTTGTAATTAATACCGGATATTTATTTTTATAAATGACTAGCAGCATGGCCCGGCGTTGCCCGTGCTTGATTCAAAAATCGTATGACTCATACAGCAATCGCTATCACTTGACTTAACATATTTTTCCCCTTCCTTGCCTTTAAAGGAGTGCCCATGCCGTGCTGATGTTGCTACATGCCTTACTTCTTGCCTATCTCACAGTGCGAATTATTTCTAAGCTCTATACTAAACATTAAATCTGTTACGAAAAAAGAACTAAACAAAATGAACACAAAACGATCAGATTTAAAAAAGGATTCGTAACTGGAAAAACCGAATGAAAAATGAATGTTAACAACAAATACTTTTTCACACCTCACCCAGTTCTGCGGAATCAGAATCAACGTTGAGTTTAAGCAAGCGAATGAACCAATTGGAGTAAAGTGCCATGCAGATTTAAATTTTTCCCACTTGTGACGAATGCCGCTATCGATTTTTTTGCATGCTAGCTAACCTGAAGTATCAGTCAGCTGTTGGCTTTCACGCTGGCCAATAGAATAATCCTGCCTATTCGTGTCAGCCAGCTATAGGCTCTCACTCTGGCCAGTAGAAAATGGCCGCGAACTACATGAAAACTGCCGTAGAAGCATGAAAAAGTCGATTATTTCCACTATCGATGGGACTTGGGAAATGCAAAGTCGATCTTGGGATTACCGGGAACTTGGAACATGCGCATGTAAATTTTGGTGCAAATCCGTCGAAGATTGCGGCCGTGCATTCGTTACACACAGACACACAAACTGCCTTTTATAGATAGAGATACTAGATTTTCCACTGGCTATTAATCTATTAATATTCACCAATGAATTACGCCACTTGGCCAAAAGGAGTTTGTGCTAATGAATATTTTCTGGATATTTTCTACTAGACTTATTCACCTAAAGTGTTTTGCTGCAAGCTAACTGAGACTTTTTCTGAGGCAATTTTGGCACGCTGAGCCCGAAATCAAGTCTATTTTTATCAGTTAGCTCCAGATTTTGCTGCACAGAATCTGAATATTTTTTAAATAATGTCTAATTTTCAATAATCAAATTAATACCCCCTGCAAATAAAACATGAATGTTATTGATTTCATAAAAAAAACATTTTTTTTTTATATTATTATTATAATACTAGATAATAATGACAGTATAATTGTATTATTTTAAGCTATGAATAGAAACAATATAAAGTTTTTGGGTAAAATTTACATAATTTAAACTTTCCATATTCTTATTCAAACATTTGTGACAGAAACTTCAGTATTTCAGTGATATAATTGGATTCACTTGAAAAATTCCACCGGGATATTAAAGTTATAGATTAGTATGAATAAAGATGATATAAAAATAGTTTTATTGATTTCGAATTGTAATACCGTGATGCAATTTTCGGATTTTCAAAACGTGATTCATAGCTTCTACGGAAAATTTTTTGCTAACTTAACCATTTACTCAACTTTGACCCTTCGATATTTTTGACTTGAGTCATCCTAACGGCCTTAGGGTGTAATGACATCACAACTCTTTCTGCCAATCAATTCCCAACCCTTCAGGGAATATTTTGGTTAAGTATGAAAATACCATCACTTTAAAGGTGTTACTCTAAGGACACCGCGATGCTTATTTAAGGAATTGAAAAACGTACCAGAGGGATTTGAAAATTACTGCCTTCAGGAAACATTGAGCAAGTAATCAGTATTCAAACCCAACTTATTACCAGTGATTCTAGAGACAATAAGTTTACAGTTAAGTATAAAATCACCATCACTTGTAATTTGGTTTATCTAGTATTATTTGTAATTGTAAAGAAGGTTTTTGATTTTTTGCAATGCGCATCAGTTAATATTTTTTCCGTATTTCTTATCTTGTTATTAGGCAAATATTTCATATTTTCGGCAAACGATGCACTAATATGGATAAAGTTATATGTTCTTTGCACTAGACTTTTTATAATTCTTAATCCATGTCTTCTGTGTCGTGTATGTCGCTCTTGTTATTACTCCTCATCACGCTTTTCTGTTGCAGGGTTTTTTTCATCGATAATGAACAAAAGAATGATGCTTGAACTTAAAACGAGACAAATCGATTAAGCATTAACGAAAATCAAATAAGCGAAAGTTGTTGCCATGATTACCTAGTTGGCCTCAATATTCGAATTTTAGTTCAACGTTTCTTTCGTATTTCAATAGTAGCGTTCTATTTCCCACTAAGATTATGTTTAACCTTCAAAGGAGTTGTTTTTTCACATGTACAATGACCTATGCGAAAAGAAGCACACGTAAAGTGACCGAAGATGTGCGTTGTGGTCTAATGGAAATCCGCTTGGAATGATAAATCAGAGAACCGAGTTCGAATTCAAGTTGGATTCATTACATTCACTTATGCGCAAATAACTTTGGGAAAAGTATGAATCCATCTCTTCTCCCCCAGCTTTGGGTTGAATAGCAGGACAGACTTAGTCTTATAGCTTAGTCTTCGTTGGCAACCAGTCTACCGCAGAAAGAAACGGCAACCTTCTGCAGGAAAACCTTCTGAATTGGGAAAAGGCATGATCCCCCAAGCGTTTATCGCGTATAGCACTTAATCGACTGACAGTGACCTAACCCAAGCACGGTCAATTTTTACGTAGTATATCTTATCCTAAAGAAGGAAAACTAAAGCCAATGTTTTGGAAATAGATACTAATTTTGGATTCAGCATCTCAAATTTCTTTCAAAATTAGTGAAAATATTTCATGCAATATTTCAAAAAACAAAACTTGTAGACAATCACTCGTCTTTGATAAAGATTCAAAGCAAAAGAATCAGTCAATGCCGGATGGCAGGACCGGAAAAACTTTAACACTTTTTCTTATCGGAGAAAACTGAAAAATTATGAGAAATTAATGGCAATGCTTTGTGATTTTATTGTTATTTCGTTTTTCCCAATTTTTTATCATTTCATCTCAAGCAAGGCGATAAAACCACGAAGATGCAAGGGTTATGTGTGTGAAAAAAATAACCTTATTATGCAGAGAAGACCGTGGAAAAACAGAAATTTAGATGACAGAAAATGTCGATTGACATTGCATTTAAATTTCAAGATTGATAGAAAAGCAAGAAGCCGGAAAAGAATTCCACAAACGATATAAGAAACTGTTAGCATAGAACTTGCGGCTACATCTTGCAATTTCAAATGTAAACTGATGAAACTTTGCTGCTAATCTTCTACTGCGCTTAAATTAGTAAATTAGAGATACCAAAGAGGAAAACTCAGCAAAACAATTACCATGAAAATATTAATAGAAAAAGCACAGCGAAGCTACGTTACGGAGGTTGAAAAATGACTAAAGCCGAGATGCCATATCCGGACCAATGACATTACAGATTCTTCTTTGGATTGTCTCAAGAATATTTAAATACATAGTAGAATCATCAGACCATAACTTATATATATGTAAGATTTGAAATGTGGAAAATTGTCTATAAAATACTTAAAATAAACTTACATCTAAGTCTATCAATGAGTCCTTTGTCTAAAAGTCTTTGATCAAC